>BPVZ01000009.1:3509807-3533970 GCA_020521535.1 Rubroshorea leprosula
TTGATATTGCACTAATAATTTAAGTGATTAAGTGATAATATTTTTTTAAAAATACAAATAAAATGAGTAAAAAATATAAAAAAGTTATTTTTTATTATATAATTTAAAAATTAAACAAATAAAATTTATACTAATAAAAATAAAAATATTTTTAAGAATCATGTGGGATGTGGCTGCGCAGCACATGGTATATTAGCAACCATGGATTGACAGATAATAAAGTGGAGTAATTAATTAGCAGCAGTGTTTGTTTATATTAAGTCATCAAAACGATGAGAGGCATGAACATGTCGGGCAAAGCAACTGAGTTCATATAATACGAAATGAAATCTGCACATGGTTATGTCTTTTTCTTTTCTTTTTTTTTACTATCCTCTTCATTTTTAGTAATTATATTAGATTTCGAGTAATTTGAAATGAAGTCACGTTGAACTTCATTTGAGAAAAAATTTTTCAATGTTTATTTTTTTATTTGTCAAACTCAAAATTAAAATTTTATTTAAAAAAATTAAAATTTTTTCACTGGCCCAAACAAACCGTTCCTATGGTTATGTATTCTTGTTTCATAAAACCAAATTCTAATGGAATAATAATAATATTAATAGCTGTTACCATCTGCAACCACCGAGGTTACAGAATTTGATGGCTAAATAATGATATTATATGACGTGACGTAATAGATTTGACTTCCCCGGCACAAATAAATTTTTTTTAATTATAATATAATATAATATAATGTTTTTTATTTTAAAATAATAATTATTTTTTAAATTAAAATTTAAAAACTATTTATACTTATTTATAGGCTAATAACAAAGAAGACGAAAAATTAAAATTAATGAGGTAACGTATAATATATTATTAAATTAATTAATATATATTATAAGTTAAAAAAAGTAAAAAATAAATATTAAATAATAAAAAATTTACCTTTTAATATTTTAAATAATATAACTTATACCTTATCATTTATTTTAAATTTTAATTCTAAATTTTTGTTTTATTTATCATTATTTTTATTTGTAATGTCTTTGAAAAATAAATAAAGATTAAAAGAGATTTTTTTGTAATTAAATAATTAATAGAAGTGAATAGATAATAATACAATTAAAGTAAAAAAAAATATTTATTGATCTTAAAAATTAAGAAATAATAATTAATTTAAAATAAAAATAAGAATTATTTTAAAATAAAAGAAGTAAATGAATAATATGGTATAAAATAGTAAGATATTTTTCTTAAAATTTCTTTCAATAATAGGAATAAGAATACAAGATCAGCTAATACAAGAGAGCAACAAACTCGTCTTTCCAGCCTCCACCGGTAATAATGCTTCTTTTTTTTCTTTTTTTTGTGTAATTCCAGTGAAAATGCATTAGTAAATTAAATTTGTTAAAATCGGTTCCAAAATGTGGAATATATCTTCCACCTTTTTTTTTCAACATTGTCACTTTCCTCCCGTAGGTAGTTATACAAGGACAACCATTTATATGCCCTGTCTTAATTCTGGACCCGCAGAAATGGCCCTCCAGTTCTTGTAGGAAGCTAGGCTTCTGGCTATCCATGCACCACAATTATGCACTTTCAGCCTTGTGTGTGTGTGTATTTTTTTTTTTTTACATTAGAGGTGAGATTTGAATATGATATCTCTAAGTCAAAATATAAAAAATTCTTTTACAATGATAAAATAACAATTAAATAACAAAAACATTTTTTTTAAAAATTTTATATAGTCATATTATTCAGGTGACACATAATGACATGTGGATCAACGAGAGATTGGATCAAGTGGTAAGCGGCTTGTTTCAGTTTAAGCGAGGTTTCGAGTTCGAGTCCTTGTGTATGCAGCAGCCCCCGCTGGGAGACTCAACCACCATTTTCAGGTGCGTGACGCGGGTCGAATCCGAATTAGTCGAGGTGAAACCTCATGTACCGGGCAAAAAAAAAAAAAAAAATAATGACATGTGGTACAAGGAAATGCTTTACGGTTGCGTGGCAGAATCCGCGTCACATCATCATCACTTGTTTTCCAGATTTCTACGCTGGTACTACTGATAGTATTATGTCAGTTAGGGTTATTCATTCGAAATCGTACTGAATATTATTCAAAAATCGAATAAAAAAATGAATTTGGTTTGATTTTATTGATTTTTTATTTTGATTTTTTAAGTTTGATATTAATCTGATAAATTTTGATTCGGTTTTGGTTAAATTTTTTAAAAATCAAAAATAAAAATAAGCTCTCTAAAAATTAAAATTAAGATAAATATAATAAAATATGATAAAATATGTAATAAAATATAATTTATTATTAAAAATAATTAATTAATATTTATTTATCAAAAATCAAAACCAAATCAATTTTATTGGTAACCGAATCAATCGATTTGTAAGAATTTCAATTCAATTTCAGTTCTCAAAATTAATAAATTTTTTTTTATTATTTTAAAATCAATTTTAATTTTAATCGAAACCAATTTTTGCCCACCCCTAATGTTAGTGTACCAACAAATTGTTAATTAAAATGTAAAAATTTATTTTTAAATAAAATTTTAAATTTTAATTTTATAAATAAAAAATAAATGTTAAATTTTCTTTTATAAAATTCAATATAACTTTATTTATTTTAATATAACTTCATAATACTAAAAGATTAATAAAAAAATATAATTATATAATTGTACCATGTCAAGGTCTAGGCAGACATCACTCAATCATGATTCATGAAACCAATTGACGACAAGAACGGGGACAACAGGAAGCGTCCGGTGGTCATCCAGACGTTGAGTCGCGACGAGGAGGGAAGAGTGTGGAGAAGACAGAAGTATACTCTCACAACATAGACACCATCAGGTACGTGGAGAAGAAAATGGAGAAGGAAGGGGTACAGCGCCTGGATCGACACCCAACCAACCGGATCGGGCCTGGTCGGTCTCTGCCCAAGGCAGGTCGTGGTGGCAAGTCCACCTGGCAGGGCCCTGCTAACAGTGGCAGAGCCCAAAAAAATATTTTTAGGGGGGCCAACTAAAATATCAACTAAAAATAATAAATTTATATGTCAATTTAAAAAGATAAAAAAATATTTTAAATAATATTTATTAGTTTTTAATGATAAATTGATAGCAGTTGATAACTTAGTATAAACATTATAACTAAAAGATAAAATTAAATATATGTTAAATAAAAAAATGCATATTATGAAAAAAGAAAGAGAAAATAAAAATATTAGTAGACAAATATTTTTTTAAATAATAAATTACTTTTATTTAATTATTTTTTATTTTTCTCAATATTTAATGTTATATTTATTTTCTTTATCCTTCTCGTTGTCATTAAAAGTAATCTTCAACAACACGAATGCAAGAAAATGATGAAAATGGCATGAAACAAGTGAGGACAAAAATGATAAAAATAAAACATAAAGGACTAAATTAAATTTCTTTTAAAAGTTTAGGGGGACTTGGTCCCCCTTTTAGCTCCGCCAGTGCCAGTGCCAGTGCCAGTGCCTGCTAACATGGTGGACAATGAGCTTGACCCTGTTCCGACTTCAGTTGATGAGGGTGATCCTAATTACGTGGATGAGGAGGTGGAAGACGGTAACGTGGATGGGATCGTGGTGGCTAAGGCGGTGGCAAAAATGGCGGGGGATATAGGAGGGTAGCTAGGCTTGAGGCAGTCCCATTTATGTATTATCCTTTCTCACTTTTTTTTTTTTGGGAAGGTTTTGTCAAGTATTAATGTTGAAGCTAACTGGTTTTTTCTCAATTAACAATTTTTATAATGAAAAATTGAAAATGCACAGCCTGAATGGGTATATTGAAAAACGTTGTGATATAATCATTTCAACCAATATCCCAAGAATTTATACTTTTAATTTTATTTTTATACAACCTGAAATTCAAAATTTATAAAGGCTACGTCAAGCAGCTATTAGTATATTTTATTCACATATGCAATGGAAATAGCAAAATTTTCGGCAAATTAGTTGATGGACCTTGTAGCTTCACCATGAACAAGTGTGGATGAGCCGCGACCCTCAAAATATTAAGCAAACCCATGAAATGTTGTTGAAATGGCGTTTCAGCTTTTCATCCCCGACCTCGAGCCTGAAGTTATCAAAAAAGGGGTAACTGAAAACTGGCAACGAACACGTCCCAATTACAGTTATAGGAATCATCATTTAAAGAAGAAGTTGATTCGGCCATAATCATATCATAACTTAGATAACTTGCCTTTTGACAGGATACTCAACAAATTTCCTGCAATTGATGACGCACTGAAGCTTGAATCTGGCACTATCCATCTCTTGCTGCAGTTGGAAGAGGTATGGAACTAACCATTCTTCCATTGTTCTTGTGATTTTAGCAAGGGGCGACAGTAAACATCATCCTAAAATCAAAAGAGCCATTTTAGCATTTTTTTATTACATTCATCAGCTAGTATGTAAAACTCGAAACTTTGTGGAATGAACCAGAAAAACCTACATATCAAGAACTACAACACAAATAATCAATAAACAAGGAACCTAAAAGGTCCCCACGTCAAATGTATGTGCATTCGAACTTTGAAATCCAGCAATCAATCTAGATTTTCAAGAGGGCAAGAAAGCGCAGTCCGTAGCCTATGCTAAACCAGAAACATTGCAGACATGATAACTGGTAACTAGAAATAACCGTGTCTGATTTGCATTAACGTGCTCCTTTACAATCCATAGCAATTTTAAGGAGGAGTATATCACATACAAATTAAGTAACAAGCCTAACAGATTCTAGCAATATTGCCAGTACCTACAACTGCAAGTTCAACAAGCTTCTTCTACATTTTCTTTTCAAAAGACCGACCCCATTCACAAGCATTTAATCACACAAGTGAAACTCGAATTGCAAAATACAGAATTAGGACAAATAAAAATCTGACAGAAGCAACTATAATCACGAGAATTACCTTAAAAGTTAGTCCATGAACAATGGCGCAATAACAAGCCAGTATCAGTCCATTGTCCAGGGACAGCTTACCTGCAAAGCCAAAAGCAAAGTTGCACATACTTCGATAAATTATAGGAATCCCATAAAATTCTAACTGATAAAAATACATCTCCCAGAATGAATTGACAGAAATCTGCAGACAAAGGTAGTACATCCTAAGAATAAGCAACATACCTTTGAGGTTCAACAACCGCTATCAAGTCTTAAGGGAAGACAATGAACAACTGCCGTCCCATGGTCAAATAGTCATCAATAAGCTTCCTAAGATAAAAATAATGCAAACTAAACATCATCAACGCATTAAACCAGCTTGCCAAACAGGGCTTTACATTAAACTTTAATGAAATGAATTTCTGCAAAGATCTGTAAGAAGTTATGCACCCACCTTTCAAAAGCTCCTTTCACTCTTCATTCTTGATTGCCGATGGCTGAGACCACCCATGAATCAATGTGGTATATGTAATCTCATCTAAGTTTATTCCTGTACCAGACATATGATCCCATACTTTAAAAGCTTCTTCCACCCTCCCTTCCTTGCATAACCATTTTGTAAAGACATTATAGGTAACAACATCTGGGACCAATCCTTTCTCTTTCATCTCATTTAGAAGCTTAGTTGCTTCTTCTATATTACCTAATTTACAAAACCCATCAATCATAATAGTATAGGTAACTTTGTTTGGTTGTACATTATTTGAAGACATTTCCCGCAAGATATTCCCAACCCTGTCCATCTGGCCTAACCTACAATAACCACCGATAAGTGCTGTATAACAGATGGCATTTGGCAACAAGCCCTCTGCTCTCATTTCCTCAAGAACTTCTCTTGCATCCTCAACAAGACCAGTTTTGCACATGCCATGAATTAGAGAGGAATATGTGGAAATTGTTGGTTGGATGCCCTTGCGTCTCATGTCATCACGAAGTTTAAAAGCTGCCATAATGTTCCCATTTTTACTGTAAGCTCTGATCATTGTATTATAGACAACAGCGTTTAGCTCCACTTTTTCACTAACCAACTCATCAAAGAGATTCTGAGCCTCTTCGATCTTGTCAGCTTTACAGTATCCATCAATCATGATTCCATATGTATAAATATTTAAAACAATACCATTTCTCATGCATTCGTCCCTAAGCTTAACAGCTTCTTCCACCTTACTGACATTACAAAGTCCAAGTAGTAGCAAATTGTAAGTAGAGATGTCAGGATGAATTCCTTGCTTAATCATCTTCTCTTTGAGCTTAAAACCTTCCTCAACTTTTCCTTCTTTGCAACATCCCCAAATCAGTGCATTGTATGAGATCCTATCCAATACCAAGCCCCTTGCTAGCATCTCTTTTAGAATCCTACCAGCCTCTTTCATGTTACCTGCTTCGCACAAGCCATGAATTAATGCATTGGAGGTCACAGTGTTGGGTGCAAACCCTTTCCCTGAGAGCTTAAACCAAAGCTCAGTTGCCTCCAAATGCTTTCCATCCTTACAAAGTCCACTAAACAACTTAGTAAGCAAGTCATCCCTAGGCCTCAACTTTCTAAACAGCATTTCCCTGGTGAAAAATAGTGCAGAGTAAAATCTAGACTCGTTGCATAACAAGTGAATTACTGATGCATACACACCTTCACTTACAGATAATCCTCTTGATAGAGTTTCCTTTAACAAATGCTCAGCATGCTCCATTTGACCACTCCTACAGAAGCCAATTATCAGTGAATTAAATGTCACAGAATTGGGACTTATCCCCTTGGATGACATGTCGTTTCTAATCTTTAGTGCCTCACTAATGTTTCCCAATTTACAATACCCATCAATTAATGTATTATATATAACCTCATTTGGAACAAGCCCACTATCAGACATGTCCTTCAAAACAAAATTGACTTCATCAAATCTATCCGACTTTATCAAACCATTTATAAGAACACTATATGTTATAACAGTTGGTTTCACACCCACTTCTGTCATCTTCTCTTTAAGCTGAAATGCCTCATCCAGACTCCCACTCCTGCATAAACCATTAATGATATTGTTGTAAGTAACAACATTTGGAGCTATATTTGATTTCTTCATCTTAGAAAACAACTGAATTGCATCCTCAATTCTTCCTCCCTTGCAGAATGCATTAATTGCAGTAGTAAACAAGAAAACATCGGGAGAGACACCATGAGACATCATTTCAAACACTTCATAACTCTTCTGCAATTCATTAGCCCTCACTAAAGCACTCAGCAAGAAGTTGCAAGTCTTCAAAGAAGGAAAGATACCCTTTCTCCCCAGCAACGAAAACACATCAACAGCATGACTCAAACCCAAATTCACAAACTGGCTACAATAAACATGTACCAACAAATCAGCTACCTGAACACCAATACCCGGCTCAAAAACCGTATTTAAATCTGCCATTACCGTAGCAATCTCCAAATGCCTGACGCTAGGATTATTTACAGACAAAACTGGCATCATCCCATCAATCAAACGAATCAAAAGCAACCTTGAAGGAGCTAAAAGATTCGAAACAAGAAGCAAACGTATCAAAATGCAATAAGATCGAACGGTGAACTGAAACTTGAACGACTTCGAAGCAAAGTAAAAGAAATTCAAAGCAGTTTTGGGGTTCACATTGGATCGAGCATCCAAGAGCAGCCGATCAAACTCATAAGGAGACAACCCAGGTAAGAGTTCTTTACAGCTGGAAGAATCAAGAGATCGTTTTGAGAGAATAGAAGATACCAACTTGACCAAATTCTGATTAGAAAACTCCGGTTGCTTCAATGACGGCTGCGGAGACTGCTTCTGGAGGTCTTGTTGGGTTTGGAGGCTCTGTTGGGCAGTGGATGTCACGCAGGTCAAGGGGCGGGTAATGGGTGTGTAGACATAGATGGGTTTGGTGATTGCAAGCCTCCTCAGGTCCATTAAAGAATGCATAAGCAACAGAATCTGGGGAGGTTTCCTAGGTTTCTTGGGGGGGAGGAGAGAGGTTTCTATTAAAGTGAAGCCATGAATTTGAGCTGGGGTTTGGTTGATATGTTGAGAGGAGATGGAAGAGCTACGCAACTGGGAGAGAAGAGGGATAATATGAAAGAAAGACGGTGTTCACCGAAAGGTTTGTTATTCTGTTTCAGGGGATTGCACTGCAACCTAAACACAGCAAAGGAGAAAATGAAATCAGGGTTAAGACTTAGAAGGTGACCAGAGGAGTGTCCGTGACGGGAAAATGGGCTTAAAACTCTTGGGCTTCTTAGAACCTTCTCCGTAAATTGGACTTCGAATATCATTTATGTGGGCCAGATTTTGGGCCCTGGATCTCCCAAATTATCAAAAAAAAAATATCAATATCAATTATCAGAAAAAAAAATCATCAGTATCAATTATAAAAAAATCCATCAATATCAATTATAAAAAAAAAAATCAGTATCAATTATCAATATATATATATATAGAAAATAGTGCCTATTAACCTTACATTCTAAAGATTATGAAGAAAATCATCTTAAATTACGTTATTTTAATAAATTTTTATTGAAAAAAAACTAAAATACCATATTTTTAAAGCATACATTAAGGTAATTTTTATCTTTTTTTTAAAAAAAATTTGAAAGTAAGGTAAACAAATACTAACCTCATATATATATATATATATGAGTGTCAATTATCAAAAAAAGAAAAAATCATCAAATATATATTTCATTTTCTCCTTTCACCTTTAATAACAGGTGGGGATGTAGCTCAAATGGTAGAGCGCTCGCTTTGCATGCGAGAGGCACGGGGTTCGATCCCCCGCATCTCCAATTCTAACTTGTTTTGGTTTTCTTCTTTTTTCTTTTCTGTGCGGAACAAACGGTGCGTTTTTTTGAAGGCATTCTGTGAAATGTGAATTGTCTGGATTCTGGAGCCCATTCTCTCCCTACGCCTTCTCTTCGGCGCAAGCCTAGCGTGAAGCAGCTGCCTTCAACCTTCAAGACCCTGTTTCGGACAATCGGAATCGGAAGTTACTTATATTGGAACGAAAGAGAAGCTATTAATCGGCTCAGGTATGTATTCGTTGTTTATATATGCAAAAAAAAATATTTTTTTTGAGGTTCTATTGTTTGGATGACAGGAAAAAATCGCCGGAAAGGAAAGGAAAAAAAAAAAAAAAACCCACTTCTGATCTTAATGCACCCATGTTAAAATTGAGATTGTTCTGAGATTAATGGTTGAATGCAATTAGTATTTAGGATGCTGTTATTATGGTGGTGAAGAAATCGGTTTTGTAATGGTTTAAATTTTATTATTTTACACGGTTCGGAATGTACCCATTTGACAATTTAAATTGCTTGTAGAAGATTTGAAGTGAACCCATTAATATTTGCCTTTACTTTAAACAGGGGCTATTTAATTGCATCAAGAATGTTAATTTCCAGGGTTTCAAGATTTGGGTCTTCAGTTGTTAAAGAGCTCTCCAGAAGTATGTTTCTGTCTTCAAGTTTTAATTCATTCTTGTTTCTGACTTAAAAGTTCTGATTCATTTTATGTGGTTCTTGTTATGAAAAACCAGCAATGTGAGCGTTTGCATTTTATTTTTAGCATCAAGCAACAGTTTTCTTGTTACATCCCAGAACAGGTAAATTCTTTAGGGCTAAGTTGGAAACACATAATTTATTAAATTAATACTTTTCCCCACATTAAGAAGCTGCTGATCATAGGAATTTCCATAGCAGAACGTAAACAAGTTTGGGGCTTAAAAAAAAAAACACAAATATAAGTAGAAGACACATAGGACTTGGACAGTTAGATTTTGATAAACAAAAGGAAAGAGTCCAGTCCTTGTATCATTTATATGCTAACATAGTTTTATGTACAACCCGCACAGTGCAAAAACTCGTAGTTTCCTTTACAGCAGCACTTGGTGCTTCCTTTACATATAGTGCATAGCTTTTTAGAGCAAAACAGCGAGTCAAGTCTAGGTTTTGGGCAGAGTTCAAATTTGTCTTACCAAGGTTGGCTTTAGGCCTGCACTTGGATTAACAGATGCTTCCTAGGCTCCCAAAATGTGTATGCTGCCTCTAGTTAATTTCTACCTGTCACCACATGGAAATAATAATTCCATAAGCTGTAAAGCCCAGTAAGTCTAGTAAAATATTTAACTTAACTTTCACAACTTAGAAATTAATCAAACGATTCAAACCAATTTTTGGTGCTAAGCTGAAACGTAATCTGCCCTACTTGAGCAGAGCCAATTGCATCAAGTTCTGTTCACTAGCACTGAACAGTTAAATAGGAGATTTCCCTCCATGAAAATTGTCAGTTAAGATTCATAAGAAAAACAAAGCAGCAAGATAATTTTATGCTTGTCAAAATATTCACATGAATGTATGTTCTTAACTATGGATTTTTCCTTGTGCGTGTACATCCCACATACCAGTGGACTAGCCATGGGTCTTCCTACTGCACAGTGGATCTAGATATCTTTCTTTCCTTACTCAAAATTCTTTAGGAGTTCTTACCTAGCTTAGTAGCTCAGGTATCATTTTAGATATCTTCTTTCTTTACTCCAAATACGTTAGGAGCATCATCATTCTTTTACTCCAGGTAACTTTAGTAGGAGTATCATCATTCTTTACTCCAGGTGACTTTAGGAATATCTTACCTACCCGTTAGCTTAGGTATCATACCATAGATTCTACACAGCATGTAAAATGATGCATTCTCATCTCATGTAATGCATATGCATTTCATACTAGTTGAATGTTCATCCCCTGTACAAGTAAGATTAAAGAGCCAAACAGCTAACAAAGCTGCTATAAATTTCAACTTGCAGAGTTTCAACTAGAAAATCAACTTGCAATAAAACTTTAGAAAGTGCAGACAAGAAGAAACAATCAACAGAGGAAATTCCTTTCTTTTATTCACACAACAGCATTGCATGTCAATAAATCTGCATTTTAAACTCTACTTGCTGTGTGATGCAAAGGTTGCCATCAAACTGTCTAAGCTAAACAATTACAAGAGCTTATGTTACTGCAGCCTTAAGTTAACAAAAATTCCTCCCAAAGCCTTCTTAAACTTGCTGCTGGTTCTGGGTTGCAGAACCTCCTTCTTTCCCTGTTTTTCCTCCATCTGGTATCAGAAAATTTAGAATTCAAAAAAAATGAGTTAAGTCTTATTTTGAATTACATATATACTTCTAGACAAAGTTAGTGGATTTTTAATGGGTTCCACTTACTTAGATCTTCTATTTGATAATTTTTTTTATAATCTTTCAACAGCAATTTGCCAAAAGCCAACCAGTCAAATCTGGGAAAGTTGCCTGAAATTACCATGCAACCTAAACAACCAGATTCTGGTTTTCTGCCTGACCTTCTTAATTTAATGAAATTAACATTTACGGATAAAAACTTATAAAATCTTACTCTTTAGGATAGGGGTGTTTCATTTCTCTCTTTTAACATGTCTATTTTTGGCTCTGACAATGAGTACATTCTAAAGGTTCAAAGAATGCATTATTTGTATGAAATGAAATTATGCTTGTTTCTCTTAATTCCCAATATTGATCCTATTTGGCAGGGAGTTACCTATCTTTGTCAACAACAAGATATATACAATGGCCTTACAATCAATTGAAGGGCTCCTGGGTCAGTTATATTTCATTTTATAATTTCCTTTGCAGTTTTGTTCGATTTGCATGTGCTATGCCTTCATGTTCAAAGTGACTGGAAAAATAGGCAGCCTGAGATTTGGATAGCTTTTATGCTTAGTGTGCTTACTAATGGCTTCTGCTAGTGTGGCAGTGTTCTAAGTAGTTTCTGAAATTTTGAGTCCCGTTAATGAATTTCAATTTCAGTTAATTATAACTGTTTCCCTCATCATTCTAACTTTGTGTTTGTGTGTGCAGTTTATATTGCCACCAGAAACAAAGGCTTCTCAGGCCATATTTCAAATGAATTGTGGTTTTTGTACCACAGCTTCAGCTAATGCTTCTGAGGGAGGGAATGAACAGAAAGAAACGTAAGTTGTTTTTGAGGATGCCCATACCACCTTCTGTCAATCTCCATTCTCCATACAATGTTGTTATATTATAGTGTGAATTGATAGGAGGTGTGTAATTCTAGTTTTTGACATTTGTTCATTTCAGAAGATATACAACTTGGAAGCCAACTTGAAGTGCATAATGTCTGAACATACATTTTGAAATTTATATTTCTCGAAGTTTCTTCTCATGCAGTAGCTTTATTTTGCAGGATATCTGTGACTTTTGTTGACAAGGATGGAGAAGAAAAACAGATTAGGGTGCCTATTGGAATGTCAATGTTGGAAGCTGCCCATGAAAATGATATAGAACTTGAAGGCAAGGATTTGATTCATTCTTCGACCTTAGTCCAATATTTTTCAACTTTCCTTTAATTCAGTTCTTTCTCATTTGTGGATGATTTTTGAAGAATGGTTAGTTTTCTGATTGATTTAATAGCTTTCTAACAATGCATCTGTCTCTGACACATTCTATTTGTATGAAACACTTATGGGTCCAACTTTTCCAGTGGGGGGCTTTTCCTGATTTCTGATTTCTTTCTCTTTATCTTGTGTTAAAAATTGTCTTGAGAAGTTTTGCTAGATCCAGTAAAATGATAATTTAGAATCATATCGGCTGGTAGGTGCAAAATGTAATGTCTGATTGTATTCTCGTTTCAGGAGCATGTGAAGGTTCACTTGCCTGTTCAACGTGTCATGTAATATTGATGGTATGCTAATCTTTTCTTTGAATTATTAGGATTTTAACTGATACCTACTTTTGAGTGACTAACTACTGACATCCATGGTAGGACATGGAGTACTACAACAAATTAGAGGACCCAACTGATGAGGAGAATGACATGTTGGATCTGGCTTTTGGGCTTACAGAAACGTAGGTTCCTTTTTCATGAACCTGATGTGAGCCTGTGACAAATTTCTAGGAAATGTTATCTAAAAGGCCCTATCTTGTCAAATTTCAGGTCTCGATTGGGATGTCAAGTGATTGCAAAACCTGAACTCGATGGAATTCGTTTAGCAATTCCCCCTGCCACTCGAAACTTTGCTGTTGATGGGTATGTTCCAAAACCACACTAGGCCAATAGAACCCCAGGAATTGTTCCCCCATATACAAAGAGCATTATATGCCAACCCAGTTTTGTTGCCTCTGTATTTTATCAGACCAGATCAACAGGCATCCGTTGTCCCTGAATGATTGCTTATGTATTAATTAATTCAAAGTAATTTCCAAATAATCCCTTTATAACATTAAACTGAACAGTTGATGTCAAAGGGATGGTATAGAATAGTCCAATTTTATCATGACCCTTGACAATTTTTCTTGTTTTGGTGGACCAAATTTTGCTTAATATATGCATGCTCATTAGTCAAACATGTTAGTTCAGGGTAGACAGAAACATTAGATCTTCTCACTTCATATTATCATTGTTCAAATTTTTGTGTTGATATTGCCATCTAATTTATCAGCAGGCCTTTTCTAGATAGTTACCATTTGATTTTGAAACATGGTAATTAATGATTCTCAAAATCTACCTTGGCCTTAAATAGATAAAGACATGGGATATAGAAGGTTAAATCTTTGGTTTTGGAGTAATGCAAGCTATTTTTTTGTTACTTTATTTTCTGGCAGGTTGCGATTGAAATATAGAAACAAATATTTAGGAGAGTTCAGAAGTACAGGGAATAGAACAATTACTTGAAAATGAAGGGTAGGCCAAATGGCCAATAGAGGCTGTGGCTACAGCCTCCCGACTCCTGGGCAAACTTGCGTTGTCGTAACGTAATAACTGGGCTGGAATTTGTCCTCCAAAAAGCATCACCATCTTAAGCCCAAGCCATCCGATGGATGGTGAGGTTCACCTAAAAATCAGCAGATTACTCCTTAAGAAACCTTCTTATCAATGAACAGTACAAGCTCAGTACAATCTAGTACAAAACTTAAGGGGAATTAGTTGGTAGACTAGAGAGAATGAAAATGAAAAATGCAGTCTCATGCACTATTACAGCATCCAAATTACAAGTTTTGTGTTGGTTTCCTTTCAAAACGGACAATCAGAAACTAGAACAAAGACAATCAGAAACTAAAACAAATTTTCTACAGCAGTGTGTTTTTTGCCCTAAAACCAACAATTAAAGCAAAATATGAGAGCAAAACGAAACAAAAGTGGAGAAGAACTTACCAACAGATGCTGATTCCTCTTCTGTGGTCTGAATTGATCTGTTTGTTTTCATTTTTTCTTTCATGAACAGAGACTTCTTCCAAGTCAAAATGAGATAGTTGAGTTTTAACTCTCAACTAAAAGTGCATATAAAACGAAAAGTGCTGGTTAGCAGTGGCTTTCATATAACATTTGGTGGAAATCTCTAAGGAAAATTAAATTACAAATCAAAAAAAGGCAACACAAATTTAGAACCAATATTCACACATTTTTAGTATGAGAAGCTACAATGCTCAATGTGATTGCTACTTATAAAATTAGATAATAGTAAAAGCAAACCAGGCCGCTCGTTCTTCTTAGAAGGCTACGTGAGGCAGTTGTATTGTTTTTATTGATATTTATAATCAAATATCTTTAAGTTAATTTTCAGATACTTTAAAACCAATTCATTTATGAACAATGATCTTAAGGCACATCCCCTACATTGATTTGGTTCATTTAAGAAAATTAATTTTAAAATTTGAACCTTAAATCTAACACACAAAACAATACTTATTCACTGATAAATTTAATCCTTAGGGTTCCTAAGGTAATTGTATGATTGCACGGCATCATATTATTTAAAGCTTAGGAATGCATTAATTTTCTTGCTAATGACAACTAAAAAAAAGAATATCTCAACTGTAGCATCAACATTTGTTTTCTTTTTAATGGAGCAACATTCAACTTTCAACAATCAATGCATGATTCTCATCTTTTTAATTTTACACAATTCATGAACGCCAACTCATAAGTCTTCATAATTTAATCTACGTTGTTCTCAATCAGATTCCATACTACTAAATTAAACCATTATCATATTATTAATTCAAAAGAAAAGGAGTTGGCCGTGTGAACAGAGGCTCTTCAAAAACGTTGTTGGAGAGGGAGGGGGTAGAGAACACAGAGAATCCTATTAATCATGGGGATAATCATGAGACAGGATAGATAGAAACCCATGGAGAAGGCTAAGAAGTTTCATATTACGCAATCAAAAATCCAGAATGAATAATGTAGGGCAGGCCAATCAATTTTTTTTTTTCTTTTTTGGTGGTTTTTAATGAAATGTTTTTTTTTTTCCTAAGCATGAATTAATGCCCACTAAAGTTGAAAACAGTGACTCCTACATCTCAACTACTACTCAATATCAAAATGCAAAGCATTGCTCCAAATTTGAGTCCTCACCTACGGATAATTTTTAAACATTTATATGTTTTATCAGACTGCCTTGTCCATGTCCATGCCCATGCCCATACAACAACGTTGACAACATCGAATTTTACTTTCAACTTCCTACCTTCCCAATCCTTTTAATGCATTGTTGTCTATCACATTAGGAATGAAAATGAAATTACTTTGAGTATTTACTTCAGATCAAATTCAAAATCTTACTTTCAGATGCATGTATAATATAATAGTGGATTAGAAACAAATTAATGAAATACAACCACTGGGAGAAGTATCTTACCGTAAAAGAAGGCAAAGTAGGTGAAATTGATCATGGCTGCACTGACTTATTCACCTTTGACCTGAAATCCATGAAGTACAAAAGTAAGATTGGCAATCTTTAAAAACAGAATGCAGTACTGCACATATGTTCATAAAACATTCTAGAAGGGAGCATCCTATCACATCTCATCCAAACAAAAAATTCAAAACTTGTAAGCCACGCCCCGATTAAATCTACATAACTTGAGGCTTACACCTAATATTCCACAGCTTTTTCTAGACAATGCTACATTTTTCATGTGACAAATGAAGAACTAAATAAATGGAACGATAGTTTTTTGAACACTTATCCACACAGAAAAACTTAATTTATGAAACCATCCATGGAGGGTATTACCTTGACAATGGGTTGGAAAGGGGCGTGCGCTGGGAGGCATGATGCTATATTCTTATTGAACAGCTGTACAGTTTATTGCATAAAAGCAAAAGATGTAGTGACTAAAAGTTCTAGCATCAAATCTGAAACCAGATTTTCAATTACCAGTAATAAACTTTTGACAGTGTGTGCTTTCACACATGACACATATCATATTCAAGACACAAACAATACAAAAGAGCCCTTAATAATTCCAATTAATTTTGTTAAATGAAAATATGATGCATGATTAATTCAAATCCTTGAAATGCAACCTATCAAACAATTAGGACTCCCCAACCCACTCCCACCATCATTGGACAAAAAAAGGTTAGCAAAATATGTACGGATAAATCAGCAGCAAAAGTCATAGTACAATGGATGGTAACAAGCAAAAAAAATAGAAATAGTGCAATGCAAGAAACTTAAAAATTGCTGCAACACAACAACATTAATTGCCATGGTAAAGCATGAGAATATATAACCCATTTGGCACAACAAAAACTCATACCTTCACTTTGATTCCCTCGTATAAATACCTTTGTCTCCGTTCTTTTATATGCAAAATAAGTTTATTGTGTAAAAGATTCTTGATTTTTCAGGAATGGGGAATTTATTTGTAACATCTCAACTACTCTAAACAGGCATGACTGAGCACAAAGCGTTGAAATTGTGGACAGAGATCAGTTGAGAGATGCCTGTCTTGTTTTTTTATTTTTTTTTTCTTGTTTTTCAGTATCTATAACCATCGATCATTGGTTACATCCCAAACGCGAGAGCCTGCGAGCGCACGTCTGTCTGCATGCATTTTCTTCACAGAGGAATATTAACAAACACAAAGTAAACACCAAGAACAGTCCTATTTCTGAGGAGGGAGAGAGAGGGGGGATCGATTAATTAGGACGCACCTGAGAATGAAGTCCTCGTCGTCCTGCGGAAGATGCAGCTCCAACTACAGTCGGACGTTGGACTTACCGGAGGACCATGAGGATGCGAGAGAAGACTACGGTGTTGGCGGAGCAATGTTGCCGATTTTTCTCAACGACTTGAGAAGAAACAACGAAGAGGACCTCGTCGAGGTCACGCTTGAGCTCGACAACGACTCTATAGTCGTCTGCAGCATAGCACCCACCCCTGCGCGAGACGAAAACAACACCACCCCTGCCACCCCTATATTTGAAAGAAGCCAGTCGGTGACATCGAGAATCCGACAGAAATTCCCGTGGCTACGATCGGGATCGTCGAGAACATCTGCATCGGAAGTCGAGGAACGTCCAATGACCGCTCGCGAAGCGAGGCAAATCAAGGCCAAGCTTCAACGGACGACATCAAGCGCGCAGAGAGCGCTCAGCGGGCTCAGATTCATAAGCAAGACGACCATCACTAACGACGCCGATGATCTCTGGAGAAAAGTAGAGTCAAGGTTCCACTCTCTGGCCAAGGACGGAATGCTTGCGAGAGAAGATTTCGGCGAATGCATCGGTGCGGCAACCTACACTCCGTTCGGCAACCACGAAAATGAAAGAAGAAAAATAATTCCAAATTTTACATATTTTGATTTTAAATTTACAGGGATGGTGGATTCGAAGGAGTTCGCCGTCGGAATATTCGACGCACTAGCGAGGAGGAGGAGACAAAAGATTACAAGAATAACGAAAGAAGAGCTTCACGATTTCTGGTTGCAGATTTCCGACCAGAGTTTTGACGCGCGCCTTCAGATTTTCTTTGACATGTTAGTCCTCTCCGTTGATGCCGTTGACTTTGCCGACGAATTCTTTGACCGCTGCTTGTTTTACGAAATCGGATGGCTACTCAGCTTTACTGTTTGGCGGTAGCGCAAAGCCGCGGAGCAATTTTTTTATTGCTCTATATACTTTTTGCCATTTTTTTTTTTTGTTAATATACTTTTTCGTCTTTAAATAAAATTAAATGATTTGAACCTTTATCCATAATCATATAAATCCATGTTTCTAAAAGGATTACTTTATCTTCAATGATTCATGAATCATTACTAGTTTTGATTTACAATTTAAAATGTATCTTAATATAAAATAAAAATTATTAAATATGGGAATAATTGTTCAAGTGTTCACCCCACACTCAACAACTAGATAATATAAAAATGTTTTTGTTTTGTTAATAATTTTCTCTCTTTATTATTATTATTTTTCTTTGTTGAAGAAAGAGAATTTTTTAAAATGGGAAATATTTGAGTATGAAATTCAAAATATTATTGCACTGACACTTATTCAAAGAAAAGTGATTATTAAACCACTTAGTGTTGAATCTTTTTCTTTATTACTTTTGAGAAATAAGATATTAAAAAAAAAGGTATTTTAAGCTTTTACTTTTAATTTCAAATTTTAAATTAATTGAGTGACTTAGATTAATGATTTTTTTCAGGGCTGATAGCAATGAAGATGGAAGAATTACAAGAGAAGAAGTGCAGGAGGTAAGGCTCCTACTTTTTCTTCCTTTTTTGAATTTTTAAACTTCTTAGTTTTAAAGATGAATACTTATTTTTTACGTAATCCAATCATTTAAGAGAATAAAATGGCTGCAGATGGGACATCAGATGTTTAATTTTATAAAGACATTTGGTAGAGTGAAATTTGAGTGCTCTTAATTAAATTTTGGGACAACAACATTTTATGACTGCATATGTTGCCTTCCATGTGCTTTGATCAGGGTAGGAACCTTCTCCAGATTTCTTAATTCAGACATCAAAATGACCTGACTTCTGTTCCCAATCTGCATTTGATTACCAAAATGACAAAGATTTGATGGATTTACTAAAAATGAGATTGAATTGTGCCATAAAATTTCTATATGTGATAGATTTATATCTGCCTTAATTATTTATTTCATCTATCTTTGAAACACAGCTTATAATGCTTAGTGCTTCAGCAAACAAGCTACCCAAGCTGAAAGAACAAGCAGAAAAATATGCTGCATTAATTATGGAAGAAATGGATTCTGAAAATCTTGGATATATAGAGGTAAAACCCCATTTTTGTATTATTACCTTGTTCCTTGATGAACACCCATTTGTATTAGATAGATATGGAACTGAGTGTCTCTTTTGGCATTCAGTTATGGCAGTTGGAAACTCTTTTTCTCCAAAGGGAAACTTATATGAACTACAGCAGACCACTAAGCACTGCAAGTGCAGGATGGAGTCAGAACCTGAGCTCATTCAGACCTAAAAACTTGGTCCGGAGAGCAAGCTCTACTCTCCAGTGTATGGTACTGGAAAATTGGCGAAGGGGTTGGATTTTGTTGCTCTGGATCATGGTCATGGCATCTCTATTTGTTTGGAAATTCTACCAGTATAAAAGCATGGCGGCTTTTCATGTCATGGGATACTGCTTGTGCACTGCCAAAGGAGCTGCAGAAACTCTCAAGCTCAACATGGCTCTCATTCTGCTACCTGTTTGTCGAAACACATTGACATGGCTGCGGTCCACCAGAGCAAGGTTCTTTGTTCCTTTTGATGACAACATCAACTTCCATAAGGTGAGGGAGACTGCTACAATTTAAATGAATTCTTACTAACATTGGCTTCTGCTAAATGTTTTTGCTTGCAAACTTTACAGATGATTGCTTGTGCAATCGCCATTGGGGTCTTAGTTCATGCAGGAGTCCATCTGTCGTGTGACTTCCCCCGCCTAATACACTCCTCTCCAGAAAAATTTGCCCTGATATCCTCCGATTTCCATGACAAAAAGCCCACCTATAAAGAACTTTTTACTTGTGTTGTAGTTGTCACTGGTATTTGCATGGTGATTTTGATGACCATTGCCTTCACACTTGCAACAAGCCGTTTTCGTCGAAATAAACTGAGGCTTCCTGCACCCTTCAACAGATTGACAGGATTCAATGCATTCTGGTATTCTCATCATCTTTTTGCTCTGGTCTATATTTTACTACTTGTGCACGGAACATTCCTGTTCTTGACCCAGAAGTGGAATCAGAAGACGGTGAGAATTCTGATATCATAATTTTGTATGAATAACAGAATTTTGGCATCGGTAATGTACTGATGCTATATTGATGTTGCAGACATGGATGTATATCTCCATACCATTGTTGCTTTACATAGCTGAGCGCAGCATAAGAATATGTAGATCAGAGCATTATTCAGTAAAGATATTCAAGGTAATTCTTTTCTGAACATTATTGGAACTCTGTAACCATTTTAACAAGGTCCATGCCATACCATATGCAGTCTAAACATGCTTGATTTCTCTATATGTCATTCATCCGGGAAAATAATATGGAACTACTTTTCTTTTTCGAGTTTACAAGTTTCACAAGGTCTTCTTGATTTGCACAGGTATCTCTACTGCCAGGAAACGCCTTCAGCTTGATCATGTCAAAGCCACCACAATTCAGATATAAAAGCGGACAGTACATATATCTTCAGTGTCCCTCAATCTCTCCATTTGAATGGTGAGCTTCATTTAATTAGATTATTATTACTATTGCTATGGAAATCTTTTTAAATGATTTTTATAACTGAACTTTAACTAAGACTCTTAAGTCTTATTCCAGGCATCCGTTTTCTATTAGCTCAGCACCACAAGATGACTATCTCAGCGTTCACATCCGCACAGTAGGAGACTGGACACGAGAACTGAAACGAGTTTTCACAGAGGTTAGTGACTCCCCCTCTGTCATTGGTCGGGCCAAATTTTGTAAACCAGGGCACGTAGATCAGAGAAGGTAATGCATACCAATAAAAACCTTATTATTTTGGTTATAGGCTTAAGTATTGAAAGTATAGTTTTGACATGTTCCCCTAATGCAGCCAACCAAGATTGCTTGTTGATGGCCCATATGGGGCTCCAGCACAAGACTACAGAAATTATGACATCTTGCTCCTTGTGGGACTTGGAATTGGAGCTACCCCTTTCATAAGCATCCTTAGAGATATTCTAAACAATACAAGAGCAGTCGAAGATCAATCGGTACAACTCAGGCCTTACATTCTACCGTTCGGTTTCCACAAAATTGAACTAATTTTGAATCCATTAATTGATTGTCACAACATGGTGGTATATAGGATTCTGTCACTGAAATGAGCCAACTTACCAAGTCAGAAGAAAGCTGGAATAGTTTTACATCGTCTAGTTTAACTCCTGCTCCAAGTTTGGCACCTTCAGGAAAGAAAAAAGTACACAGGACTAAAAATGCTTATTTCTACTGGGTTACCAGGGAACCTGGCTCCTTTGAATGGTTTAAAGGAGTAATGGATGAAGTTGCAGAAATGGATCACAAGGTAACACCATATGTAAATTGTACATCAGTTTTTATGCTTCAAACTTTCCAGTCTCATCTTGTTCTTTGAAACAGGGTCAGATTGAGCTACATAACTACCTTACAAGTGTCTACGAAGAGGGGGATGCAAGATCAACCTTGATCACCATGGTACAAGCTCTCAACCATGCTAAGCATGGTTTTGATATTCTATCAGACACCAGAGTATGCTCCTGATTCCCCTCCTAACAGAAAATTCCGTTTGGCTACAGGGAAAATGTGCCTGAGTGGTCAATAACCTAATAACATCAATTTCTTGCAGGTCAGAACACACTTTGCAAGACCAAACTGGAAAAAAGTCTTCACAAAAATAGCTTCAAAGCATCCAAACACCACAATTGGAGTGTTCTACTGCGGAGTGCCAGTTCTGGCAATGGAGTTGAAGAAGTTATCCCATGAAATAAGTCACAAGACCTCCACAAGATTCGAATTCCACAAAGAACTCTTCTAAACATCACCATATAAATAATTTCTTTTTGCATCTATTCAAATATATGTATACCATAAGGTGAAAGAGAAGAATATTTACTACTTGGTTTATAACTGCAGGTCAAATGTAAATGAAGATATACAGAATTCATAAATTAATACCATACTGTAAACAGAGAATGGAAGAATATACTAAAGTTTGTGGCTTTATGCTAATCCAGATGAACTATTTGGACTTCTAATCCCATAAATTTTGGTGCTTTTGATTCACGTGCATCAAATTAGCATGGATGGGGTCATGGTGGTGTTAGGAAGGAGACCAACCTCAAGAATCTTTGTCCTTAACAAGGTATATCATATCCAAGCAACTTATTGGACACTTTGAATGGGATCTCTACTAACTTCTATCCCAAGTTAATGAACAGGAATAAAACCTAATGAACTGGTTTACATATGCAAATGCCCCTAAGATACAATTTACCATTTTTGCTTACATCTTCAAGTTTCTTCTCTCACAAGTACTTGTCAATTTATTTAAACGAGAGATGATCATTATAGTAACCTTAGTTTGTTAAGAATTTGAAATCCAAACCTTAAAATTAAAAAATCTTACATCAAATTGCAAATATTTTTTCAACTAATCCAAGAGATTTATCCTCTTAATATCAAGGCATTAAAAAAGGGTTGTCATACTCATATCTTGTTCCTAGCTACCTTAATTTCAAGGGCAATGGGAATGCGACCACAGATAGGCATGGTACTAGAATCGCTTGCACTAATTGTTGTAATATAGTTTTCATTGAGACACCCTAAAAGGAGTAGTCTCAGTCACTTGGAGATAAACAGTGTTCAGTAAGAAAAACAAGATGGGGCGGTTTGGAAGTATTGGTGGTATTAATCGGGTCAAAATCCCCTGATACCCTATTAGCGGTCTACTTCTTATATTAATTATCTTTCAAATGTGATAGTTCCCCAAAAGGTTATTACAATTACACTTGCCCAACAAATTATGTATAGGTCAATTTTCAGGATGACGAACCCTTAATTAAATTAGAGAAATAAATTTAATAAAATAGGTGAACATTGTTTAAATATTTTAAAAGTTTTTGTCACAGTAAAATTGACAACACAAATTGCTACCTAAATATGGCCCTACATTTCACATGGTCTAGGTGCATCACAAACGTTCAATTTTTTTTGGCCTTCGTGTCCCTCCCCGGCTCTCCCCTCCTACTATATATTAAGCCATTTATCTAATAAGGTACTTTGTAGTAATAAAAAATTCTTTTCCTAGAACAGCAAGTGCTTACCTTTTTCTATTCCATGGCTATTCCTACCCAGCTGGTCATCCTTCCTGGGTTGAATCAGGTTGGAAGTAATAACCGTTCCTCGACAGCACAAGAAAGTGCAGCAGCCAGTTCCCCAGCATCTCATGCAACATCTAAAACTCACTGTGGACAACGGAATGGGTGTAACCAGCAGAAACGAAGGGCTCGTAGAAAGATGGAAAATCGATTAGAAGAGCAGAGCAGAGACAGTGGGGACAAGAAGCTGAAGCTCCATGGAAAGCGCAAGAATTGGGCAAGGGAACTTACACGTTCAGGGATTCGGTACCTGACATCTCCCATAAGCTACATCCTGAGGAAGGCCAGAGCATTTTACAATGATTTCTGCTGTGATAGCTACAATGACCGAATCTGGGGAAACGAAGCGATGCTGTTGGCTAATCCTTATTTCTCAATCCCTGTTATTCCCCCACCCAGCGTTGCTCAAGTTATGTAGCGTATTTCAAAAGCATGAGGGCGAGGTATAAGAACTGTTAGGCTGGTATCCAACTAAAAATAAGTACTCCATAAAAATTTCTATTGATGATGAGTTGTCAGTATATGTAAAATAATATTTTTAGTAGTAATCTCAAACCACTAAAATGAAAGTATTTTAAATTTGAATTGCATGACATATAGATGAATTAAGATAAGAGATGAAAGATAATTATTTTTCATTATATAATCAAAGTTAAGAAAAAAAAATTACAGATATCAAAGTTGAGTTTTGAATTAAATGAGAGGAACTTGAGAAAAGAAAAAACTATCTCTTCTTATATAATCCATCAATAATTGTGTTAAAAAAATATCTATAAAATAATATGTCAATTATCTAGCAAAACACTGCACTGTATTCTACCATCATAACTAGGGAACATTTTATACGACGTGTCAAATTACAAGCATCAGAATTTTCAAATCTATATTTTTAATTTGAAAGTCTAGATTTAAACTTAGAAATAGATATAAAGGATTTACACGATAAAAAGGAGCCAAGAGTGCTCAGTCTCGGATGCCAATTTTCTCAAAAAAAAAA
>BPVZ01000009.1:3546827-3564114 GCA_020521535.1 Rubroshorea leprosula
ACATACTGACGCGTAATCCTAATCAATTCCTCTTTTCCTCTTATAGAAAAAAAATTATTTTTCGTTTACGAGTCAAGTCGTCAAAATTCAGCGGCGCCACAACCACGGGCTTAACGCTTCTGGTTCTGGGAAGATACTAGCCGCGCCCCACCGCACCGACTCCCAACCGTACACTTTATTCGCCAAGCTGGTACGCGTTTATATCATGGACAGACAGCCTTTTATAAAAGGGAAGAGCCCAAGACTAGCTCAGCAAAAGCAGATCACAGCAGCCGATCGAGTACTTGAAGACATCGGACAACTTTCCTTCATCAAGGTAAGAATCATTTCATCATTTTAACCTTTCTCGAAAGTTCATCCACCAGCTAGTTTTAATTTTTTTTTTTTTTATCATTTAAAAGTGACTAATCTAAGCTAATATCTCATGTACTATATATATTGTTTAATATATGTGTGCATCATCAGTCGTGCACTGTCGGGATAGACTGTCTGTCGTCTGGTTCCGACCAGCCGTGCGTGGACAGTGCACGGCCAAGTATTGGGAAGAGAGATGTGATTGGAGTGATGGGCAGTGGTAGGGGTGGGCAAAAACCGGTTTCGGTTAAAACCGAAACCGGTTTTGAAATAACCGAAATATTTTTTCCTAATTTTGAGAACCGAAACCGAACCGAAATTATCAAAAAACCGATCGGTTCGGTTATCAATAAATCGATTTTAAATCGATTCGGTTTCAATTTTTGATAAATAAATAATAATCAATTATTTTTTAATAATATATTATATTTTATTACATATTTTATCATATTTATCTTAATTTTAGTATTTAAATGATTTATTTTTGGTTTATTTTTGGTTTTCGGTTTTTGAGACACTCAATCGAAATCGAACCAAAATATATTTGGTTAGTACTAAAACCGAAAAAATAAAATCAAAAACCGTTGAAACCAAACCGAATTCATTTTTTCGGTTCGGTTTTTGGGTAAACAATCGGTTCGGTTAGAAAATGCCCAGCCCTAGGCAGTGGTTGGTTTGGTTGGTGCCTCTATGGCCACCTTTTACGGTCGAGTCATGCTAGCCTTCTGGCTGTTTTGTTCAGCCGGTTTTTAGGAGATTAGTCGGTCCACACGGAACTTGAGTTTTTTCATTCCATGGTTTGGAAAGAAAGCAGTTGCATTGTGAATCTATGGGTGATTTTGGAACTTAGACACATGGTCCAACAGTGTCTTGTCCGTAGAAAATAATAAACAAATTACAGGATAAGATCTAGCATTTGCCTAAAAGAATTTAATTACGAATATATTTCTGACTTCTTCTTCTTCTTCTTTTTTTTTATTTTTATTTTTTTAAATGGGGTTAAGTGTTAAAATTGCAAAGATTTGAACTTTTGATTTCAACTTAAAATTATAAAATTTAAATTAATAAATATCAATTTAACTAAATTTTTGTTGGTATATTTTTGACTTTATAAAAGAGTAAGGAACGAAAAATGCGGGATGTTCAACGTGTAGGAACAAAAGAACAAATGAAATAAATTGTTTAAATAAATAAATACTACGCAGGATGCGAATGGAATTGACATTTCTCTGTTTCTTATATAACCTCATGTCCCATTTGAAATTTATCATCATTTCTGTTATTTTCCTTCAACTTATTCTTTTTGGTATTACATCAACTTGTCAAAATGGACAGAATGGTGAATGCAAAAGCAAAAGCAGGCCAATGGCTATATCTCCTTGTTTGCATACTGATACTGCTGAAAGCAGAAGGTGCTGGAGTTGGAATTACTTATCTAGACAGTGCTGTGGCCAAAGGAGCTGGTAATAGATCTTGCCATATCGAATCTCTCCTTTTTTTTTTTTTTTTGGTTATATTGTGAAATTTTTTCTGATTTGTGTGAATTTGGCTCTGTTCCTGCAGTTTGCTTGGATGGAAGCCCGCCGGCTTACCATTTCGATAAGGGGTTTGGTTCTGGAGTTAATAACTGGTTGGTTCATATGGAGGTATATAATTAGTCCTCCTGGCACAGCCAAACTTTCATGATATATTATTTTGAAATTTGAATGGACTTATGATATGCTTTTTCTTGATATGGATCATGGGATGAGTAGGGAGGAGGATGGTGCAATAACATCGAGACTTGTGTGGCTCGCAAGAAAACTGATACAGGCTCATCAAAGCTTATGGTCAAGTCATTTGGCTTCTCTGGGATTCTTGGCAGCAAGCAAAGTTCTAATCCCGGTATAAAGACTGAATTAATCAGTACTCACCAGTTCATATCCTGCTTTTGGATTCTTTTTTAACTGATTGATTTTATTTGAATGTGTAGACTTTTACAATTGGAACAGAATTAAGGTTAGGTATTGTGATGGTTCATCTTTTACTGGTGATATTGAAGCAGTTGATCCAGTAAGTACTTTTATAAGTCAGAAATTCAATTACCTTGTTCCTAAAAGAAAAGAAAAAATGAACTAGTAAGTGTTTATTAATGATGTAATGGTAATGTTTTCAGGCTAATCAGCTCTACTTCAGAGGAGCGAGAGTTTGGCGGGCAATCATGGATGATCTATTAGCAAAAGGGATGAAAAATGCTCAAAATGTAAGACAATGTTCAATCATTCGTTTAACCCTATTGAGTCTCTCAATCTCTGTAATCTATATAGTCTACAATATCAACAATCTGATTGAGCTTGTAATGGCAGGCTATTCTTTCGGGTTGTTCTGCTGGTGGATTGGCTTCCATTTTGAATTGTGACAGATTTCGATCTCTATTTCCTACAACTACCAAGGTTAAATGCATTTCAGATGCTGGCTTCTTCCTCAACGCGTAAGATGGGAACAAACATATCTTCTACATGGATTGATTATATCTAAATCCACGGTAGATTTTAACACCATCTCATTCTCTATCTTTTGACAGGAAGGATGTTTCTGGAGGGTCCCTTATCCAAACCTTCTACAGTCAAGTAGTTGCAACTCATGTACATACTCGTCTCAAACTTGTTTTCTTTTTTCTTTCTTCCACAAGAACAATGTTATGAACCTGAGCTCGAAGAAAAATGGTCGTTAACTTGCATTACTTTTGTGGTGCAGGGATCAGATAAGAATTTGCCAGCATCCTGCACTTCAAGAATGAGTCCAGAATTGGTGAGTGGGATTATTTTGAAACGATTTTCATTCTTGTTCAGTTCCTCTTGTTTTCTCTTATCAATACTTCTTATGATCATCATTAATTGCAGTGTTTCTTCCCTCAAAATGTTGTCCCCTACATGCAAACCCCAATCTTTTTCATAAATTCAGCTTATGACTTCTGGCAGGTAAAGCACATTCCCTCATCTCAAGTAGAAAGGAAAAAAAATATGTTAAGGATTAATCAATTAATCTTTGGATTAATCATCTTTGTAGATTAAGAACATTTTGGCACCAAGTGCTGCTGATCCTAAAAAGCAATGGAAAAACTGCAAGCTCAATTTGACAACATGCTCAGCTGCTCAACTCCAAACAATTCAAGGTAACTACCAAGTTAGCAATGAAGCTTACATTTACAGCCTATGTTCTCATTTTTCTTTCAATCAACTCTTGCGAACATGCACGTGGAAGATTCTAGAAAGTCAAGAATCTATATAATCTCTGGGCTCATTTTCAGATTACAGGGGACAATTTGTCAGTACAGTGACCAGAGCAGCTGGTAACTCCTTGAGGATAGGCATGTGGATAGACTCTTGCTATGCTCACTGTCAATCAGGGAGGCAGCTGACATGGTTGAGTGACAGTTCTACACAAGTTGCTAATACAGTAAGTTTATTTCCTCCATTTTCCCTCACTCCCCCCCTCCCCTTTTCTACTTTTGTTTGTCACTTATACTGATATTTCTCTTCTGAATGAAAATTAATGTATAATGCAGAAAATTGCTGTGGCTGTTGGAGACTGGTTTAATGAAAGGGGTTTGGTGCAGAAGATAGATTGCCTTTACCCTTGCAATCCTACTTGCCAAGCCCCAGATTCTGAATCATAACTTTTACAAGAAATGTATTATTGAAGGCGTTATGCAAAAACATGGCATTATGCATTTTCCAAAAGTGTAATCTCATATGTAGACCATGGTCCATATTTATTTGTTTAAAAGAATAAAAAAGCTCTACAAAATAGCTATTGGATAGAGAATGAGTTTTTAATATTATGACTGTTTCTTTACTTAAAAATTTTTATTTTATAGTTTGATATAATTTGAATTGTAAAATAAAATATCATTTATAGTTTGTACATGATGTTAAAAATTAGTTTTCAATTTTTATAGAGAAATCAATTTATTTACACAAAAAATGAAAAAAATTACTCTATTTATATATATTTTTACCAACAAACTCTTTTTGGTAGTATTTTGACCAAGAAAACAAATCAATAATTGAATGGTCACAATCCATACTCACTGGGAGAAAAGCATGATATTTTATGAAGTCCAGATAAAGCCCGAAACCAGAACCAAAGCCCAAAACAAACTCTTTTCAGGCCACCAGAAGTCCAAATTTAACGACATTCTCCCAAAACAAACAGACAGGAAGCTTAAAATGTAAAATCCAACATGGATCTCACAACACAAAGCCCAAAAATCACTGCTTATGCTGTTGGCTGTTGCAGACAGCAGTGCCGCTACCCTTCTCCTCCGTGACGACTCTTCTTCTCCGTCGCTACGGCAGCAGCGGAATTCCATTCCCTATTTAAACAAAACCCTAACCCAGACGCAGACATATTTCCCGTAATTTCCTAACGTGCCTAAGCATCTTATATCAGTCAAGGAAGTTCTAGGTGCTGATGGTGAGAGCTTGGGAAGATTTGGAAGCGAGAACCCCATAACCTTAGTTATATTTCTCGAGTATTCACCTAGTCGCCTCCAAGCGTGGTTGTAACCGCAGTTATAGTTCAGCACTTGGTATGTTTTCATTCTATGCCCATCGGAAAGTTTTGTGCTATTTTTCCTTAGTCTGATTGAATTAAGTGTGAAAACCCTAAATTGCATTCTTGATTGTGTTATGTTGTGTTGCATCTCTAATTAGTGAAAGGAAAGTGGATTTTTAGACTTAAGCTTGAGATTGTATATTGCTCATCAGGTGCAATGGATTGGAATTTGGTACATAAAGCCTGGGAGAAGTGGGCTTCCACCAACATTGGCTCTTCTGGTGAGCAGTTTGAGCTTTTTGCTAGTTACCTACGTTATTTTTATGAGCATCGATAATTCGATATACTCATATACAGATAGATAGTGCATGTGTAACATGATTTAGGAAAAAGTGTTTAAAATTTGTGGTTGTTTGAACTTGTAGGTGAGCCATTGAGAGCTGCTTTGCTGATCAACCATGATCGGACTGCACCATCTCGCCTGTTGTCTACCATGTAAGTGAGTTTCGGCTGTTCATGCTTTGAGGAATTGTTATGTTTGTCTGGATATGGTTTATAGTTTTCGATCTTTTGGACTGTGTTGGTAGAATTGGTTTTTAACATGGATTTGATTGGTATATTTCTAGGAATGGGATTAAGTTCAACAAAAATTTATGTTTAAAGTGTTCAGGTTAGCAAATGGTTCGGTCCCATCGGATTGTTGTAACTGAATTTGTTGGTATATGTTTTTGTTGATATGAATAAATGTAAAAAATGTGGATGGATTTGATCTAGAAAGCATTTGCTGTATTTGGTTTAAGATGGTCAGATGGTTCTGATTTATAAATCTGTTCAGTTTATCTGTCACATTCTACTTATAGGAAATTTTCTTCTCCTTGGTAATGGTTAAGTTGGCATGGCTTGTGAAATGATTCAGCTGATTATTAATGCTAGCGTAATTTTCTACCCTGTTAATCACTAATGGCCACTAAGGGGCAGGAAATATCATTTCTTCAGTTCATTTTTTGTTCATGTTTAATATAAGTTGCTAAAAACAATCTTCCTATAGTCATTTTCTTATTGCCTTATCATCATTGCCATCATACTCATTGTTCATTCTTTTGCATATTTTGCTGGAAATAAATCTGAAGGTTGATCTGGATGGTGCTTGCAGTGCTGAACAAGAAGGAATAATAAAAGTCAGTCCAATTGAACTGAGTGAATTTATCAGTTTTGTCAAGTGCAACAGACTACAAACTGAGAGCTTCATTATTGGGCAGAACCAGTGTAAGTTTTGCTGAAGCCCCTGAACATGTTTTCCTTTCAAGTGTAATTCAGCAATACAATTGCATGATCTAGGTTCTTTTGCTCATTTGACAATAGATATGGTTACTTCAATTCATGAGAATTGGTTCTCAGCAAGGTGCTTGAACTCAACAATACCTGCCGGAGAAGGTGCCATTGTTATGCAGATATCAACCCTTCTCTTGGTTGCACTGTAAGTACATTCAGCAAACATATATCAGCAAGATATGGGAACCTTGTGGATTTAATTTGCCAAGCATTCTCATTTTAGCTTACTTCTCATCCACTTGTGGCAGATACGAGGGTTCAATTGGATCAGCATCCCGCGCAATGGTGGCTGTAGATCAGTTTGCATGGCTTCTAAGTCGAAAACATTGACTACTTCAATGCATTTTAATCTGTTTTTAGGAACTCCATCCCTCCACGGTGTTAATGTAACCATTCTACATGGTTCCTCGGAAGGGAAAACAATTGATTATTTAAATCTACTCTCTGGAAAATTATTGTTTTGAGCTTGCTGCTGTTACTTCGATTTCCATCCCAATTCCCTGATATGCAGAATTTCAAAAGCTCTGCTTCCTCCACTTTGAATATATTTAGATAATAGTTTTTAAAACGGAATTTCCGTTACTCTGCCGGGCTGTTTTCCGGCGAGGAGAGGTCGTTGAACTAAACAAAGGATGATGTGTCGCTTCATGACTGGCTTAAACAGCCACGTCATCAACGTAGTTAGTGTTCTTGCAAGGAGACGAAAACAAATCCCTCCAAAAATGCAGGCACAGAAGACGCCATGTTCCCTCTATATTACACAAAAAAATTTCAAACCAGGACACTCACTCCCCCTCCCCTGTTCCTTCCCTATAAAGCCTCCTTTCCACATCTCTCCTCTTCCCTTCTCTCTGCAAGTTGCTCTGTCTCCTTCGAAATCCCATCGCCCAAAAACCAAAACTTGATCTCAAAAATTAAAAAGCTGTTTTTTAGCTTTAATTTTACAGAAATCCCAACATCTCCTCCTCCTCGGCACTAAACTGTTCTCAGATCTGAAAAACCTATTAATGGGGGTGAATTTTTTTAAATTTTTTATTCAGTGGCTTTAATGTAATTTGAATGTCGTTTCGAGGGTAACTGTGTTTCGAATACAAATGCATGCGTTTTCAATCGGATTGCTTTGAAGGCGGGGAAAGTTGAGATTGGCTGTTCTGTGGCAATGACGTAAAATACAGTAACGTGTGAGGGTTAAAGAAGAAAAAAAAGGATGGGATCTGGTGGGAGCAAGGCGTCTTGCGGAGGTGCATCGTCGTCGGTGTCGGGGACGGGCAGTGGGGGGCGGAGGAGGAGATCTAAAGGCAAGAGTATGGTTTTCCAGTCGTGTCTGGGGCCGCCATCTGGATCTCGTAATTCTGATGTTGACGAACAGGTCTCGTCTCTCTATCATCTCTCTTGCTTTTCCTTTTTTTTCTTTAATTTTGTTTTATCTTCAATGTACTATCTGATGATGTTTTCCAGGTGAAAATTGATGCTTACAGAAAGGTTAGAGTTGAACAATCGGATGAGAATAGGCCGTGTGTTTCTTCCAATGTCGAGCTTGATGACTGGAGTCAAGCCTCGGGAGCCGGTAGCAGCTCTGCCTCCTCTGCTACGAGTCGCTTTCTTTCTCGCTTTAACCTCATCCCTGGTAATGTGAGCTTCCGATTGAACAGAGCCAAAAGTTTGGGATCATCAAGGGCGTATCCTGCTTCTCCGACGAGTCTCGCGATGTTGAACAATGAAAATGAGATTTGTCTACATTCAGAGCCGCCGAGGGACTTCGGTGATGGAATTTCAAATCAACGGACCAGAACTCCGACGCAACCTCCGGAAGATTCCTCTGGAGATATCCCAATATCTAATTGTTCTAGCAGTTTTACAGGAAATCGGTCAATTTCTTTGACAATCGACGGAGCCAGAGAAGGTGGTGGCACCAGAATGGGGATTGATGTGAACGCTCATTCTTCTAGGGTTTTTAATGATGTTGATAGTAGGCGGATCGGAGCTCGAGAGCCTGCTGAGCGGAATGTTATTTTTAGTCGGACATTGAGTGTGGGAAGACTTCGTGACCGTGTTCTTCGTCGATCATCGCTATCTGATCACACCGTTTGCCCCCTGCAACAAGCGAGGGAAGTGATAGATGATGTTAGGCAGCCCAGTGAAACAGTGACTTTGGGAGGTGAGACAAGGTTGTCGGCAACCTCTCCACCGTCATCTGCTCCTACTGCATCCAGTACGTCTAGTTCCATTTTCAACACTCAGAACCCTGAGGTAGAAAATTCACGATCGAGAGAGGCTAGGTATCATGATTTACTGGAACATAGATCAAATTTCCTTGAAAGGAGAAGAAGAATACGATCTCAGGTTTGTAGTCCTGAAATGAGAACACAAATAAGAAATCAGGGACATTAGTTAGACTAACATTTATCCTCATTTTTTTATTCGAAAGTTACTTGTGCTGCCTACTTAGATTTCTGCCTGTAAGCCATTCTGCTGTATGTTGAAAATTACCCATCTTTGTGGATTTGTCAGAGTCAGCTAGTGACTGACTTATTTCTTGTTCAGGTTCGTGCTCTTCAGCGATTAGGAAGTCGTTTTGAGAACTTGTCTGGACATGAGAGGTCTTGTATCTTATCTGGTCAACACAGAAGTGGCCGATGCACATGCCGTGTAAATAATAGGGATTCAAATTCAAATGACGATGCAAGTGCTAGGGCTAGCATATCAAGAATTGTCATGTTAGCTGAAGCTTTATTTGAGGTAATTTTATTCTGTTCTAACCTTTTCCAATTTTTTGTGTGTTTCCTGTTTTCTGCTTTCATTTATCCATCTCTGAGCTTAATCCTTATGTGTTTAATTAGGTTCTGGATGAAATTCACCAGCAATCTGTAGTTTTATCCTCCCGACAGTCAGTGTCTTCAATTGGATCTGTTCCTGCACCTAACGATGTTGTGGAATCTTTGCCTATCAAGATATATGCTAAGTCACACAAGCTTCAGACTGATGAGGCTGCACAGTGAGTATTTATGTTTCTCTTCTGTGAGCTATTTAGCTTAAGGTTTAAACCATTGATGAAGTTGATTAGTTGTTGTGCTTTTTTTTTTTTTTTTTATTTATTTATTGGGATTAGAGTTGGAGGCATTAGAGTTTGAATTCTGCCCGCAATTGATTTTCCCTTTTGTTCACAAAACAAATAAATTTAGTAAATTAAATAAAGCCTTAGTACTAAGGTTTCTGGGTAGACATCTGCTTTTTGCTGGTAAAGACAGTAGCAGGGAAAGCATCATGCTGCAACTGCATGAACAATATGCTATTCATTTACTAGATCCGTCTTTTCTCCATACAGTTTGAAATCTGAACTAAGAAATGTTTGAAATTACCAAGTCACTGCTAGGCTTAATGGTGCTTGGGCCTTGGGATAATGCTGTGATGGTGATCATAGCTAGCTGCATTTGGCAGATTGATGTTTTTATGCAAATAGATGTTTTCTTGGAGAGTTGTTTTGGTGAGCAATCTTTGTTAAGAACCTTGAGGGAATTCTGGGAGGTCCATGTGGTTGAAGATGAGGCTTCTTCTGAGGAGTTTGGAAAATAGGACCATTAGATAGAGAAAGAAGTGTAATTAATGGCAGTAACCAAAAATATTTGTTTTGTCATTGGCCTATCAGTTTTTTTATAAGTAAGCCTTTAGTAAAGTTGGTATAACTCATGTTGAAAATAGTTCTGCAATACATAGCATCTAGAACCAAAGTTTCCATTTATTGAGCATTTACATCTTAATGGCAATCCTCCATGAGGGATGATTGACTTCATTTGTTATGTAACCTTGGATTACTGGAGGAATCTTGGGAGTGGGCAGTAGAAGTAAGTGAACCTAAAGATGTACAGATGCATCTACATAATTTTCTTAAGGGTTCTGTGCAAAATAATTAAGCCAGTTCCTGATCATAGTAAACATTCAAATATTAATTGAAATAATTAATGCTCTGTGCTGAACTACTACTAATGGATAGACATCTTTGCATCTGGACTAAGTAGTGAGCTGGATATGTGTCCTGTGACTCATGTCTTCATTCAATTAGAAGATTTCTTTTTCTTTCCTAATTTCTTTACCCCTTTTTTTTTTCTTTTTTTTTTTTATTATAATTTTACACTAAACCTAGTATTGTTTCAGATATGAGATTCAGCACCTTAACACTTTTTCTTATATAAATTCCTTTGTGTATGTGATTTGCATTGGTGTTTTTTGTGTTAGTCTTATTGTTACCTTATGTAATTAACAGATGTTACATATGCCTTGTGGAGTATGAGGATGGGGATAGCCTGCGGATACTGCCCTGCAACCATGAATTTCATAAATCATGTATAGACAAGTGGCTGAAGGAGATTCACAGGTTTGACATGGCTCTCTCTTAGTCTGTTTTCTCTTGTTGATTTGAGATTTAGCTTCCAGCTGACCATAAATGAGGCTCTCAAGTGAGAATGAGTCAGTGTTAAAAGGCTTGAGTACATTCAACTAGGAAAAGCTTAAAGATCCTGTAGAAGTGCAGATTGACTGTTAGGTAATTTATGGATAAGAGGAAGTTTGGGCTTAGGGTGGATGGAAATACCATGTATAAAGTTTACTTGAAGACTTTGTGAGAATCCTTGCAGTTACATTTTCACCAGCCAAGAAAACTAAGTTTAGTTATATATCAGGGGGCAGCTTATGAGCTGAAAAGTCCAGCTATAGCTGGCTTGGTTTCTAAGTTTGATTGTTGATTAGATTATTATCTTACAGCTCACTCTAGGCTGGTTCAAACTAGGTTTTTATGGTAATCATGTAACTTGAGTGTGGGGTACATTTCTAGTCTTAGTCTAATGTGAGCTAAGGGAGGAGTTGTTACTCGCAAGCTTTCATGCATTGATGTGCCAACCATCTTATTGGCTAACATGGCATAGGGGACAAAGGGGAATTAAAGCCGGCCTGTATATTCTCTGTCTGGTGTGACCAGTATAACAACTTATGTCCCAGGGATAACTGATATCACATAGGAGCCATGTCTTTGTAGTCATTGCCTGTTTTGTTTCCTTGATGCTCACTATTAATAATTTTCTTGTGCTCTTGTTTCCTGAATGGAGCCCTGCTCTATTTGTAAAATTGACTTATACGTTTTCTAGAACCACAAGGTTTCATCAGCTACAATTTTTAGCTAAAATGTCAAATTAACTTAGCCAAAAGAAAAGGAGTCATATCTTTTGGCCTCAGGGCCAAACTTAAATTTTATTTCACCTAGGAGAGAGTACATGTATTATTCTGCATGAATTACATAAAAACATACTTGCCAAACTTTTTTGCCCACAATACCCTACTTGTCATTATTGGTCACTGTTAATTGGATAGTTTTCGTATCATTCTGTTTGGCTAATTGTGCTACCATATGATTTATTTATTTTTTTCCAAATGAAGACTGTTAGCTAACTTTTCTTTTCTTTGGCATACAACAGGGTATGTCCTCTCTGTCGTGGGGATATTTGCAGATCGGATCCGTTACCTGCTGAGAACTAGAGTCCGAGCTAGCTTCTAGCTTTATGCTTGAAGAACATGGACAAGCCCCGGATATTCTAAACAAAAATGAAAAAGGGGAAAAAGAAAAGATGATGTCGAGCGTGATGCATTAGGAAGTTCAGCCTTTTTCTGCCAGCACGTTCTTTACCATCTATTGTTGATTGTTTTTGACTGCTTAATGCCAATTAAAAGTTGGTAGAAATGGACTGAACTTGCAATCTACATGTCTCTTCCCACAAGAAAGGAGAAAAGGACAGGATTTGCTTTGGTCGGAGGAAGAGGGATGAGATATTCACTGTTCAATCTCTTCTTTTTGACCAACAAATATTATTAATATATTCCCTCTTTATCACATTTCCATAAGTATAATTCCACCCCTTTATCACAGGCAAAGCGGCTCCTTTCATTATTCAAAGTGCATGACGACTCCATCTTTCTATGAGTGTCCTTTGTCATAATGCTGAGATCCCACATTTTTTAGAAAAAGTTTTAGGATTCATATTATTCCTCATTTGCCATAGTTTTTTAGAGGATGAAGCATGTTACAGGATGACAAAAAAAAAATGTATAAAACAGTTGGTCCAAGCCCATATCAAACAATCCTGCAAAACCCATTTTACCCTCTTCGTTGAGCCCACGACCAAACCCACTTTGCTGTTATATCAGTTTCTCGGTTTTGAGTGCTGATATCGGAATTAATTTTTCTTTTTTGGTATTTTAACATATATTAAAAAAATAAACATATTTAATATCATAAATTTTAAATAAATAAATAAAATTTAATCATTTAGATAACATATAAAATTATATTAAAAAATAATACAAAAAATTCTTCCTAAATCATTTTCTCTCAGTTTTTTCTCCTATCCTGTTACACAGAAAAACAAACATGCTCTTTTTTTCCCCTTTTTTTTATATATATATTTTTTAATTTTTAATTTTTAATTATTTTTTAAGTTTGAACTTACCTGTAGAAACTAGAAAGAGTGCTGAAAGCCAATTCCGAAAGAGAATAGTGGAATTCTGAAACAACGAGTTGAGTACAAACTAAAACCATACAGTAAAATATGCAAATCCCTCACTCCTCTGCTAATGCTGCCGGAGAGCAAACATCAGTCGCTCCATTGATCCGGCAATTGAGGCCCTCCAACCTCAACCTCGACGTCCTCGGGGATTCGCTGCAACTGCCGCCGCTGCTGCGGCAGTAGTGAGCTCAGAGAGCGCCACTGCCGCGCCATCCCCGCGCCATCACCAGCCGTGTGCTGGCTGATTTGAGGCAACACGGTAATTTCTCTCTCCCTGCGTGTGCGGATATGAATGACGTCCTCGCTGCCAAGGCAGCGAGGCTGGGTGGACGGTCGAGCCTCGATTGTACTGCGCAGAGGCAATCTCCTCCTCCTTCTCAACATATATTCGTCTCTTCAGTCCTCTTTTCTTTTCCTGCTTCATTTTGCTTTGATTATGAAAATTTGAGATTATTTCCATGTGATTAATTACTGTATGGTTAAGGAATTCGTATTCAATACTCACGATTCTTGTCTTAGTTCTTAGCTTCCATCCATATTCTATTCCGCTTATGTATACTCTGATTGCATGCTGGTTGCTGTTGTATGTTTTATGCAACGCCATTTGTCATTTGGATTGATGATAACATACAGGAAGCATTTACTGCAAGGTCAGTTGAAGTTGGACTTTAGGTTAGTTCTTTGAAGGATTACTATGTCTAAGCGGCATTAGAATATTGTTAGCTGTTAGTTCTCAGAATTGATGAAAGTTTGTCACCATTACCTCTTGATTCTGTGGTAATTGATGAGAGGGATACAAGGAGCGAGCATTGAATGCTTGGAAGCAGATCAGGTTATTGTTTTAACTTGTTAACATGGTAAAGTTAAAGATGTGGTTGGAGATTCAAATGAAAGTGGATCATCATGCATTGTTTAGTTTTAGATGCAAACCTGATTCAATTATTTATTACTGCAGCTTATACAAGATGTGTTCAATCTGGAGATAACGTGAATAACATTATGATTTTACAGGTGCACAACATGTTCCTGTCTATGTAAAAGCTAGCAGTGATTGTTGAATGTCTTCTACTCTGATTTGCTTTACTTAGCCGCATTGTTCTTGCCATGCTTTATTTGGTTTCATCTTCAGCTTTGACCACTTTACTAGATGTTTGGCAGTTTTATGTCTTGGGCAGACTGGTGTCATCTGAATGTAATCACTAGCTAAATAAGATGGAGATGATTTTCCTTTTTCTGATCATGTTTCTTGTGCCCCATAAACAAAGCTCTACCCAGTCTCTTACTGCATTTCCAGAGGGACGGTCCTCGGCACATGTCCCCTATAAAAAAGTCTTAGATCTGCAGTTGGCACCTATAACCTGGAAAAGATAAGCAAGTCTCAGCCAGTTATGTTCGTTACTGTTATGGTTTTAGGAAATGTGAGTTGGCATCTTGGAGAGTGGAGACTGTCGCCTTTTGCTGAGCAGCCCAAGACTTCCACCATTGCACTAGATCTTGCATGATCCCCAAAGAAGCCCCCGTCACATTTTAGTGTGTTTTATTCTTCGACTTATCCACCCGATTCTTTAGTAGATTATATGGTTGTTAACATTCCTTTTTTTTTTTTTTTTTTGGTGGAAGGATGAGATGGAATTAAACAGAAAAATTAGAGTACATATCTGGGATATTCAGCCCCAGTCATATCAGTAGCCAAATATACATCAAGGCTCGGAGGGCAGTCATCATAAACAACAAAATTAGTAGACAGAGAGTGGCCTAATTTAGACAAAAAGTCAGCACACATATTAAATTCCCTGAAGGCGTGCTTGACTTAACATAAGATTCTTTATATATTTATTTTGGCTTTGTAGGGGATTTTGCAGTATAGTATCCTGATGGTAAGGTATTTTTTGGCTGACAAGTGACTAGGTACTGATCAAGCTTCATTTTATTTTTATGTTTCAGGGACATAAGATTCCTTTTATCATCTCCCCTTATAGATCATACTAAAATTATTTCCTAGTCAAATCTTCCTCATCTGTTTATGTATTGTTAAGCCAAATAAATACCTGCCTGCAATAAGATGGGTACAGACCTTTATGACAACCCCAACATTGAATCAACTAATATACAAATGTCCACTTATATCTTAGGTTTAAAGTTTAAGTTGTGGGGTTAGTATTTAAAAAATTAATTTCTTTACATGCATTAGATCAACATAGAGAGTGTATCCTTAAAATCATTTAGAAATGAACTAGTGTTGCACAAAAACTAATCCAATGATACTAACGACTTGTTGGTCTGATTGAAAGGAACTTAATTTTCTTTAAATAAGATTTCGAGTTCAAATCTTGTGAATGGAGAAATAAACGCTGAGAGAGCTTTTCCCTTATGAGATCTGATGTGATTTGATTTTAAATTAATCGAGATTTAATATTATTATCAGATGCTGAGAAATTAAAAAAAAAAAAAAAAAACTAATCCAGTGTTATCTTAATAGTAAATACCTTAGAGAAGCAGACCTTTATTACCACTAAAGTGATAACAAGGCAAAGGTTTATTAATGATTATTTAATGATTTAAATCGGACACGGAATTGGTTAGGCATCGCCAACCTAGAACTAGCAAACCTAGGTGACATTAATTGGTATGAGATGGAGAGGGACTTTCTTGCTAAGAGTTAACCCATAAACTTCATCCATGTCTAGGTTGTCTGCAACTGTACCGTATGGCAATTTCCAGTCAAACCAATATAGAAGGTTGGCGATCAAATACTCAGCTGACATAACCGCAAACGACAGCCCTGGACAAACCCTTCTTCCAAAACCAAATGGTATGTACTGGAAATCATGGCGTCTGTAATCAATTGAGTTGTCCATGAACCTTTCTGGGATGAACTCATCCGGCCTATCCCATAACTCAGGATCCCTCTGGATTGCCCATGCATTGATGAAAACTCTACAGTTGGAGGGAATATCATACCCTCCCAGTTTGACACTTGCAGCCGTCTCTCGTGGGACCAACAAAGGACCAGGTGGATATAATCGCAAAGTTTCTTTGATGACACATTTTAAGTAATCCATCTGCTTTATATCGTCTCCATCTACCTTCGATTTCTTCCCCACTACACTTCTTACCTCTGCTTGGACCTTCTCCATCACCTTTGGATTCCTTATAAGTTCAGTCATTGCCCATTCCGTGGTTACAGCTGTAGTATCCGTCCCTCCAACAAACATGTCCTGCAAATATATATACCATTGTGAATTAAAGTAGAAAGTTTTATACACTTGGGTCAAGTGGTTAGTCACTTGTTTTCCAGTGAAAACACCACCCGAATTTGATGTTCAATTCCTAGGATCCCTTTCCCCCATCCCCCATAGCATAGTAGGAATACTTGTAAAAATTTGTCCTTGTTTAAAAAAGAAGAAGAAGTAGAAAACATATAGGGACATTATACCCAAAGAGAGATCAGAAAGAATGAAGAATGCAGACGTACCAATATGATTGCTTTAATGCTGTTTTGAGTTAGCTCTACCTCAAGCATGCCATTCTTTTGAAGTTGGAGTAGAATATCCAAAAAGTCTTCCTTGCCATGGTTCTTCATGTTCAACCCAATCCCCCGTTCTTGGATGACTTGATCAAGAAAACCATCCATATCCCCAGAAAATGCTTTCAAACTTTTGATATAGCCCGTAACCACATCCAGCCACCACAAGTGAGGATAAATATCCCCGATACTATAAGTTGCAAAAACAAATATCATCACCCTCCTAAACAACTCTCCAAACCTGCTTCGACCATTTTCTTCTTCAACCTTCTGGCTCATCACACACCGCGAAATTACATTATTTGCAACAATCATCAACATCTCACTCAAATTAATCGAGTCCCCTTTAAGAGATGCGCTGTGTGCTTTATCTATCATTAAGCCAACCTCTTCTTCTCTTATGAACATGAAGGATTGCTCCTTCTTATGGCTCAAGAGTTCAACAGTGCATATCTTCTTGATTTTCCTCAAGTATTTACCGAAGGGTGAAAAAACAAGATTTTGGCATCCATAAAGCAAGGTCTCTGCGGCCGTTGTCCTAGGTCTGTTTGAGAAAGCAATATCATGGTTCCTTGTGATTTCTCTAACCATATCGGCCGAAGACACCACAAGGGTTGGGTACTTTCCCAACTGTAAAAGCATGAGATGGCCATATTTCTTGGAGAGGGCTTGGAAAGAGCGGTGAGGAAGGCTGGTAAACTGGTGTAGGTTGCCAATGAGAGGCAACTTTGGTGGGGAAGGAGGGAAGTTGAGTTTGCTTCGTCTTCCTATGATGAGTTTAAGAAAAAGAAGTACCATGGAGAGAGAGAGAAGGAGGGACAAAAACAAGGGACTAATGGAGCTTGTAGCTAGCTCTTGCATTGGAGCCATTTGCACTACTACTCCTGATGAAGATGGCAATGCAGTACTAGCTAGAACAAGGAACCTTATATAGGCTCATTTTGTATCAAATTTTCGTCCTTAATTTTTACTAAAATTTCTCTAT
>BPVZ01000009.1:3569995-3583902 GCA_020521535.1 Rubroshorea leprosula
ATAAAAATCCTTCGTAATAAAAATCCTTACCATAAATTTCTAGCAACTGAAAAGATCAACGAAAGGCTACTCTAGCCACCTATTGCGCAGCCCACATCTTCGTAATAAAAAAATTGAAGTGGAAAAAAAGGCACAAGAGTTAAGCATCTATTTCCACAAAAGTTAATAAAGAACAGCTAGAAATGAAGGAAAAGGTGGAAATGACATTAATCATTTTTTTTTTCTGTTTTAGGAATGACATTAATCAAGTTTGGATAAATAAAAGTCACGACGAAAGGTAATATTGTTATTTAATTAAATAATTTTAAAAAATAATTATGATATTTATTATTTAAATAAATATTTAAAATAAAATATTTATATTTATATATTTGTTTAAAAGCAAAAAATAAATTCACAAACCAAATTTGTCTCAATCCCCTCCCAATTTAAAGATCAAAAAGCAGAGAAACGGCATTCGCCGCCTCAGTTGGGGTGGTAAAATACATCTGTTGTATTTTGATGTATTAAAGTTTAATATTGTTTAGGCAGCTTCGCAGTCCAACACTGTTGCAGTCCAACACTGTTGAAGTCCTCAACTGCTTTTACACCTGCAAATCCCGAGGCTGCTCCATCGGGAAAAATACTCCAACGCTCAAGTCAGCAATACTCAATATTCTAGAGAGAGATGCTCTCAAAGAGTAATTGCAGAGAGAGATGCTCTCAAAGAGTAATTGCAGAGAGAGAAGCGTAGAGATTAATTACCTTCATCGGAGGTAGTTGAGGGGTATTTATAGCCCTAAGTGCTGATATGTATCTGTACATGTGAGCATCCCATTGACCTACGTGGTGCTGGTCACATGGGCATGCTTGCATTAGTGTTCCCTTAACTTGGGTTATTGGGCAATAGCCTAGGCCCGTTGCACACAGCCCTGTTTGAATGTTGGGCCTATGTTGAGCCTATTCCAACATTACTCTCCCCCGGCGTTCGGTTGACGAACTGGTTTGAATGTTGGGTCTAGCTGGTGAGCATGATGGATAGCCTTAACAGCTCGTGGCCGATCTCGACGACGGCCGAGCTGAAGGGTGGCACGAAAAGAGGCGAGCTCGCGAGCCTGAAAGCGTGCAGGCGAGCTGATATCCGTAACCACACTAGTGTGGGGTGGTTATAGCGGCGAGCTGAAGAAGTTCACCACAAATGAGCTCGTTCAGGGAATAGTCATGCACACAAGGTGCTATTCGCTATTCTGGCGAGCTCGTCAATGTTAATGGAAGCGCAAGAGAACGCGTGACGATCTGACGAACGAGTACTACCGAGGGTACTGAAGCGACGATGATGCTGTTACGCAATCATAATGACGAGCTGAGACGAAGCGATCTCACCCACGCAATCATAATTATTATGCTTTATCAATTCGCATGGGCAGTGAGGTTAAATAGAGCGACCTCAGATATTCATTGATCCGTGAAAAGGTTTGTGAGCGACCTGGCCAGCTGAAATGGACGGAAAAAAGGGCATACCAACTTGTAACGAATTTTAGCGAACAAGCTATAATCGTGAATGAACTGTCCTGGTTGAGCGGACCTGGTAAATGCGCTCACACTGGCGAGCAGATGTGATGGGATGGTGCATATCGGCCGTTACGATCTGGACCTTGGGATTTTTCAAATCACCTAAATCTCTGAAGAGATACGATTGATCTCCCCGTATCTCTCTGCCTTTCCCGTCATAAATGCTGGCTCGGCATTTAAGGGAACACGACAACTAAAGTCGGCGCACGCTATACGAGAAGGGCTTAGGCGCTTGCCACGCGTGAAACGCTAACTGGCGTGTCAAAGGCACGCGTACGGCAATCAACACAGCAATTTTAGGTTTATGCTTTACGTAACCGTTCACTTTTCCATTTTCATTTCCCTGTTTGTTTGAAGTTTTCTGAAATTCTCTGTGGCGAAACACTCCAGTTTGAAGAACAAAGCACCGAACCAGACTCTACATTTCGCATCAATTTCAGGTAAAATGGTTTCCTTGAGAGAACTTACAGAGGTACGAGGTAACCAGGGCCGAGAAGAAGAAGGGGAGGGGGTTATATCGCGATGATAGTGCCACCGGCGTTGCAGGATGTGCTAGAAACAATGAGGCCAGACAGCAGCGCCAGTTCGAGCGCTAGGGACAACGGCGGTGAACACCTTACTGCGTCATCTAGCAGCTCGTCCTCTGAAGAGACACCAAGCTGCGAGGAAGGGATGGGGGATGTAGTGAGCAATGTCTCAGATCAACCTGTGATTGGGGAGTGGGAGAGCAGGACAATCGCGGGCAGGTTGAGCAATTTGCGAAAGGCACCCAAGGATCTGCCCGCTGGTTTTAGGTTCAAGGCCGCGCTTCATCATGAAGTAGCAGACTGTGCGCCCTCAATAAGTGGGTATAGGAAACTGGAGGAGATGGTGAGGGCGCACCACATCCCCATAACGATCTTGCTCCAGACTGGTGCCAAGAGTGAGAAGTGTCATAACTCAAATTTTAGTAGAATTTTATTTTATTTTTATTTTTATTTTTACTAATATGTTTTGTCTTTGTTTTACTTGTTAGGTTCATTCAAAGAAAAAAAAGGGGGGGCAAAAAGGAAATTTTACGAAGAAGACTGGAAAAGAAGATTAGAAAAAGGACTCAACTGAAGAAATGGAAAGTTGGAGGGGTGAAATGCAAAGTCTAGCCCAAAACCCATCAAACCCAATCCAAAACCCACCAAACTCAAACCCAATGACCCAAAACCCAAAGCCTACCAACTACCCAAGCCCAAAATCCCAAAACCAAAAATTACACAAAAATCCAGAAGCAACAATTACCCAAACCCAAGCCCAAATACCAAACCCATTTAACCAAAAAAAAAAAAAGGAAAAAAAAGATTAAATCGTTTTTCTCTAGAACCTCCTTCTTCCATTTTACTTTTACTTTTCTCTCTCCCGAATCAGCCTTCACCCTCCTCTGCATCAATCTCCAGCTTCCTCTCCCCCCTCGCACGCCCAGCCTTGCTGCACCAGCCCTGCACCGACGCCCGAGCCTTGCACCTACGCCCCTACTCCCTGCTCTGCGCCCAGATCGTTTGCACTCTGCCCTAGCCTGCATTCTGCTGTGCCCGGCCTTGCTTCCTGCACCAGCTTTGCTCTGCACCAGCTTTGCTCTGCACCAGCTCCTGCGCTCTGCACCAGATCGCCTGCACTCTGCTTGCCCTGCTGCGCCCCACTGCTGGCAATGATGCCCCTGCACGCCCGAGCCATCATCAGCACTCCACGCCCCTGCCTCCCTGCACACCGCGCCTCACCCCAATCCCGCGCCTCTGCACCGCTGATTACTACAGCCCCCATCCTTGCCTCTCATGCAGAAAAGACAAGGAATACCGGACAAATTGGCGTCATTGATTGACAGAGCAAGGCCCTTGTCTTTTGTTGCATTTTATTTTTATTTTTATCATTTGGGGTATATATATAGGGCAAAAGCAGAGTAATAGGGGGGTGGGGGTTGATTTTGGGTCTGTTTGCTGGGGAGTCTCGCCTGAGTTTTTGAGAGCAGAAGAAGGAAATTCTGAGGAGAAGAGGGGGGGTCTTTTGCTGGTTGATTTTCGAGTCGAGTTTAAAAAGAAGATCGATTCTGCTCGCTGGAGGTGGGAAAACAAAAGGGTATTCTTGCTTTAGGTAATCTCCTGAACAGAGGGATTTTTGGGAAGGATAGTGAAGGAGACGAACGGAGCCTGGTCCCATGGGTGGGATCCCTCCCTTCCGATCTGGATCTACCTCCTAAAAATTCCGCCGTGGGTGTTTTTGTTATTTTCTGTTGATTTTGTTTAGATCTGTGTTTAAGTTTGTATGTGTTTCGTTGGAAAATGAATGAAAAAATCAAAAAAAATTGTTCAGTTCATTTTGTCTGATGAGTGTGCCTTTTTTTTGTGTTGGTGAATAAGATTTTTCTGTTATGATGAATGTGTTCTTCCTTTAAACTGATGAACCCTAATTGCAAGTTTTATTTTTGTGGATTTGATCTGTTTTTCTGTATTTTAAATAGCGGGTTGTGTTTCTGGGATGGGTCGACCCAATTCAATATAAAAAAAAACTAAAAAGGGTTAAAAAGTAAAAAAAAATTTAATTTGTGAACAATAAAATTAATTAACTTTAATTAAAATAAATTAATTATGTTTATTAACTTTGATTTGAGATTATTAGATACATTTAATGATTTAATGATCTTAATTAAAAGTTGATAAATATGATTAATTGATTTTAATTAATTTTAATTAGTGTTAAATTAATCATGTAATTAATTAATTTCCTCTAATCTTGGTCAAAAGGTCAAAAATTATCTTTCTTCATTTCCATTTCACCCAAGGGTTTTACAATTAAGTAATTTAGTCCTAGGTTTTAAATCTGTTCAAATCAGTCCTTTATCTTTCGAATTTAATCAAGTTAGTCCTTAATTTCTTGTTTATGTTATTGTGCGTACATGTCTTTGATTTAGTCTATTTTTATCCAAAAAATAAAAAAATGTTTCAAGTTGGTTTCTCTTTTTTCGAACTTGTTTATTAAGACCCAAATATAAATATAATAAATAAGTTAAATCAAAACCCCCAATGTTAAAGTATGCAACCGTGTTTAAACGGAGTATTGTGAGGTGCGCGTATGCCCTTCTTCACTCCTAACCGAACCCCCGAACCCCGATCTCTGCACATACCCATTTTAGGTGACTTGTCCCACCTTATAATTTGGATGAGTGGCGACTCCTTCTTTTTTATATTTTTCACACTTAATTTTTCATTGTTTTGAAAAATCTTAAGTGGTCGTCAACAAGAGGGCGTGCACGGTATCGCAGACGGGCTGGATCCCAGTGTACGTGGACCACTTTGAGGCCGGCCTGCACTTTCCTTTGCCCAGGCTAGTGTTCGACCTGCTGGCGGACTACGAGCTTGCTCTGACGCAGCTAACGCCCAACAGCATAAGTTTCATCATAGGCTTTATGCTGTTGTGTGCGAGGTTGGAGGTGCTAGCGAAGGCAATTGTGTTCAGGTCGCTGTTCCAGTGCCGGCTGTGTCCGAACTCTAGGGGTGCCAAGTGGTACTACCTCTCTGGGAGGGATAAGAGCTAGCTGTTTAAGAATGTCAGGAACAAGGTGGTGAGGTGGAAGAGGCAATTCATCTTTGTTTGCGATACGCGAACAGAAAGAATTAGCAACGACCTCGCTACTCGGCTATCGGAGTGGCGCACGCCGAACACCCATGTCAACTACCTCTAGTTGCTGCCCTGGAATGTATATCTGAAAAATCAGCTACTTGAGTATGCGAAGAGGGAGAATCTAATAGATCTAGAAGCCCTGGTTACCTCGGAGCATCTTGCCATGTTCGGGTTTGTCGACGTGACAAATCTGTTCAGCGAAGGTATACTTTCATCATATAGAGTGTATTCTAGCCGAGCTGAGTCTTATACATTTGTTTGTGCAGAGGAAATGAGCAGTATACTCAAGCGCCAACGTCAACGAGCCCAGGGCTCACGAGGTCGCGGGGCGAGCAGCACCTCGCAACGACAGACGCGGTTTGACGAGCGGTCGCCGCCAGTGCCCCAATCACGTAGCTCGTCTCACCGCGGATCGAGCTCGGGGTCCCGGCCACACCACAATCAACGGGCTGATATGGCTCCCAGTGCACGCAGGCGTGTACGCAAGGAGACAGAGAGTGAGGATGAGGTCCCTCTCATTCGGCGGAGAACAAGCGGAGGGGCTCAGCCTGCGCAGGCGGTTCGACTTACGGCCGCGCGCTCACCTAACGCACCATCAACAACTGCGCGGGTAGCAGCAGAGCCTGCATCTGCGTCGGCCTCAGTGTCGGCGCCCAGGATCGCGTATCCTGACGGCTTCAGCTACGTGAAGCTGGAGTGCCAGCCCGCCATGGTGCAAGACATGCACAGCTTCATGCCTTCAGCGGATCGGCTACGAGCGAAGAGCTACGTGCAGTAGCATGGCGAGCAGGTGGCCATGATCAAGTTAATGGACGTAAGTATCCCTTTATTTGTGGCTAGCATTTGTACGATTATCCTGCTATTGCACCTGATAGACTAACAACTGATGCTGTTTGGCAGGCGTTCAGCTACGCCGTTGCTATGTTCGAGAGCGAGCAAGTAGCTCGCTCTCAGAATAACAAGCTCAGTGCCAATTGCAAGCAGTTGGCCGTACAGAAAGCCAGCCTTACAGATGATGTCAACCGTTTGCAACGTTTAGAGATGGCCAACCGTGCAGCTGCAGTGGAGAGCCGGGCAGACGAGCTTGCCCACAGAAACAATGAGCTCAGGGAGGAGCTGGAGCGAGCCCGTGCTGAAAAAGAGAGCGGGATCAAGGCCGCTAAGGAAGAAGCCGCCCGAGTTGAGGAACGAGCCAAGAAGGCTAAGGCCGACAGGGACCGCGCTCAGCGCGAGCTGAGCTCCTTTAGGCATTAGGTCGCCGAGGCTGACAGGAACCTCAATGTTGCCGGGGAGGCGCTGAACGAGCTGAAGACTTCTCACGCGCGTTCTGTAAGTATCGCCCGAGCTCAAGGGGCGAAATGGTTCGTGGGTTCGGCTGCGTTTCAGGATGCTGTGGCGGTGGTGTCTGCAAATGTGACCACGGAGATCTACAACGAGATCCATGGGAAGGTGCTGTAACATCGCCCGGACTTCCCGATTGGCGAGCTGGCGTTCTTCGACGGGGAGGATCTAGACGAGCAGGGGAAAAGTCTTGCTCCCCTTGCTGACATAACGGTGCGGTTGAGGTGGGACCTCAACGAGGAGGGAGTGCCTGTTTGGCCTCCTTAAGTCCTTGAGGACGGGGAGGATCCAGCAGGGATAACCTCTTATGATGCATGGGTAGAGGGTGCTTCTGTAGCTGAGCAGGAGCCTTCAAGCACCCCGCCCAACTCTTAGCCCGCCGTAGTGTCGCCACTGAGGTCGCCTATCAATGCGCCAGCTCCCGAGCCAACTGCTCGCTCGCCTCTAGCCCGCTCCTCTCCGCAAGCGGCTGACATGTCTATGCCCGTCGATTTGACGGATGATTAGACTTAGGATTTTTTCGTTTTAATCTTTTGTATTTTGTTTTTGCATTTTTGTATTTTGTTTTTGCATTTTTATATTTGATCAATAGATCCATATAATATGTACTTCCAATGTAAACATCTTTGATGAAATACAAATATGAATTTTCCTTTGAATTTCTGTTGTATTTTCTGTATGCCATTGTTTACAACTGTCAGATAGCAACTTGAATAAAGGAATAGTACATATGTTAACTGTAAAATTTTCTAAGATTCTGTACGTTTCAAATGTAAGGTAATTGACGTCCCTGTATATCTGCTAACACATAAGAGCCAGGTCGTTTAACTTGAACAACCATATAGGGGCCTTCCCAATTAGGAGCGAGCTTGCCCATGTGTGAATAGGTATTGGTTAATCTAGCCTTGTGTAAAACCAGATCGCCAACCTGAAATTGACGAGCTCGAACTCGCTTATTATAGAATTTTGCAACACGACCCTGATATGCCATATTCTTCATTCGAGACGTCTCCCTAACCTCTTCCACTAGGTCTAGGTTTTATCTTAAGAGTTGTCCATTATTATGATCGTCATGACGATCTGATCGATCGAACGGTAATCCGACCTCGACAGGGATGACGGGCTCAGCTCCATATGCCAAGCTGAACGGGGTTTCATCTGTGGCCGAGCTGGGTGTAGTGCGACATGACCACAGCACTTTATTGAGCTCGTCAACCCAGTTAGTATGTGCAGCCAAAACACGCGTCTTGAGACCTCGTAAGGCAATTTTATTGGCGGACTCGGCTTGCCCATTGGATTGTGGAGTATACACAGATGTCAAGGCCAACTCAATTCCATAATCATTGCAGAACGACCTCAGCGTCGCGGCTCGGAACTGCGGACCATTATCAGCTATGATCCGTTTAGGTATGCCGAACCCGGAAACAGATGTCCGAGCTGAGCACAAATTATAATTACATATAATGTGCCAATAGCTTAAGTCACTGAAAAATACCTGCATAATATTGAATTAAACAGGAATTCTTCTATTTTCTTCTCTGTTGTCGTGGACAATGGTTTAGTTTCTATCCATTTGGTGAAATAATCCACCGCGACAACAAGGTAAGTGCATCCTCCTTTACCTTTCACGAAAGGGTCGAGCAGGTCGACTCCCCATTGAGCAAAAGGCCAAGGAGATGAGAGTGATGAGAGCATTTCTCTTGTTTCAACAGAGATACTTGTGCTCAGTTTATAGACAAACACAAAGTTTGCACAAACTTTAGAACGAGCTCGGATACCTAGCATGTGGATATCATCAGCATTGAACTGGCAGGTCGGGCACTTTTTGACATAGTTCTGTGCGTCCTTGACCATAGTGGGCCAGTAATAACCTTGCCTCAGAAGTTTCCGAGCTAAAGTCCTGCCACCGATGTGGGTGCCACATACTCCTTCATGAACTTCTCTCACAGCGTATTCGACTTCATAAGGAGTAAGGCAGCGCAATAGGGGCATTGAGGCTGCTCGTTTATAGAGTCGGTTGTCCAACAAAGTGAAATGTGCCGCCTTCCGTTTAGTCAACTTTGCAGCGGATGGATCTTCTGGTAGCTCGCCACTTTGCATATAATTTATGAGTGGGGTGGTCCAGCTCGGTGAAGATGGATCTGTGCTGAGCAGCTGACACTCAACTGTGAAATCGGTGTAGCTCGGAGCATCAAGTACCTCCACTATTGTTGACCTATGAGGGTTTGTCTCTTGTGAGGAGGCCAACTTCGACAGCTCGTCAGCTTGTTGGTTATCTGCTCTAGGTATCTTGTCGATCTAGAAGGAAGCAAATCTTGATTTCAATTTGTTGACCACAAAGGCATAACGAGCAAGCTGGGGATCCCTAATTTCACAATTGCCATTCACTTGGCCCACAACGAGCTGAGAGTCGCTAAAAACCTGAATGCTCTGTACCTTCAGCTCGGACGCCAGTTCAAGCCATAGATGAGGGCTTCATACTCTGCTGCATTGTTAGTTGTTTGAAACTTGAATCTCAGCGCGTGCTCGAATTTAAAGCCATCCGGCCCTAACAGTACAACCCCAGCACCTAATCCTTCAACATTAGCAGCTCCATCTACATACAAAACCCAGACTGGGTGTTCAGGTGCCTTTTCTTTCACAGTTTTCGAGGCGTCTGCCACAGCCTGTCCTTTTATAGTCGTGCGCGGTTGAAATTTAAGGTCATACTCACTCAACTCGACGCTCCACCCGATGAGCCGACCAGAGAGTTCAGGTTTCTGTAATATTTTCCTCAGCGGGAAATCAGTATAAACAACAATCTAATGAGATTGAAAATAAGCTCTCAACTTACGAGCTGTGCAGACCAAAGCAAAAGTAGACTTTTCTGCTATTGGGTAGTTCTGCTCGGCACCTTGTAAAACCTTGCTCACGTAGCAGATAGGCTTCTGATTCCTATTCTCTTCCCTGAGTATGACTGAGCTCACTGCCTCTTCTATAACCCCCAGGTACATGTATAAACTCTCTCCTTCCATAGGCTTGGACAACAGAGGTGCTGATGCCAGATATTGTTTGAGCTCGTCAAACGCTTGTTGACATTCACCCGTCCACTGAAAGTTTTTGGGCTCTCTCAGGGCTTTGAAGAAGGGGAGGCATCTTTTTGCCGACCTGGCTATGAATCTATGCAGTGCAGCGACACGGCCCGTCAACCGCTGCACCTCTTTGACAGTCTTGGGCGGCTCCATCTACTGAACGGCCTGAACTTTCTCTAGATTGACTTCAATTCCTTTCTTGGATACCACGTATCCTAGGAATTTCCCTGACTCTACAGCAAATGTGCATTTCAGGGGATTTAGCTTCATTTGAGCTCGGCGTAAATTTTGAAAGGTCTCACTCAGGTCGCCTATGTGATCTTTAGCTCGTACACTGGTGACTATCATGTCATCCACATATACTTCTATGTTTCTGCCGATCTGGAGCTTGAAAATGATTTGCACAAGCTTCTGATATGTTGCACCAGCGTTCTTCAAGCCAAACAGCATCATCACATAGCAGTAGATTGCGTCACCGGCATAAAAAGCTGTTTTCTCCTGGTCGTCTAACAACAGCTGGACCTGATGATAACCCGAACTGGCATCAAGGAAGCTCATCTGTCCATGTCCGGCTGCCCGCTCTACTAACTTCTCGACATTTGGCAAGGGATGAGGGTCTTTTGGACACGCATCATTGATGTTGGCGAAGTCAATACACATCCTCCACTTGCCATTTGGCTTTTTGATGAGCACAGGGTTGGACACCCATTCAGAGTATTCCACTCTTCTGATGAAGCCTGCCTGTAACAGCTTTTGTATCTCTTCATCTATGGCAGCTTGCTTCTCGGGGCCAAAAAGGTGACGTTTTTGAACCACTGGCCTTCTGGTAGGGTCCGTGCTGAGCCTGTGGATTGTCAACTCTGCTGGAACGCCAGGCATTTCATCCGTAGTCCACGCAAACACATCCTGATTAATCCTCAAAAACTCCAGAAGCTTTGCACGCTCCTCTTCTGTGAGCTTGGTGTCGATCCTAACCGTCCTTTCTGGCACATCCGGGTTTAGAGGGACTGTTTCTACTGGCTCCACTGGCTCTGCTTTCTGCTCGACACCCGCAGGTCGATGCTCGATGTCTGATATGCTCATTGTCTGCTGACCGGCCTGAGTTGGTTTGTGATTCTCAAAACCTACCGGTGTTGCCGTGAGCTGAACTTTCTTGAACGTATCTTGATAGCAGGCTCTAGCCATCTTCTGGTTTCCCCTAAGTACTCCTACCCCTTGAGGAGTTGGGAATTTCATACAGAGATAGGGTTGAGAGATAACAGCCTTCAGCTCGCACAGGGTGGCTCTTCCTAATATAGCATTGAAGGCTGATTCCATCTTGACGATCAGGAAGGTGACGGAAGCCATCATGAAACGTGGTTCCGAGCCCACATAGATGGGCAGAGTAATGACTCCCTCAACCGGGACGGGCTAATTGTCAAACCCATATATTGGCCCTTCGTGCTTCTACAGCGAGCTCGGATTTAGCTGCATCTTCTGGAAGCAACTCCAGTATAGGATATCTGGTGAACTGCCAGTGTCAACGAAGACCTTGTTGACGTTATGGTTGCCTATATGAACTGTTTCCACGAAAGGATCTGCATGTGGCATCATAACGTCGGGCTCCCCTTCTGCTCGCTTATAATCTGCCGGGCTGAAGGTGACTGGTACATTTTCCCAGTCTGCTTCTTCAAATGGGCGTTTCAAAGGCCTGTTTTTGTTAACAGTCATCACCTGGCGTGCATGCGCTTTGCGAGCTCTGGCGTTTTGGCCTCCGAAGTGAACTCCACCTGATATCATATTTATTGTGCCCGAAGGTGGGGGAATCCCAGCATAACCCACCCTTTTCCAGTCTCTTTGGTTCTGGGCGGTGGTTTTCTGTCCTTGGCCTCGCCTATTAAATTGACGTCCCCTGTAAGTCCTGCCTTGCTCGGAAGGATACTGGTTATCCTGATGTGCATCTTGTGCGCCGCCGAGCTGGTACCTTTGCCCCTGAGGTCGGTCATACCCTTGTACAAAATGAGCTTGAATGGGTTGCTGGGTATGGAGCTTCTAAACATATCCTTCCAATTTCCCATCGCGAGCCAGGAACTCCAGCTCGTCTTTTAGGTGTTGGCAATCTTCTGTGTTGTGACCGTATACACAATGGTAGTCACAGTGCTTGCTCTTGTCTGCTCTCAGGGAATCATGTAATGGGGGTGGGGGTCTTCTAACCCAATGCTGGATTTGTGCTAGGATTTGAGACCTAGGCAAGGTCAGAGGGATATAGTTAGCGTATTTCGGGAATTCAGCTGGCTTCCCCCATTGCTCATTAACTTTCTGCTTTTTCTTTTCTTCTCTCCTCGACGGCTGATCGTGACTTTTGTTCTGCTTGTCATCAGCTCGCCGCTTGGACGACTGGAAATCTTCGGATAGTATGAAGCTAGCTGACTTGTCATTGACTTCGTTCCACGTCTTTGGTGGGTTTTCTAGCAGGTTGTCCAGAAACCGACCACGCTTTAAACCATGCAGCGAGGCGGACAGGTAGATGGTGTCTGGGACGTTATCGATGTCCAAAGTGGCTTTGTTGAATCGCTGCATGTAGTCCCTCAGAGATTCCCCTTCCCTCTGATTAACTTGCATTAGCTTGGTTGCTGTGCGTTTGATCTCCCTCTGGCTCGCGAATTTGTTGGAGAATAGCTTGGCGAGCTGAGAGTATGAGTCTATAGAATGTCTGGGGAGCTTGTGATACCATCTTCTGGCCATTAATTTCAGTGTCGCTGGGAACACTTTGCACATCATGGCATCATTGGCATTTTGGATCCTCATGATGGCTTGATAGGTGTGTAGATGTTCATCTGGATCGCCCGAGCCATCATATGTCTCCAGGTGGGGAATTTTGAATCCCTCTTGATATGGTTCTGCTGTGATGGATAGGTTCAGTGGAGCATTATCCAAATCAAGGGTTTGTTGGTGCGACCTGGGGCTTTTCAGCTTGTCAATGGACTTCTGTACGTCCCGCAGTTGCCTTTCAAGGTCTGCATTCTTTCTCATCAATTCTTCACTATGTTTGGACGAGCAGGGCTCGTTATTTAGTTTCCCACTTCCCCTTGGCCTGGTCGGCACTATTATGTTGCTTAGAGCGGGGGAGTTTCGAGTCGCAACAACCGTAGCTAGTTGTGCATCCCTGTTCAACAAAGGAATCAGGGGGTCATCCGGAAACAGGCGGGCAAGGATTTTACCCATTGCCATCTCGAAAACTCTGGTTCTCTCTTCGAGCTCGGTTGTTCGAGCAAGCTCTGCTGACCTTTGAGGTCGTTCTTGTTGCAGATTGCCAGGTCTGGGTTGTCTCTGTCTTGTTCCTGTTGGAACTTGGAAATGTTCGAGCTGAGTTGCATACCCAGTTGGTGTCCTTTCATCATCATATGTTCCACTTAACTGATCCTGTTCTGCTCCCCCTACGAAAAGGTTCCTCGGCATTGGTCCCAAATCATTCAAACCGAGTTCAGACAGCTGAGTGTCCTCTTGTTCGTCCACTTCATTTCTTGGGGGACGACCTCCTGTAAAAGTTCGAACCATTTTGTCTTTCAGCAGGTTAAGCTACACAACTTTTTGTTCAAGTTTCCCATAGACGACGCCAAATGTTTAGGCAGCTTCGCAATCCAACACTGTTGAAGTCCTCAGCTGCTTCTACACCTGCAAATCCCGAGGCTGCTCCCTCGGGGAAAACACTCCAACGCTCAAGTCAGCAATACTCAATATTCTAGAGAGAGAAGCTCTCAAAGAGTAATTGCAGAGAGAGAAGCGTAAAGATTAATTACCTTCATCGGAGGTAGTTGAGGGGTATTTATAGCCCCAAGTGCTGACATGTATCTGTACATGTGAGCATCCTATTAGCCCACGTGGTGCTGGTCACATGGGCATGCTTGCATTAGTGTTCCCTTAACTTGGGTTATTGGGCAGTAGCCTAGGCCCGTTGCACACAGTCCTGTTTGAATGTTGAGCCTATTCCAACAAATATGTAAGTATGATACTTATCTTATAACATACAATTCCCATATTCTCTCAAATTTTTCATTGTTCGAAAAAAAAAAAAAAAAGGGCAGAGGAGCAAAAATAATCCAAATAAAAGAAATGAGATATTTCCCCTTCTGTTCTTCCTCAAAGCTCCCGAATCCAAACTCATTATAAAACTTTTAAGCATCCAGGAGCTGTTAATTACACAAACGTTTTTGTTTGTATTTTTATTAATTTTTTAATATTTAAAAATTACATTAATTTTAATTAAATTTTAACTAATTTAAGATTGAATTATATCAAATTTTAAAAAAAATTTAATAT
>BPVZ01000009.1:3589595-3599967 GCA_020521535.1 Rubroshorea leprosula
TTTTTATGATGTGGTTTGATTATGGTTGAAACAATTGGAATGTAGGTGTGGCTGGTATTGATACACAGTGTACAATGTATTTAAATATGGGTAAAGAGTACTGTTTGTATTTTATTTATAATAAAATTTTATTTTGTTGATAAAAACTTTGTTTTTTTTTTTCATTTTAAATAGATTTAATTTGATTTTTTAACTTTTCAAACATGAATTTCATATGAAAATTTAATATATTATATAAATGATAACTAAAATTTATTTTTATCAGATCAAAGTACTTAACAAGAGCTTCATATAGGAAGAAAAAATTTTTCAATTGTTGTTCACATAAATTATTAAATTTTCGTTTAAAATTCATATATGAAAAGACAAAAAGTCAAATTAAATTTATTGAAAATGAATGGAGAGAGAGTTTATGTAGAGGAGGGATCCATTTATATACAAATCTTATACATCATACTTATATAAAATTTTAATAATTCATTTTTTCACTTTCAGTAGTTAAAATTTATCAAGACTTTTTAAGTAAAAAAATAATTATTTTTAATAAATATAAATAAATCTCAACCATTCATTACTATTAAAAATAAAAAAATAAATAGTTGAAATTTTATATAAATATAATATATAAAATTTATATATAAATAAATTTCTACATATAATGGAGACGGGGAATCAGCATGGTAATTAATGTAGTGTTTTTGGTTGTTAACATTTTGATACTTTTTTTGTTCAGCCAAATTGAAAAAATTATTTTTAAAAAAAGTACAGTTGGTATTTCAAACCTTACATATATAATTATAAATTTAATTAAGAAATCTTATTTTATAGTTTGGATTCATCAAATTGTAAAAAAAGAATTATTAGATAGGGAGAATGATCACCAATATCATGATGTTCACCCCATTTAATAATTAATATAATACAATTAAGTATAATTTGAATTATAGTACACTTTTTCCATTTAATTATATGACAAGAGTCTAAATAAACCACTCCAGACATCCTAAAGCAACTAAACTGCACATGAAATCCAGTTGCACAGTTGAGAAACACTTTATAAGTATAATGATTGACATACGTCTTATTATACCTTAAATTGAATTATATGAAAATTAGGATACGTGGAGGTATTCTAAAAGAGTTATATCAATATTAGATAGGGTAAATCCCACTAAAACTAGACTACCTAATACCAACCCACGTAAAATTGTAATATCCTAAAGTGATTCTATATAATATTTTATAAATACCTTAATGTTAGATCTAAGAAGGAAATTATTTTTATTCATTTTCTCTCCATTGTAAGCTCTTTTCATTCTTGGTCAATAAAGTACTTAATTCCTTACCATCGATTTCTTCTATTTTTTAGTGTGAACCCATCGACTTCAATAAATATTATAATACACTTATTAAAAATTATTGTTTTTAAATTTAAATTGAAGGTGAGAAAAAATTTTTTATTAGCAAAATAAAAAATTTTATTATAATTGGAGTACGAGGATGCCCCTGTTCATTTAAAAAATTTATATAAAACAAGAAAACTTTTAATTTAAATTTTAATAACTAAACCAATAAATATTACTAAAAGATATGTTAAATTGAAAGACATATCAATTATTGTTCATTTAAGTAATCACCGACAACTGCACAGTCAAGTTTTGTTACCTTTTTAATGCTGGATAAGAAGTTGATCATTTAGAGACACATTAAAAACGTATTTTTTTACCCAACCACAGTAAAAAGAGTTATAAGAAACTTTTTCTTTATAAAAAATGTGAAAAATTAATACTATAACTTTTCAAAAATTAAGTCAAGAAATTAGAAATAGACTAAAAGTGAAAACATTATATTTAATATATTAATTTGTTATAGTATTAGTGTGTGTAAACGCTAAAAAAAACCTTAAAATTACCTAGATGATGGATGAAAGAAACTATTAATTATTTCCAACCAAACACGTCCTTAAGTTTTCAAAGAGACGGGTTCAGCTATATGTATGTACAAACTTTGTGCGTGTATGCATGTGTATATATATTTGGTATTTACTATTACTGTTTTGTTAAGTAAATTTTTATATATTTTAAAATTCATTTCTTTTTAAGAGATATTAAGGGTGCATTTACAAAATAATATAATATATTTAAAAAAAATTAATTTCTTAAAATCCTACTTATAAAATCACATTTACTTACCGTACAGATCCAACGAACTAAAAATCAATGTCACAGGTGCATGTGTATATATTATGCGTACGTGCATGTGTAAACATGGGGTCAGTTATACCTGGATCAATAACAAAGGGCACCCAACAATGTTGGAAGAACCAGAGACATCAAATAGCAGTTCCTCGATGCATGGGAATGGCGGTAGAATAGCGTGGCCCAGCTGGTCGAGTGTGATATCAGCATCGGCTTCTATGAACAGGACTCCTTCGCCAGTGCAATCGACAAAGAGTTTTTGGTTCGGCCCTTCTCTGATCCTACCGGCGAAGGGATAGTAACACACAAGAGCTTTGCTCAGTGCATCTTTGATAACCATGACAGGGTCTTTCCCTTTCATGGGAGGATTACGGGCGGGGTAAAACATAATGAAGGGAATCTGAAAAAGGAGACTTTGCTGGCCATCGATATCTGACACATATATTGACTCTCGTGGTGTTGGTTTTGCGGGAGTGACTAGCTCCGGTCCCTGACGTTTCACGGAAAAAACTGGTGATGACGATGATTTGGACATTTTTGATAATATATGTAAATGTTTAATTGAAAACTGGTGTGCTAGCTTCTGGGCTCTTCTGGTGTGTTTATGGAAGAGATACGGGGGGCCGGATGGATAAGGATCTGATCTTTTGTTTGATAAGTTGTTTCGTAGGACCAATATCATCCAAAAATCCTCATTTACAGATAGTGCCAGAGTGTCAATTTAAGCAAGTGTCGTCAGCCGTGACTGTCGTTATCCTGAAAGGCTGAAGGTCCAAAAAAAATAATTGTGTTGCAAGTGGGCCCTCCACTCCCCCATTTAATTGATTGAAAATGGCCAACAAACTTGCAAAATTACACTGTTGTGAAATGATGGTTGCCACTTGCCAGGCGCGGCCCCGTGGGGGCCGAAGTTCTTTGACAAAATGAGATTTAGGTACTCAATAGTCATACGCTCAAAAAATGGTTCAAGAGCATTAATGAAAATATGGGAAAATTTTTTGAGGCTTAATAATGAGTTTTGCCGATGAAAATTACTTGCTGTAATTTTTTCCATAAAACAATTGAGGTGTTGGAAAGTTGGAAGCCTTGCGTATTTTGGATATAAAAGCCTTCGGACATCGGCAATCCATGGAAAGGCAAGCCATTGGAGTGCTTTGTGAGAAAAAAAAAGTAGTGTTGAGATTGAGTTGGTGAGGGTACGTGAGAAGAATGCTTAAAGTATTTACAAAATAGTTTTAAAGTTTAGCATGACAATGATTCTCGATGCTTTATATTTTTATTTTTATTTTTTTATTATTTAAAAAAAATATAATTTTAATTAAAATAAATATTAAATTTATTTCATATATTTTTAAAATATTAAAATACCAAAAGATTAATACTTACGATTACATGTCAGTACTCTTAAACTAAACCTAAATATTGCTCCCATTTGAAAATAATATTATTGAGATTTGGGTGTCCTTTCGGTGACTTATGTCATCGTGAAATTATTATCTAAAAAATTGATTGACAAAATGGAAATTACTTGCTGTATATTTTGTCATAAAACTTGGAGGTGTTGGAAGCCTTGGCTCTTTACTTTGCCGTCTATATGCTCATTAAATTTACGCTGTGCATATTTTGGCTGCAAAAGCCTTTGGACATTCGGTAATTCATGAAAAAGCAAACCATTTGAGTGCCTCGTGAGGGAAAACAAGGAGTACTGAGAGTGCTTCAGGTGAGGGTAAGTAAGTAGAATGTTTATAACATTCTTTTTAGTGATTTTAAGTATGTCTTGCATTTAAAAATACTGAAAATGAGATTTGGGTATACTTAAAGATTAGGTTTTGATAAGTATCAGGAATCATATCTTTCAATTTAATGAAAAATTTTTCCATACGAATGCTGAATGTACACTCAATTAAATAGAGTTTAATCACATAAATTCAATATTATTTTTCTTGTGGTGGTTTATTTTATATGGCTGTAGTTAGTCCACACAATTTTAATTAATATTTTATCAATTTGATTGTTAAAAATAATTAAAAATTAGTAAAATAAATGATATTTATTATTTAACATATTAAAATTATTTTACATATAAATATTTTTAGATATCATAATTATATATTTTTAAAAAAGTAATAAATTAATAAAATATCAATAAAATTATATGACAATAACCAATGCCTTGTTTTATTGTTCCATTAATTTCATGTTATAGTGGGTCAACCAAAATCTTATAAGTGGGTGAGAGATAAATCTATAAAAAATTTATTTTGCATGTTGTTTGTGTTAGCAACGAAAAGAGAGGGGTTGGTGAATAATATGGGTTTTTGAAGTGGGGATAATTGGATATGGGAGTGCAGATGGAGACATTGTTGTGTGGGGAGGATAGGCAATGAGGAGGAAAAGTTTAGGGAATTGATTAATGGGGCAAAGTTGAGGACTAATAGAGTTGATTCTTGGAGATGGATTCATAGTAGTGATGGTTTATATTCTGTGAAAGCTGCATATGCTTTCTTAACATCTTTAGATTGTATTCTTGATAAGAAATGAACTAGGATTATTTGGTGTAAGTATACTCCCTCTAAATTAAATGTATTTGGGTGGAGATTATTTTGGAATAGGTTGGCAACAAAGGAGAATTTATGCAAGAGAGGGGTTTGGTTGGAGGGGAATGTTGGTTGTGGGTTTTGTAATGAGGGGGAGGAGCAACTTCATCATATTTTTTGTGAGTGTAAGGGGATATGGTTAGTGTGGATGCAGGTTTTGAGTTGGTAGGGTTGGAAGGGTGTTTTGCCAAATGACATTTTTGGGATGGCAGAATTTGTGGTGCATGGTATAGGTGGGGGACATGTGAAATATTTAGGAGCTTTCATCTTTTTAGTTGTTGCTTGGTTTCACTGGAGGAATATGAAGATGTTTGGGACAAATTTGAGATCTAAGGTGATGTTGTTGGAATCAATTCAAAATAAATCCTTTTTATGGTTAAAAAATAAAGAGACAGATTTTGTGTTCACTTATCAAGATTGGGTATTAAAGCTTATAGAATGTAGAGAAGCTATCGTTCAACATTGCAAAAATTTGAGGAGCTACAAGTTGCAAACTAAGGCTTTGTGTCGACTTTATTTCTTCTTTTTTCCCTAGAGTTACAATGCGTAATAATTGTTTTCGTTATGAGCTTGTAACATGACTGTATTTGAGCTTTGGTGTTAGAGTTGTATTTTACTTTGGAGTATTCCTTATACTCTTTTAATAATATATTTTTTAGTTGGTTTTGCTGATATTAAAAAAAAAAAAAAGCCCAAAATGTCAAGCCATTTACTACAACAATAGTCATGATAGATATAAACTACTCTGGATAGATACACTCCAACTCTAACCAGCATTGTAGGACATTTAAAGGAAACCAAACACCTGGCACGTCTTTAAACTGCCCTGTTCAATTTTCTATGGTTAATAATTATGTTAGATGTTCCACCTAAAATGAATTCAGCTCCTTTTTTTTTTTCTTTGTTTTTCCTCATCTCCAAATTTTCCATTGCTTTTTTTTTTTTCTAAAAAAAAATTAACCAAACTATGATTCCTTTAGGATTTTAATGACATTTAATAACATAGTTATAATATTAATATAAAATTATAAATTTTATAATTATAATGTATTATTAAATTAATAAATATATATAATATCATAAAGATATTTTTAAAATAAAAAAATTAATCATACAATGGCACATTATAGGTATAAATTTACAATAAAGAAGGATTAATTTGTACACAAATTTTACATATTATATCTATATAAAATCTCAATTATTTATTTTTTTATTTTTAACGAGTGAGATTTATTATAATTTTTTAATTAAAAAATAATAATTATTAATAAATATAAATAAATTTTAATTATTAAAAAATAAAAAAATAAATAATTAAAATCTCATATAAATATTATATATAAAATTTATATATAAATAAATTTTTATTCATTTACAATACTACATATTATTATAAATATATAGTTAACATGAATGTTTTCTCTTATTTGGATTTTTTTTTTTTCATTTAGGGTTGACAGAAAAAGCTAGTCTAGACTAGAGGTAATTTGGCAACTGTCCCTTTTTTTGGGTTGGTTGGTTGGGTGGCCCGTCGGTGGGGGGGTGGGGAGACAGGTACAATTTAAAGATAAGAGAGATGGAGGGATATGGAAAATAACATAATAGTATCATTCTTGAACTTTAGATATTATTAAAATATTAAATATACTTTACAACTGATTAATGAGGTCTGATGTGGATACTGCCATGCTGTTCACTCAACATTTGCCTCACTGTCATGTTACGCAGCAGGTCAATATCATGATTCATAGTTGTGGCAAGGAACGGTAGAGTTTTCAACAATAAAGAGGCGGATGTGATTATGTGAAGGCGCCATTTCATCTTGTGCAATTAAGGTCGGATCACTGGGTTAAAGGAAAACGTGTATGTATTGAGATATCTTTCGAGGAGTGGTGCAATGATCTTCTAGTTTGTGTAAGAAATCGATGCCAAAAAGATAGGTTTGGTGTACTAGTTGGCGCTTAAAACTCATATTCGGCAGGTTGAGCAATCTTTTGTATACTCCTACTAATAAAATTTCACTCTTGTTGTGTAAAATAAAATTTATATGAAATTTTTTTATTTTGTATTTTTAGAACACAAAATAAAATTTTAATAAATATATTTTTTATAATTAATACACATATAAAATAATAAAAATTAATACAAATTTAATTAATTAGTTAATTTTATTTACGTGATAATAATATTAAAATAAACATTAATTTTTATTATTTTTTATATAAATTAATAATACAAAATACATTTATTTTACTTTAATATGTGTTCTAAAATTAAATTAAACAAATCTAATATATATATATATATATCATGATTCTTGATAGATTGGTAGGCAGAATAATCCCTAGCATCAATTAATAATTATTATTTTATCTTATCATAATAATAATGAGAAAGGTCCGTCACCATGGCTATCGTGGCTGTCACAATTTTTTTTTTCTTTTAAGTTAATTAAATTTAAAGGTGTGCATATACATTTTTAAGGTAAAAACCCTAAGCCTAAAATCATTCATTTAAGGTATTGACCTATTGGCTGTTTTACATGAAATATTTGAACTGCAAATTGAAAATTTTTCCCCCTAAAAGTTATACATATAACACTTTAAATTTATGAATTAAAATTGTATCAGATATATTTAACAGATATATATTAATTTTTTCATCAACAATTAAAGGATTTTATGGCTAAAAGATTTTGACATGTAACTAATTATCCTTAACATGGTATTAACAATAAAGTTTTTTAATTTGTTGTAAAAGTTAAGAGATGTATTTATTATAATTTTTTTTATCAATGTATATAAAAATAAAAATTAATTTTAATTTTATAAATTATCTAATTAAAATTATTTATATGTATTAATAAAAATAAATTTTAAAAAATTTATTTTATAATTTTTTATATAAATTTATTAAAAAATATAATAATTACATTATTAACATAAAAATCACTCGTAATAAAAATCATTACCATAAATTTCTAGCAACTGCAAAAATCACCGGTAGGCTACTCTAGCCGCCAATGCGCTGCCCTAGTCTAGGCAACTAGGGCTAGGTCGGTAGTCTAGGACTCCTAAATTGTGCACAAGAGTTAACGATCTATTTCGACAAAAATTATTAAAGGACGGCGAGAAATGAAGGAAAATGTGGAAATGGTATTAATAATGTTTAAGATAAATAGAAGTGGCCAACCGGCCTCTGAAACAATTGGTTGGACTTCAAGTTTTACCACCGCCGTAAACTCCACCAACTTGCGACTTAATGGTCGCGCGCCTTAAATGAGGGGTGGAACGTCCACTTTCCTAGAAAAATTTCAGCTGATAACAAATTAACTCTACTAACTTTTTAACCATGTACCTGATTAAAAAAAAAAAAAAAAAAAGATAAATAGCGATGGAGAAGAACAATAATTATAATATTGTTATTTAATTAAATAATTTTAAAAAATAAAATAAAATAATTATGAATTTTATTATTTAAAATAAAATTTATTTATTTATTTAAAAATAAAAAATAAATTCACAAACCAAATTTGTCTCAAGCCCCTCCCAATTTAAAGATCAAATTAAAAAGCGGAGTAACGAAAATAATCCAAATAAAAGGAATGAGACATTTTCCCTTCTGTTCTTCTTCAAATCTCCCGAATCCAAACTCATTATAAAACTTTAAGTATCCAAGAGCTGTTAATCCCCACAGACATTTTTGTTACTAACACTAAAACCAAACCTCCTTTCATATCAACAGGGCTACTTTACCCTTCCATTTCTTCACCCTTACTTGCCTTTTTACCAGGTCATCCAATTCTCTTCTTTCCATTCCTCACTCGTTCACGGTAACTCTCAGAGGCAAGAAACGTTTTGTCTCTGCGAATATATAATGTTTCACATTTTTGCTTTGGCTGGACTTGGGAGGCTGTAAAAGCCGCAAAACCAACAAAGCCAACAGGGCTATGGACTATGGTGGTTATTGTTAAATGTTAATCAGGCAGTAGTAGATATTGTAGATTACTCCACTCATCAGAATCCTATCACACCCTTGACTTCTCGTCACGTTTTGGGCCTCACCTTTTCGCTATCTTTGAGCTCTATTGATGGCGGCGAGTTCTTTCTGACTCTTTTAGCTTCCCAAATTGAAATTAGGGGCCAATCAATGTGTCGAATTGGGAGAAGGAAGGGAATTGACGGATTTTAGATTTGGATTTGGATGTGGATGTGGATGTGGATATGTCCGGCCAGCTTTTGCCGATCAAGAAACTAACTTTTCATTAGTATAATAGTGAAAGGCAAATCATACACATTAAAATTAAAAAATTTATTAAAAATTATATTTTTATTAACTTTCTGAAAAATCAAACTTAGACGATAAGAAGAGATGAAAGGAGGTTTGAATTTCCTGGCAGTAACATAAACGTTTGTGTTGTGGCATTAACCGCTCCTTGGTAGGCCTGGCAAAAACCTATATGATTTGTCAATTCGATTCTAACTCGACCCGTAAAAACATGTTAGAGCTTACATATCTCAACCTATAACTCATGTATAACTCATATTATTAATCTGTACGGGTCAGGTGGTGGTGAGGATCAACTTATGAGTTGACTGGTTGATCTGTTTGTTTTATTTTTTAATATTATTTTTAAATATTATACATATTATTCTTAATTAATTTTTTTATTGATAACTCTTTCCATTAATTCATACTCCCTAATTTATAGAGAAAGATAAAAAAATTATGATAAGTTTGATCTAATTATCCAAATATTTTTTTTTTGGTATTAACAATTACTTAAATATCATGAATGAAATGATAATACAACTAAAAATATTAAAAGATGTGATGTTAGGATATAACATAATAACTAAATAAAAGATGTTTTTGGAAGAGCAATTTATTATTAAAAAATAGCTTAAACTATTTAATAATGTTTCAAGATGATTATAGAATTAAAACTTTATTTTTCAAGAAATTTAAATATTTTACGTTTAATATTGTTATTGTTAATCAACTTATTATTATTTATAACTTTATGATTTTTTTTTTAATTTAATTGTTTGTTGTTGAAACTATAAAGTATTTAGTTTTAATGAATCATAATACTTTAATTAGATTTAGATATATATAATTTTATTTGTATATAATAAAATTAATAAAAAAATAATTATAAAAAATAAAAATAAAATCAATTGACAGATTAACCTGTAACCTGTTAGGGTTATGTTAGGATTAGACATTTTCAATTCTGTAACCCATTTATGACCCAATCCGTATAATCTGTCACGCAAATTGACACAAACTGAATCCAACTCAACTTACCCGTTTGAGAGGTCTACTCCCTGAGTATCCTTAATTATTTATCATTTTACTTCCGGCATTAAAATGGATGGAAAGCCCAGGCTAGACCCATTAATGCACAGAAAAAAGAAACCCAACCCAATAATCAACTAACGACCAACGAGGAGAGGTGGTTTTTATTAGGGTCCGTATAGAATTGTAATAGAAAGTTTTTTCATGTAAATTATATATAAAATTAAAAGTTTTATTTTAAAATTTTTTATTGTGATTTTTATAAACAAAATA
>BPVZ01000009.1:3607524-3621416 GCA_020521535.1 Rubroshorea leprosula
AGGACAAAGATGCTCAGGCAAACCCATCCATCTAGCATCTCTATAGATTCTGGTCTTTTTCTCTTTCTCTCTTTCCTATTAACATTACTATTCGGACCATTTAATCCACAACTAATATCATGAATATTTACAAACTAACTCACTCATCCATAAGCATGGGTTAATACTTCACCCAAGGTTGGTGGGTGTGGCCTACTACTAGAAAATTTCTTTATTGAGTTTGAAGCATTTAGGAAAACCACTTTTAAGGCTACACCGCAAAGACAAAGCACCATATATATGATGATGTAACAATACTGAGATAACTTGTTATCAAATTCTAGCATCAAACATTTCATCAGCATTTCTAACATATTGGATCAACTGATCCGGCACTGGCTACCTTTGCATAGTCAAAACATGAATTTTACAGAGGAAACCCTATCCTATGAGGTAGGCTGAGAGTTTATGGTAGAAAGAAAAAGAACAATAAAAACAAAAGTTATGTTGATAATTTGAACATAAAGGACAGACTAGATAAGAAGACAAAATTTCAATGACAGATTGAGCAGGAAAAAGGCCGAAGCATCAAAACTTTTTAAGCTTTTGATTAAAAAGTCTTCCCCTGCTGGATCTTGAGGTGACTTAGAATAAAGATCTACTTTTCTTACATGAGACCAATTCATTTCCATGTATGTTTACGTTTGACTATATTCACACATCAACTTTAATTAATCCCAATCAGACAAGAGACAAATAATTAAGCTCAAATAGATCTATGACTAGTAAGGTAGATGAAAATAAAAAATTAATGCTACCTCTGTTGAAAGTGAAACAACAGATAAGAGTAGCAAATTAGATAAACATTACATATGAACATTTTTCCTTACCACCACCTAAACGTGGGTAGATTAGAGCTAAACATTTTCCAAGATGATACAAATTTCTTTGAACGACCTAAACAAGATAAGGTAAAGAAGATATTAAACAAAAAATTTAATCATAATGAATAACTGAATGTTTCTAACAGCAGTTCCCACCTTCAACAGACTTATCAACAACATTTCCCACTAACATATCTCTACCTATGAACACTGATAACAGTACCCAATCATCCCCAATGATAAGTTATCAACTTATGATAAAAATGGAAAACCAACATCAAAATTGTTAAGTGACACCCAAAAGATATGCAAAGACTGGTTAGCAAGGTTAAATCAAATAAGCATGTGAACTTATTAAATCCAATCTAACAGAAGAAAACCAAACTTGGCACCCTTTAAATTAAATTTCAAACTTAGATGAGAGATGGTTATTTAGAAGAAGAAGAAGAAAGAAAGGCAAGTACAGAGCTTACCTTTTTCACCAAAACCAGAAGCAGAAGGCATAGATACACATTACTGGAAAGAGGAGACGTTCAGATGAATACAATCTGAAGAAACTAACAGATCCAGATAACTTCAATATTAGATATACTAAAATCAATACCAAAGCCTGGGGAGACAAACTGCCGTTAGCAGTTGGCTGTACCAGCCACCACCCGTTGTGATATTCAACAGAGTAGAAAGATTTGGTAATTGTGATTTGTATTCTCCAGAAACAAAACAGGTAACAGAATTCCCTCAGGGGGATAGCTTAACCATACTACAGTACTACTCCCTCATTTACATTAAAGGTATACTAAAATAGTTAAACCCCTATATTCCATCTTTTCCAACCCTAGGGCAACCGGAAAACAGCGGCTCCCATCATAAAGGCTAGATCTTTACCGAAAATGAAAAGGAATATCCTTTTTGGATCACTAACATATATATATAGCGAGTCATGATACTATTTTCTGGAAATCAATTTCTAGAAACCAAACAGAACACAAATTATTTCTACTGTTTCCATATCCTGACATATAAATCACTTCCGAATCTCAAATCTCGATGCTTTTAAGCAGGAAAACTCCAAAATAGAAAATATTCTCAATCTATTATCATTTCATTCGATCTATTTTCCTCAAAAATCCATCACTTCTCAGAAGATACAATCAAATAAGCCAGATCTATCAATAACTAATTCACTTAGCTTTATTATGACAATTAATTCATTGATTAGATTCAAGATAACAATAGAAAAAGATCTAATGGAACAAAAAAAGCTTGTAAATCTAATAGATTTAGAACCAAATCATAAATAACAAGCAATCAACCGAAACCTCGGCCTGAGATCTGAACACAATCGGAGAGAAAAACGATAGATCCATGCAACCTTCACCGCGGTCTCCGATTCAGTTGATGCAAGGCGGGATCCAATTCGCTTCCGCCAGTCACCTCCCGCCATCTGGCCAAAACCACAAGGCCAGCCAATCAGTTCCCGACCTGCACCAAGCGAATTAGAGACCGCCGGTAACTGAATCAATCTCCGAATCGGAAACAGAACGGAGCTACCATAGCTGCGTTCTTTACCATGTTTGTAACCCTGTCAGTGAGCTGTGGTTTAGATGCTCTGAGGGTTATTTATATTCGGAACAGATGAACGGTGATCTGACACGTGTCCCGATACGACGCCGGTTTTGTATAAAACACTCTACGACATAAGCCTGATCCTCAACTAATTCATGTGTTCCAATCAAGGCCACTTGTTAACTTCTGTCCCAAATGCGCCCCTCAATGTAAAGGGGTATTTGTTTAAGCTTTATACAAGCAACTATTAGCCATAGACTTTAATCAAATAGATTAAATATTTTGAATTATAAATAACAATAATTATTAATTATTAGATATTTACTATCAATTATTAATTATATAAAAAATTTAATCCAAACAATCTATAAAGCTTTCTTTCTACTCATGCTTATTTACCAAACATTATTACATCTTAAAGACTTGTTTGGTTTACAATTTCTCTTCTTCAAAGCTGCTACCCCTAAAACTATTATTGAATGTTTAGTTGAGTAAACTTAGTGAATTCTCAAAAAAAACTATAACACATAAAAAGAAAAAAAAATAACAATAATTACTTGAATTAAACATAAAAAAATAAAATATAAGTCATAAATTCCATAACCAGTTAAAGCATTCACATTAATAAGTCAATTCGACAATAAATTAATGAAGAAAAAACTATTGTGTGATCACGTGAATAATAACTTCTTTCTTAAATGCTAGTACTTTGCACTTGTGCTGTTGATGGACTTATTGGATACTAAATCAACTTCAAAGTTTAAAGAGTTGATGTTGAACAAAAATTGGCCATATTGAAACAAATGAATTACTTGAGGGTCCAATGTTAGGTCAATCCCTAATGAATATGGAAATTCAGGAGTGGGTTGTTTTTGGGTTACAAAACAAGGCGTTAATTCCGATGTCATTACACTGTGCCACCGGCGGATGTCATGCAAAGGTCTACAGTGAACGCACGTGCGTGTGAGCTAAGACTGCAGCGTGCGAGTTATGGTGGAGAAATGATGAAGTGCCTATTCTCCTGCTAGATTGGTGTGTCACTGACCAATAAGAAGATTCCACCTCCACCGAGAGAAACGAATGCATCTACACCCACGTCAGCACTCCATATTTTCTATTTTTTGTTAAAATAGCAATTTGATCCCTAAACTTTTAAATTTATGCTAAAATTGTCTCATAACTTCAAAAAATACCAAAATTATCTCTAAACTTTGAAAATGATACCAATTTAGTACTTAAAATTTTAAAACAAGTACCAATTTAGTCCTTAAACTTTGATTATAAATATCAAATTGGTTTTTTAACTTTAATTATATATTAATTTAATATGTAAATAAAAATATGTTACAATGATAAAATATAATTATTTATTTTTATACGTCATTAGTATTTTAAAAAATTTGATTTTTTGACAAAATAATGAGTTATGTGTACTTTTGTAAAGACTTTTTTGTGTTAAAAGTTAAAGTTTAAGAATATTTTTGATATTTTCAAAGTTAAGAAACAATTTTAATATAAATTTGAAAGTTAAGAGACTAAATTGATCTTTTAAACTTTTTAAATTTTTTTTTAAAGATATTCTACTTTTGTAATTCAAATTGTATTAGATTACAAATAAAACCCTTAGATGAGAGGAAGTGGGTTCAATATCAAAGAGCTTTCCCCAATCTATGGTTTTGTTTGATAATATTTTTTGATATTTTACCTTTTAATTTTATATCTTTTTATTATATTAAAAATATATAAAATATCAATTAAAATAAATATTAAATATATAAAACATATTTGATATATTTTAAGGGTGTTAAATAACTAAAAAAATGACAATTAGAACTATAAATCAACATGATTAAATTAAGTCTAAAAATTACGATTTTATAATTTAATATAATACAAATCATAAAATAATTTTTTATTTTTTTTATGCCTAGAAGATAAAGAATTGGATTTTTTTTGGGGGGAGGGTGGCCACAAGAACGGTGTGTGGTATGCAGTTCCCCCCAAAAAAAAAATCTAGAGAAGCCGCATAAGAAGACTTGATTTAAGAAATTAAACTTCTTAACACGTAAATTTAAATACAATATAATTTATTATACAAAAATATAATTAATTATTGTCACTTTTCACTAATTTTTTTAAAAATATTTTGTGAAAAAAATAATATAATTAATTATAAAAAGAATAATTCACTATATTAGATATAATTATTAATTTTATATTTATAATTAATTCTATTATAAATATAATTGATTACTTCCTTCTTATAACATTAAATTTACTTGTCAATAAAAAATTTTTCTACACCAACCTACTTTCTCTTTTACCCGGATTTCCCATATTCTTTTCTTTTCTTTTCTTTCCTTTTTTCTCTTTGTATTTTCCCAAACATGGCCAAAATATTAGTTATTTACTCCCCTTTTACAATACAGTAATATTTGATGTTCTTAAATTAAATTTTTTTCTTAAATTCATTATCATTTTTATATTTTAAGAAATTTACTGTTCCATAGTTTGTTCCTTCTTCGCATACTAACAAAATACAAATTATGGATGTTGTGAGACAGAAAACAAAAGAGGTACAGTAGTATCTAAATTTGTATGGAAAATGTGAGACTTCATCAATAATGCCATATGGATAACTCACGCTGCAGGCCTAATGTTAAGCCAACCCGAGTGAGCTGCATCGTAATTTGTGACCGACGTTCGAGCCCGATTTAGAACATGTTTTTTGGTTTTTTTTTTTTCGTATTATTTATGATTAATAAGTTTAAATTTTTATTAAAAAAAATTTAAAAGTTATTTTTAAATGTAGAAAAAAGTGAATAAAAAGTAAGTAAAAAAAAAATTTATGACAAGTAAAAATTTGAAACTTTTGAATTTTTACTGTTAAGCGTCTTTTTAAATTTAAAAAAAATTTAAAAATATAAGTTTTTTTTAAAAAAATTTAACTTATAAAATATAAATATTGTCAAAAAATTAAAGTTCTTACAAATTAATTCAAACATGCTCTTAGAATGCATTGCCGTGGTTTAGAAAAAGGATGATCCTAATAATAATGCCACATAGGTGAAGGTTGATTCCTATTATACTTCACCTTCCTATACAAAACTAATCGGAAAAGTGAATACTTTTTAAGTGACTCTCAAGTTCAAGGTTTTTCAAAAAAAAAAAAAAATTCAAAATATCATACTTACTCCCTCTATCAAATTTAATAGCCTTAATTTAATCTTTTGATTTTTTAAACATAAATTTTAGATAAAAATTTAATATATTATATAAATAATAATTAAAAAAATTTTATTGAATAAAAATACTTAACAAGAGTTATATATAAAAATACAAAATTTTTTAATTTTATTTAAATTTTATATAAATTGTTAAGTTTTTATTTAAATTTTGTCTAAAAAAAGTTAAAAAAAAATTAAAACTATTAAATTTAAACAAGAATATATGAATTTTCTTTTTGCAAATATATATTATTTTTCTATACTAATGCATACCATCTTAAAAAATAACTGAGTCAAAGTAGTGAGAATAAAAAAAAATTATATCCCTTTTTTTTTCTTTTAACATAGGCAAGTTGGGGAAGGTGTATTTTTCCATTCCAATACACACTATCCTGTGGGAGGAAGCCATTTGAAGCGAAAGGTTTGATATTTCTATATTTTATAAAAGAAAAATTATACTTAACCTATCTCTGATTTAGAATGAATGTATTTAAAAACTAGTGATACTAAAATATGCATTTAAAGATTTGTGTTTTGAAATAAGAGTAATAAAACATTTTTACCATTAAAACTTAACGGAAAACTTTATTTTTTATCTTAATTCTTCTAACACCCTTCCTACCTAACACTATCGTCTTACCCAACACTAAAAATTAAATTGTAGTTGCTTGACTCATCAAAACCCCTTACAATCTCATCATTTCTTAGTAACTCATTACCATCCATCTATCAAAATACATAAAAAAATGATAATAATTAATTCATTCATTCATTTTAACTAGTTACATTCAAACCACTTGCATAATTTAATTGAAAAAAATAATAATTTGCACATGTATAAAATATTTATAATTAGCATATATTGTTGAAATTAATTAAAAGTAAATATGCATAAAATCAAAAATACGTTATTTATAACAACAAATGATTAAGGTAGAACCTTTTCATTTTCAAATAAAATCCTCACTTTTTAAATCCTAAACAAGCAACAAAATTTCCAACCAAACACAAGAAAGTCAATAAAAGAAAATTAGAAACAAAGTTTCACTTTGGAATATAAACTACAGTAGATTAAAAGATTTTGTTTGATTACTTGCAAAGAATTATTTTGTTTAGTTTTCATCTTCACTTGAGTCAATCTTTAAATATTGTTTTGAAAGAAAGTTTGTGCAACAGTTGAACCTTTTTTCTCTTTTTTTTTTTTAGGCAAGGATATTTAAGAGATTGCACATAATTTTAACATTATTTGGATGGCAAGAGTGATTTAGTGCTCAAGATTTAAAACACAGGTCTTTTAAGTGCACATTTCGATATCACAAGCTTTTGAATGCACTCACCTTAAATCAGAAGTAGATTATGTGTAATTTTCCCTTTTATAAATTTATAAAAGCCATCTTTGAGCACATGGAATCAATCTTTTAACATGGTCTCTTTTTTACTCTGGCTTTAGCATTCAACATACTCCAAGAAGTTAGGTATTTACCTTGAAAAGAACGGTGCCGGTGTCCGGTGGGGCACATTTTCCTTTTCCCAATTCCAGATCTGTCAAGAATGCCTTTATTCCACAAAATATGACAATTTAGGGACATGTGGTTGCCCTACACGTTAAACTCGTGAATACAGCCCAATTATTCTTGTTCCCTCAGTCACAATCCAGACTTGATTGAGCATCGCCGTGAACCATCAATGTATAGAATTTGTGATAAATGTCCGAAGAAAAACAAAAGAATCATTATTCATGAAGAGGTTTGAGAGAAACTTAGCAAGCAAAATAGAAAAAACTATTTAGTGAAGAAGGTGAACAAGGGAATACACCCAGTACTACAAATAATTTCCATCAATAATTTCTGAATTGACCTAAGTTTTCGGCCGGTGCTTGTTTCACCAAACCCTTTATTGCTCTATTATTCTGTCCCTACCAAGTTCACATGTATAATATTGTAGTAATAACTAATAACAAAGGTAGAAATAATGACCTAAGTAATTCAATGATGATCTCCTTCTAGTAAAAGTAAAACAACTTGAGTTTGATTTGCATGACTAGAAAGTGGTGTGAGTTAAGGAATGATAAAAGGTTACCTCCTATTGTGCAACCCAAAAGAAAAAAAAAATGCGGAAAAGAACATCCTAAAATAATTTAGAGTGAACCAATATAGACTTGTTTAACAGTAATGAACCAAGCTTTAAATAAAAGAAATATTGAACCAAGATCTTAATTGACATAATCTCAAAGTTAAATGCATATAAAGATATCTTTTTTGGTGCAATTGGATGGGAATTAACTATCAAGGCCTCTAGAACCGAACCCAGATTTTTTTTTTTTTTTTTATCAAAAGAATTTTTTTGGGTAAAAAATCCTCTACTTTTATGTTATAGATATAAGGATATTTTAACTTTTATATAAAAATAAAATAAAATAAAATAAAGTAGGTATCTTAAGCTTTCACTTGAGCTAATGGTGTTTATTTGTTGGCTAAGCTCAGAATTTAGGAGAGAGAAAAGACACATTATATCCTACGAAAAGGATATCATTGATGTACCAGGTAGTTTTACAATGTCTGTGTTAGATTTTTCTGCCAACTGACGACATAGATGACCTAAATGTGAAATTTGGATTTAAAGGAGAAGCTAAAAAGAAGCAAGAGCACATTAATCACCTTTATTAAAATATTCGAGACACTACCTTAGTTGCTTCAACAGTAACCTCAAATAATTTATGTTCGGGATTATTTAAAACAAGAGTTCTAGATTTCTCTTCTTTTATGTCATCTTTTATTCTTTTTCGTCCTTATTGCCTAAAAGCCTCTTGATTTAACTTCTATCCCTCTTCCAAAATTCAAAAGTTCTTGATTCTTTTTCCTCAAAAAAAAAATCAAAAGTTCTCAAATTTCAGTTCCATGCACTTAACATTGCCATACTACTGATACTCATAAAAAGACTTGTTTTTCTATACAACACATCTAAATATCTCAATCTGCCCTTTCAACCACTGAATTAAGAACGCGAAGACTCTAAATCACTGAATCAAATTCTAATGAGCAGAACAGGCTGAGGTCAAGAGCCTAGATCTTGGGAGAAACCCCCAATCCCCCACCCCCCAGGGCACAATCTAATTACCATACCCAATTATTGTGTGTGTGTGCATGACAGATGAAAACAAAACCAACTACTATCTCATAAATGCTGCTCTAAATTAAGTTAGGTAGAGATAAAGGAGATTGGCACAAATCCAATCTGTCATTTGTTTTGTAGGTAATTAAGCACCTAAAGTGATAGGAGTAGTTTATCACTTGTTCATAACATTATTTACTCTACTTTGTACGAGTAAATATTTTATATGGAAAAAGGAGATAATTTGAACAAAAGACGTGTGTACATGATTAGGTTCCTTCGGCGGACTTTAAATATATGGTTATCTAGGGTTACCTTTTTCTTTCCTAATACAAATGAATTTTATTGAAATGTGAAGCTATTAAAATTTAAAAAGCATCCCAGCATGAAAGTGGCAACATTTTCGGGCTTCTTTTCAGGACCTTTATCTAAATGAAGACTTTTAGAACAAAGTGTGAAGTCATGCAATAATTATAAACTAGACATCTATTGTAAAATGGAAAAACAGAATATAGAAAAGAGTAAAGCATGGAGCATGAGTAACTTTAACTGAATAATGATAATAATACCCCCTTTTTTAAAAATTATTTGCAGAAGTTATGCATTCACTTTACAGCCATTGCAAGATATCAGCTTGTGTTTCTAGGACTTTCCATTGTATAGAATATCAGCAGCATATATCATTTTCAATGTTTGTGATTAACACCCAGGCCTTATCAGTTGAGAGACAGAACACTTACGAGTTTATGACTCCCTTGTGTCTTGCCTGCATACTGGTAACATTCCATGCTCATGTTGATTGACAGAAAGGCAGATCCCCTACTAGTTGACCATTAGAGAAACAATTAAGTATGCTCCCCTACAGCCCTCCCTACAAGTGTACATTTGGGGAAGTAAGAGCTCAAAGTTGAGGATATAATTAGTAACTGCTAAAACTTGCAGCTTTAACAGACAAGATAATACATAGAATTCAAGCATTTAGTTGCTTAGCTAAGGCAACTGGTTTCAGTGATTAATGTAATAATGCAGAAAGAGGAATTGCCCAATGTAACTAATTAAAAGACAAACGAAGACAGCACAAAACATTTTTCAGTAAACATCATGCAGCAACTACATACACATCGAGGGGAAAGATTCAATTTATTTCCCTTCAATTTCAACAACATAAAGTCTGAAAACAGTTGGAATGACCAGTACCTTTGCCTAGTGTCTGATTGGTACATCCATTTCATGTTATTGTCCAGGCAATTGGATACAAGAGATTGTGCATGGTTCAGCTGCCCAAAAAAGAGGAATACCAAAAATGCAAAAAGCCAGCATTTGAGAATGTCAGTACTAAATTTCAATATGTTAGAAAAGAATAGCAACGGAACAGTTGTGAAGATACAAGATGAAGATGAGTAGAAATTTTGACACATTGACAGCCTACCAATTGCCTAAATACCAAAATTTTTGGATTAAGGAAAAAGTTCCAACTTGAAGGACAGGGTAACAGCAGTTCTACAGGCAACAGGTATAAGCAGTTTTGATGTCCATCTTTATCTTCAAGTTGCCACATTTGAATGCAAAGATTCTGCAGGGTGGCCAAAATACAGTGAAGTTTAAATCTGAAAGATCAACCAGAGGACTAGCTTAGAGTCCTAAGCTGACAAATGTCATTGGATTAATGACAGGCCAGACCTAAAAGATGAGATCCGTAAACTTCCTCAGGCTAGACTTTTACAAGTTATGTAGCTGATTGCAGTCCCCCCATCCACAAAAATGTGTTTAAATCAACTCACTCTTCCAACAAGAAACATACATAAATAAATAATTCATAAAATGAATAAGTAGTGATACTGACCTCTGCAATGAAAGTATTTCCATGTCCCCCAAGCACCCAGAACTGATAGATGAACATGAACTCACCTCTTTGAGTGAAATAAATTTTCACAGAATTAGCACTGACTTTAGAAATTCCAAGGAACAACATTTCATAGTTTTGTCAAAACCTTGAGAAATATTGATACCATTGAGGAGAAAACTAGCTTATATTCCTATTCTGCATATACATGTCTGCATGGTCAAACAAGAGAAACTTGTAGAAGTTTACATGACCAGATACCTGTTGAAGCAGGATGCAGAAAAAGAGTGAAACCGTTTAGCATACAACTTTCACTACAAGATAACTCTTTGTTCCAAGCCTATTGTACATAGGTGTCTAAATTCCAAGAAATACATAAATGTATAAGCTAGCTGAGTGAGATACCAAGCCAGGTAGCTATCTGATCCACAAGGTTCAAGGAAAGGGAAGACAACATAAGAGCAAACCTTGGCAATGTTGGATAAGTAAGTGTGCCAAGTGTGAACCAATTGAAGCTCAAGAGAGCAACTGCATCAGAAGCAAGTTTGTTCCTTATAGTGGAGAAAAACCGAACAACACTCTTGAATGACATGCCAACAACAGTATAGAGAGCAGCCACAAGGGGCATACAAGGATCTTTGGCTTTCCAGATTATCATTCCAACCAAAAGTGATAAAACTGCACTAAAAAGACTCTGTGAAAGTACAAACTGCCTTCTTTGGCTAAGAACTTCATTTGTTTCTAAATCTATATGAAGAGTACCAACTATAAAAGGGCTGATGGATCCACTCGGAGTGGGCCCAGCTTTTGTGAAATTGAATATTTCTTTATCAGTCTTGGTTTTCTTCTCCCACACATCTTTGTTTGCCATCAGGTCTTGGAAGGTGATACTGCTTCCACTATAACTGGTTTTTCCATAGGCAATTCATGGTTGTCAACAATACCAGTGTTTTTGCCACTGCCAGTATCATTATGACCTTTCAGGCTCCATGCTGCTTTACCCTCAATTTCCTTCAGGGAAAGTTTCTCATCCTTCAATTCTTACAACTGGCAGAATATACATCAATTTTAGTATATAAACAACCAACCCTAGCAAAATGTGCCATGTGTGTGCTTCTTTATTAGAGACTATAGAAGCCTCCCAAATATGCAGTTATTTGGAAAAAACCTCTTTCCTCAAATTAGAATTTATTAAAAGTTCCAAGCCACAATAATATTATCTTCTATCAAATAAAAAAAAAAAAGTAACTATGATATTAAAAAAAAAGAATCATAAAAGTAACATGCACCTAGAAGGTTTCCTCAAATAAGAAAAAAAGTACAAAACACATGATATGCCTGACCATTGTTTTCCTCTGAATCTCTTAGCAAAATACATCTAGATCAAACTTACAGTCCTCTAACAACATCCTAGAACTCTCTACGAGACTTCCACTACATGTAATCCTGTTATGTGACTAAATGACAGGATCACTCTGCAAATCATGTCAGGTTTGTGCACTGAAACTAACTGATCAACTAAAGCCAAGGCAAACCTACAACTTAATAAATTGTATGATTATATAGGAACATTTTTGTAGATAGAAAAAAATGCGGTGAAAAGATTTACAAGGTCATCATCAGGCTTGTGCTTGCTGACCATTGAAATATTAAGTAAATTTATGAAAAATTCACCATTGTTTTACATTGTTCCACACAAAACTTTGCATGGGAGGAAATTAAGAGACAGGAGAGGGGGCCAAGGACTTACATTATGCAAAGTACAGGAAAAGGAGGAGCCAGGGAAGGAGGTGGATTTAGTCAGGGGCAGTGAGAAGTTATTTGGTCAAAAAAAGAGAAAACTATTCAAACTTCAGTGTTTAACCTCGCTATATAATAGTTCAATTTTGGCAATGGCACTGTCAAGTTCCTCTTCAAGTTCTATTAGCAGTGACTCCATTATCCTGCGTTCTTTAATAGCTGTATGCAGATGGTCCTCAAGCTCCTTTCTGTTCCAAACAAAAGTCTCCAACTCAAACTGCATCTCATTAAGACACTTTTCTAGCTCAAAAGTGTAGCATACATCTATATCAATGGCAAAACAAGAGCACTCTATTTTTGCAGTAAAAGGAAGCCTGAAACTAAAAGCAAACAGGAAAATTAAAACCTTTTTACACAACCATTTAACCGTCTTTAAGTTAATTAATTATTAATTTCATTAAAGTACTCAAGGCAGACCTTGTGAAACTCTTACCAATTCCATATTAGTATCCCGTCTTCTAACCCCCAACATTCAGTACCATAAATCATAACTAAAGTTCTAATCACATCCAAAAACTCTAATCTCAACTGAGTAGGTACTACTATGAAATTTTCAGTCAATAAACATATTAGAAAAAGAAATTAGTCCCCTTCCTCATCCCCATTTGCCCAATTGCACTTAGGCAGTTAATTTTTGTTACACAAATGTAGATTTCAAGTAAAACTATGGAACTAACTAGTCTCTCCCTTTGGAAGGCCGTCAAGATTTGTACAGGAAGAGACATAAGACCAACCATCCATAACATTGCCTTCCAAATCGCATTTACATTGAAGTATAAACTGCAGCTTTTATGAAGCCGATCCTGATTTGAATAACTGTTAAAGTTATTCTCACACAAAACACAAACTATCAATTTGCAGAGTGTAAACCGCTTTATCACCAACATTGTTATGGTAGCCACTAGCTTGGAAAACAACGCCATTACACCAACCACTTACACTATCAACTTGCAAATATTCTGCCAATCAGAGAGCAAAAAGGAAGAAAAACTCTTAAAACTTCAAAAAAAAAAAATTCTAAATTGAAATTTAAATTAACATCCGTAGCTCCTAACACTTAAAACTTGGAAAAATTTATAAATAGAGTGGCTCAGAAGAAGCCATGCAGCACTGCAACTGAAAATCGGTACTATTTCGAGAATTTGCAGCACAAAAGAAAAATTAAGCAAGGGAAACAGAAATTGGATTAAAAAAAAAAAAAACCCACTAAATTGAACAAGCTAAACACATAAATAAGCGCTTCACAAATGCCGGAAAATATTTAATATTCATACATTGGGAAATTGCGTTGAGTAAAGTAGAAAAGAAGCAGCACTTACATACAGAAGAAAGAAAGAAGAAAAGCGAGCTGAGAATGCAGAGAGATAAAGAGAGAGGGAAGGGCAGAGCAGCAGCAGAGAGGTGCATCTGAATTCGACAGAAATAGAAAGATGTTACCAACAGAGCAGAGGTGGCATGAGGAGCGCCCTCGGCTGACATGGT
>BPVZ01000009.1:3636376-3649033 GCA_020521535.1 Rubroshorea leprosula
TTGTTTTGCAAATATGAATTGCCTTGACCAAAAAGTGAAGTGTCAAACACGCCTCGGTCTATTGTACTCTCGGAAACGCAAATGACGTCATTTAACTTCGTCTACAGGTTCGAAGTACTTGAATGATTGCATGGAAAAAATGCAAAAATCAAACTGCGCCGCTCTTTCTTGGAATTGTGATCTTTTTTATTTTATTTATATAATAAAAAGTAATTATTTTTTATTTTTTATTTTATTTTGTTTGTATATTTTGTAATTTAAATTTAAAATTTTTTATTTTTATAAAAAAATATATTTCATAAAAAAAATCATGTGTACGGTTATTGGTTAGAAAATAAAAAATAATATATTTTAATAAGAGAAAAAAAAAATGTACTAGTACTCCAATTTGAGAGACAAGACACAAAGTTAGACGAGGAGTAAAAAGATACAGGATTCGAATTCCATTAATCCATTTTCACATGGTATCACATGTATTATTTTATTGTTTTGCAAATATGAATTGCCTTGACCATAAAGTGTAGTGTCAAACACGCCTCGGTCTATTGTACTCTCGTAAACGCAAATGAGGTTATTTAACTTCGTCTCCAGGCATTCCACTGATGTGGCCTAACGGCCACTGCTGCCCATATGGGCAGCCGGTGGATATGCACCATCTTCAGTTCGAGCCACACTAATTACAACAGATACTAACACTCTAACAACAATTTCCCTGGTAAAAAAAAAAACAAAAACTACTTCGTCTACAGGTTCGAAGTACTTGAATGATTGCATGGAAAACCGCAAAAATCTTGAATGATTGCATGGAAAACCGCAAAAATCAAAATGCTCCGCTCTTTCTTGGAATTGTGATCTTTTTTATCTTATTTATATAATATAAAAGTATTTATTTTTTATTTTTTATTTTATTTTATTTGTATATTTTGTAATTTAAATTTAAAATTTTTTATTTTTAATGAAAAAATAATTATTGAATTATTTAAGTTATTAACTGAAATTATGATACTTTTAGACTAATTAATTTCAAGAAATACTAAGAGTTTATTTAATCTATATTTTTAGGGTATAAATTAAAGTTTATTAATTATAATATTTTTAATTAATTTTATATAAATTTTTATGTTAAATTTATAGTTTTTTTATAAATTTTAAGTATAAATATTATATTGTATTATATTTTTATATTTTATATTTTTGAATTTTACTTAAAATTATATATATAATTAATTATAAATATTATAATTAATGATACTTAATTTTTACTTTAAAAACACAAATTAAAAAACCTCATATTTTTGGTTTATTTTATAAATTTATTAAAGTATTTAATAAAAAATATAAAAATAAATTTTTTAAAAATATTTTATTAATAAATTCTTAATAAAAAAACTGTATTTTTGTGAGAAAAGTAAAAGGATGATTCATCGACGCTTAATGGAAAAAGTTGGAGAAAATCCAAGCTAAGAAAAACAGGGTACTTGTAACCTCAAAGCTTTCATTTTCTCAGTTTGTTCTTATCTTTTTTGAAAGTAGGTAATGAATAGTTTGTTCTTATCGTTATCGTCTGCTTTCTGTTTTACGGCATTGACATGAACAGAATTTCATAACTTGCAAACCCCAAATGGCCGGCATAAGTTTCTCCCCCATAAGCAGAGCTTCAGCTCAGATCTCCATATCATCCTCTGACATCCTCAAATACACAACCAGTTGCACCAGAAGATATTTTAAGTTTGCGCTCATGATGTTGAGTATTACAACGAACAGTACCGAAGCAACTGAATTCCAGTTTGTTTGGATCCATAAAAACAGTAAATATCTTTTCTATATGTATTACTTCTTTTCAATCCAGGAAAAACGTTGATTTTCAAGCATGAAATTGCATATAAAATACATCTATGTAAGAAGTTAATTACAAGAGCTTTTGATCTCAGTTCAAGATAAGGCTCCATATTCCAGCCAAAAGCAAGCCATGGCAGCCTTTCTGTAAGACGCACCCCTTAACAGAATGTAACACAGAAGACCCATGATTCCAACCTGAAAATATTGAATCAAATGAGCAAAGCAGTGTGACTCTCAAAAAAAAAAAAAGGGAATTCCACACCCAATATGCAGCCATGAAATGTTTGCCTAATCCCTTCTTAAAGCCAATACTACAACTGCATCTACCAAATGAAGAAAAGGTTCCAGCATATGCTGGCCATAGTGAGTAGAGAAGAATTAAGGCATAAAAATTCCCGATCTCCAACCAGGCTTCTGTATGTCCGATCAACGTAAAACTCAAATTATAGCTTGATAATAGAGTAGTCAAGCTTGAGTTCCACACTTGAATTTGAATTTTCATATCTTATTTGACAAGTAAAACTCAAGTGAAAGAATAAAGTCAAATGATGCTGCAATTCCCAGCAAGCTAGGTATTCTAAAGCTCAAACTCAATTGTTGAACTCAAATTTTCAATTATGACCCTGATTGCTTCCAAAATATTTAAATAAATTAAATTAATACAGTTCACAAATAGTTAAATGCATGCATTCAACATAGTAAAAAAAACTTGTCTAGCTTAAAAAAAACTGCAAATTCAGGAGTTTTAATTCGGAGAAAATTCTAAAAATTAGGTGCTAATTTCATTAAAAAAAGAAGAAGAAAGAATCCATTCATAATATGATTCAGTGATCAATCATCAAATCCTTTAAAATTTAAAAATTATGATGTTTTAAGATGTATTAAATCATCAATTTCATTTTTTAAAAGAACTCTAGATCCAAAATAAAATCAGTCATTTTGTTAAAATAACTCAATAAAAAAAAAATCAAGAAAACTTTCTCAACATGCAGTAAATTAATGAAATTAATCAATTTCTTCCATAGTCCATCAAACCACAGAATTGTTTGATTCCCTCTATCACCTCCGATTAGTCCGATTACACCAACATATTTCTCTAATTCCTTATTGCATGCAAATTTCAACGGAGGAAAAAAAAACCCTAAGTCCATCAAACCACCGAATTGTTTGATTCCCTCTATCATTGAACCCAATTTTTCAATTACAACTCTAATTGCTCCCCAAATTTTGAGATACAATAAATTAATTCAGTTCACAAATAATTAAGAGGTATGCATTCAATATAGCAACAAAAACCTATTTGGCTAAAAAAAATATGCATATACTGAAATTTCAATTCTCAAATAATTCTACAAATTAAGAATTAATTTCACTAAAAAATAAATCCATTCATAATCTGATTCAGTGATTATACAATTTTCTTAGAAAATGCTTCACTCTAGCGATCTCAACCGATTATATAAATAAAAACACTGAAGAACTTTCACCAGAGAACACCTTAAATGAAAATATAGGCAAAACACTTAATTTCTCAAATTCTGAATAATTTGATTTTGTAAGGCGGAGCGTCAGGATTGAAAAGGTCGTCTTCTTTGTAGAGGCCGATCTCGCTACCATGTTTAATGTGTTTGCTTCTCATAAATTCATTCCAACCTTTACCACTAAGATATGACAGACCGGACGATTCGCTGCTGTCAAATCTCCATGTTGTATTCGTCTCATCATCTCTAACCACGATTTGATGTTCTTCAAATTTTATACCACTGGGGAGCTTCAATTTTTTTTTTCCAATGTCAGTCTGGTCGACGGTTTTCCGAAAGATCTCCGTCATTGCTTCCGTTGGGTGTTGGCTATGTAAAAATGCTTTGAATTTGAGAGTCTGCGGAATGCCGACCTGTAGAAGATGATGCCTCTAGCATAAAAACCTGTCTAGCTAAAAAAAAAAAAAAATCAAATACAGTACTTTTAATTCCGAGAAAATTTTAAAAATTAGGCACTGATTTATATAAAAAAAATAAACTCATTCATAATATGATTTAATGATCAAGCATCTAATCTTTTAAAATTTAGAGATTATAATGTTTTAAAATCTATTAAATCATTAATTCCATCTTTCAAAAGAATTTTAGATTTAAAATAAAATCAATCATTACCTTTTGATCAAAAAAAATAACTCAAGAAAAAAAATCATCAAACTTTCCCAACATGCAATGAATTAATGAAATTAATCAATTTCTCCGCAGCCCGTCAAACCATAATAATGTTTGATTTCCTCTATCACCTCCGATTGCATGCCCATTTCGAGTGAGTAAAAAAGGAAAAAAAAAAAACCCCTAAGTCATTGTTAACTCAATCATACCTTTTGCTTGTTCCTCTCTCTCAAGAATGCAATCCTGGATGCCGAATTAGTACAGTAGAGACGACGATCCAATCAAGATGAAGTCATTGTCTCGATAAAATTTTCTTAGAAAGTGCTTCACTCTGGCCATGACTCTCGTTACTCTTTGGGGAGAACAAGTGTGGCAAAACCAACATTTAACCCTTCATCAAAATTGATAGGTTTTAGTTTTTCATCTTATAATATAATACTTTTAATCTTTTATCTTACAAAAATGATAGGTTTTAATTCTCACCTTATAAAGTTAATAAGTTTTAATCATTCATTTTATATTTTGACACTTCTAACCATTTATTGAAGAAAATAGCTTTTATTTAACATCAGATTATAATATTCTATTAGTTCTAATTGATTGTCAGTTTCGTTAATTGACTGTTAGTTCTGCTAGTTAACTACTAGTTCTGTTAATTGACTGTTAGCATCTGTTATAAAAAACATGAAATTTAACATCAGGTTATAATATTTTATTAGTTCTATTAGTTGACTGTTAGTTTTATTAATTAACTGTTAATTTTATTAATTAACTGTTAATTCTGTTAGTTGACTGATAACATCCGTTATAAAAAATATCTAATTTTATTTGTTAGTTCCATTTTTATTTTTACAAAAACATAACTTCCCGCTTGGCTAGTCCACCACTTTTTTTACCTTTATTATTACTAGTCCAGCTGGCCTGAAATTTATTGGGCTTCACTTCTTAGGGCGCCCAATAATTTTAAGAATTTTTACATAGCCCATTAGTTTTAGGATCCACAGGAGACCTGGCGGGGGGCCGGATCTTATCCAGATATGGTTTTTTAGACACGTCAGCCGTGGATACACACGTGGCACGTGACTGATGGAGTCTTCCCGTTCCCGTAACCTTGAGAAAGACTCGGGATTCAGAATCAGACGGTTCAACGACGCGTGAGTCGCGACTCACTCTCTCTGATTGATTTCCGATTTCCAGTCCATTTTCTCTTAATTTTCAATGGTCCACTACTCCCGATTGATTTCATTCTTTACGCCGGCGACCTGCATTTCTACTCATCAGCCATGATGACGGCATCTCCACCGTTGATTCTCAAACCCGTCGAAATAACAACGGGAAGACAATCACTTTCTGGGAATAATTTGAAATCGAGATCAAACCTGACAAGGATATGTAGATTCGCGCCGCACAATGCCAAATTCGCGGTGACAAGGAGCTCAAGAAGTGAGACTCAGGCACCGTCTCAGTCGATGGAGCCTTCTGAATTGGACACCAATGTCTCTAAAACTTCACTTGATATGTCGGAAGCTATGGAGGAGGGCATCGAGAAGGTCAATTTTAACTTTTATTTTTGGTGAAGAATGAAGCTAGGATTGATAATTTTGCAGGCTCTGAATGTTTTCTAGGAGTTTGATTTGCAGGTTATTTATAGATTTCGGTTTTTGGCGATTCTTGGTGTTTTTGGATCTTTGATCGGATCATTCCTCTGCTTCATTAAGGTATGTTCCTGAATCTCTTTTTAGAATTGTATAAATTTTTTCTCCTCCATCAAGTTGTGTTCCTGAGACACCTTATAGTGCAGGACATACTGTGTAGTACATTTTATTCTTTGTATTCTGGATTACATTAAGAAATTTTAATAGTTTTGCATTTAATAATTTCTCTAATTAAACTCGTTGATTTACATTGTCTGGAATGCAGGGCTGCACTTATGTTGTGTCATCTTTTACAGAATATTTTGCAAATGGTGGCAAAGTGGTTTTATTGCTTGTTGAAGCCATAGGTGAGGGTAAATAATATATATATATATATATATATATATATTAACGAAGTGATGAGTTACTTCCTGAAGTCCTGTGGGTTTTAAATTTGACTGTGCAATCATTGCATCAATATACATTCTAGAGCACCATTATTATTAATTTGTTTTCTTATCTGACTTCCTATTTGATGGGAAACTATCTAATGCTGAATTGCATTATCTTGTTTTGTTTGCCAGTTGCAATGGTATATTGAATATCTTGTTCTCTGTGGCAAGTTGAATGGCCTTCAAAATTAGTGGAGTTGGCATCAGTTTATTGTGAGATGAGATGTGACCTATTTTAGAAGTTTTGGAGTGGAAACTTATAAGAAATTTTTTACTTTGGCCAACAATTTTTCCATGGAGATTGACTTTGTGGAAATATTATTTTTTCTAAAAACGTCTCTTTGATTTAGTTAAACATACTTAGCTCTTTCAAAGTTGAAATTATTTTATGTAATGGTTGTAAGCTCACAACCATCAAATGCACCACTTGCAAGTCACCTCCTGATGGCATTCATTTTTCTAGCGACTGAACTTTGACATCAGCCATCAGTTGTTGTCAGCCACTAGTATTACTATTGATCATTGCTTCACATTGGTAACCACTGGCAGTCAGTTGGGTCTTACCAATAGCCAACACTACTTGCTGATACTTTTGAGTTTTGAGTAGTTTGGAGAATGTGTAGTTATCAGTAAATTCCAAAGTATTTGCTGAAATCACTAACCACTAATTCATTGCTCTTCCAGATGTGTATCTTTTGGGGACCGTAATGCTGGTTTTTGGAATGGGTCTTTATGAGCTCTTTGTCAGCAATCTTAGCATTGCAAAGTCAGTATCAATGGAAAATGTTCACCAATCAAATCTCTTTGGCCTGTTCACTTTAACGGTCAGTTAAATTCTAACTAAATCAGAGCTGTTCTTTTTCAATATCTATACCGGTATTTTTCTTCATGGTTTAGCTTTTATTTGCTATTCATCATGTGAACCTGTTTTGGTTATATAGTTTGTGAGAGAAATTTATTATTTTTCTTGTAGCTAGGGTAGTTAGCATTGCAAATAATGAAACTAGTTGCTGCAGAGTTTTTACACCTGTGCTCATGTATACCTAAACCCTTTCCTTTTATAGGAACGACCGAGATGGTTAGAAATCAAAACTGTCAGTGAGCTGAAGAACAAAGTTGGGCATGTGATAGTGATGCTTCTTCTGATCGGACTTTTTGACAAGAGTAAGAAAGCCGTTATTTACTCTCCCATTGATTTGCTTTGCTTCTCAGCTTCTGTCCTTTTTTCCTCTTGTTGCCTTTTCTTGCTATCTAAGCTCACTGACTGAAAATAAGTTCTTCATTGTTCAGTTATTCTGTAAAAATATTAGTTAGGCAAAACCAACCAGTAGAATGTGTATATATGTAAGAAATCTCTCTTTGTGTAGCCATGTAAGTGGTTTCAATTTATATTGAATCCAAAATATACCATAATATCTATAATTGCAAGTGAGAAATTTGCAACATTGTAGCCAAAGTTTGACCTAAATTTATAAAACTTGAAATTAATGGATAATATTTAGGACTAAATTGTATTTGCTTCTCTGTAATGGAACTATAATCTAGAATTCTTTCAACATCCATTACTTGAGTTTGCTTCACCAGTCCACCCTATCTGATTCCTGGGGTCCCCAAAGCAACTCCATAACACTGTGAGATCTACCTAGTGCAAGAAAGGCCCACCTAATTTTATGTTTTCATCATGTATGCTTAGGATATTTTGTAAGTTTAGCCTGATGAATTGATAACCCTAACTTCTGTAAGACATTCAGATTGGTCTTAGTGCATAATGATTATTGATTAATGAGTAAAGCCATATCATCAAGCCGCTGCTGATCGATACTTTAACTTTCACACCCTTTTTGATTTGGTCTTTTCTCATGGTTCATTGCTTTGCTAGTCTCCTATTATATACATGTGCATGGGGCATGCACAGCAATATAGGGTGGGGAAATTTGAATCTAGGATCTTCTTAACCTCTCTATCTCTCTTGGATCTGTTGCAAATTATCAATAACCATGGAGCTTAAGCCTTTTATATTTGTTTTAAGTGAAGAATGCCTTTAAATGTTGATGTTTAGAAAGCTGTGTATTCTTGTGCTTGTCCATCCTTCAGTGGGAATGGCTGGTAATAAGCTCTTTACAAATTAATAATAAAAAGGTGCAATAAATGCACCCTTAGGCACAGGTTAGAAAATTCCATAATAAAATGATGCAAAAACAACTTGCGCAAAAGGTAGCCAAATGCTAGAGTAATAACCATGAAAAATAGTTTTATTTATGCTATAAGATATTATTCAAATTTCTCTCTTCTTGGAGCACCACTTGTCTTCTTTTGCCCCCATGAGGGTGTCTCAATTGGTTAAGAGCTCAAGACACCAAGTTGGAGATCTCAAGTTCAAACCTTGAGGTAGGTGGGAAGAGATTAAGGGAAGGGGAGGACTATCCTTGTTGTATAGAACATCATCTAATGTACCAAAAAAAGGAAAAAAAGAATATAATGCCTTAGTGTGAGGTCTGAGTACTTATTATAAGAGCTAGGTTTTGTTCATCTATTTGATGGCCAACCACATCTGCAATATGGCATCCAGTATCCTAGGAAAAAGGATAAATTTTATAGTATGCTATTGATGTATATATGATTAATAACATATTAAATCTCTTCCTCTATCCCTCTTTCCCTCTTTTCTTATACTTTTTTGTTTTGAAATGAATCTGAACAATATCATGTGGTACACATTTTATATGTATCATATGCTTGGTCTGGTAAAGAAACGGATGAGTTCTTTTCCCATTGTGTGGGTCAGTACAGACTAGTGCAGTTTGAGGTTAAGGTTTCCTTGAACAAAAATGGAAATGATTGATGGTGATGGATGTTTATTCCAAGTTGTGTCAGCTTTTGTTTTTTTTAAATAAGATGCAAAAGTATACAATACAAGGGTACTAAAGAAGAGCCCTTACCCATATGGACTAATATCTTTTCTCCACCTCCTTACCCCCTCCCTAAAAGAAGAGGAAGAAGTGGGCTTCTAAATTATAGACATGCATGGTATCCATATCAGCAGAGCTGTAGAAGGCACAGGGGATTCATGTCGTTGCATGTAAAATGGTAGCCATTGTTAGGATTTTCCAAGAGGACATTTTCTTCATTATTGCTACTTTTAGTGCTGTTAATTACTGTTAAATATCAAATTTACGCTTATCAGTTATCATAAATTGTTAATATTGTCTGTCGCATAGCTGGGATCCTCTGACCCTAACACATTAAGTAAAATGCATACACATTTTCAGAAATGCAAAAAAATAAGGAAATGAGGGGAATAAATTCTATATGTCTTATACCATTTACCATTCAACCACTCGTAAAACAGGAATAAAACTGATTTACTGTAAAACAGGAGATTGCAGAACCTACATTTTATAGAAATACCCCATAAAAGAAAAAAAAAAAAAGAAGATGAACTTCTTAACAAATCCCTTAAGATCTTAGTGGCTGAACCATTTCTCTTTAAATAACCTTAATTGTCATGGTGCAAAGTCTTTCTTAGACCACTGAACGAAAACCAAATGTTTTAGCATTCGGCCAAGTTGTTTGTGGTGTTGTCATATCAGGATCCATGCCTTGCTTAAAAATCATATATGCGATGATGAATGGCTTGTGAGAAACGTATTCTTGAATTGTAATATGTTGAAAAAATGCTATCTCTTCCGTTTGTGGAAAATATTCCTTTGCTGACGCTGCTTTCTTCTATCTATTTAATCACATGTCCAACTGAAATTATCATGGGCATCAACCCCTTGTTTTATGTTAGTTCATTCTTCTTATAAATAGCCACTCTCAGCAAAGCCACAAACACCACTACTCCTTACATTCATTCCTAGAAGGCTAGAAGCAAGTGATCATAAAAGGCTTAAAACACTTTATTTTGTTTCTCCCTATTGCTCCAATGGCACACAGAGTCTTTCTTCTCTCATTGTTTATGATACTACTTCTACAGCAACATTCTCAGCTGGTGGCAGCATCACGTTCACTAATGCTTCATCCACCAGCTATCCCTAGAGCCTCTTTGATGGGAAAGCCAGTAAGCCCTCCTGCCATTGATTTTGATTGGTTTAGTAAAAATCATTACAGGACATTACAGGAAGATGCTTTCCGACCAACAAGTCCCGGGCGTAGCCCTGGTATGGGCCACCAACAACCACCAGGTTATTAATTATCCATAGGTTCCCAACTATCTGTGAGTGTTGTGACAGCAGAACATCAGTTGGCTGCTCAAAAATAAAGTTTTCCTTCAGTAATGCCCTGTAGAATGAGTTTGGACTTGCAGAATAAGCATCAATCTTTTTTTTTCTGTTTTTTGTAATATGAAAACCTACTTTGAAGGTGTTGTTACGTGTGTTGCAGCGGTTCTATTTGTAAAATAGGTTTGTTTAGCACTGCTTGTTGCTTTGTGAAATTAAGACTTGAACTGGTCAGTTGTTAATGTCTTTTTTTATATAATATATGAAGTAAGCTTGTTTTTGAGATTGTAATCTTCCTTTAATTCATCTACTGTGTTGTACTTTGTGCTTTTTCTCCTTTTGGTAATTCATCGACTGTGTTGTACTTTGTGCTTTTTTTCGGCGCAAATTCCTTACGTAAGATGGAGATTCTAATAATATTCATTTTTAAGGTTTTTATTTTTGTGAAATTTTGTGGAGAATTTTTTTTGTTTTGTAAAAGTCTGTGAAAATCTATATATAATAAAAAATATATATTTATTTATATATATATTTTTATAAATATATTATTAATTAATTTTTAATCATCCAACTTAAGTGGTTAACTTAACTTACTTTAAACTGTTGAACTTAATTCCTTTTTCAGTTTTAGTTTTTTTAAATCTAATTTAATAACTCAATCCAGCCTAGACATGTGGAGCAATTCATATATTTTTTTTATGAACTTACAACTAGATTTGTTGTATGTGTATGACAATATGTATTTGTGACAATTAATTATTAGATATTATTTTGTTGTATCATATATTAATATATTTACTTATTTGAGTTGTTTTAAATTTTTATTTTTTTATTTATAAAAAAATAATATTCAACTTTATAGATTTAATACTTATCAAAAACTCCGAATACCCATGATGTCAAAAATCCGTGTAAAGATCCTAAAACCGTTATTGATAAGGATGAGATAAGGAGAGGATCCCCACCCGCGGGAACCGTTGCCATCCTTAGTCAGAGCCTACTATAGTGCAGCCGAAAAGGTGTTTTGATACGTAATTGAACAGTTAAAAGGCTCTCGTTAAGCTTATTTCCAGTAAAGAAAACCGATGCATATGCAAGAAGGTAGCATCTTAGGAAGTTGCTAAGTCAGGATGATTCATAGGAAAAATCAATAGTTTAGTCCTCAAACTTTTCGAGTCGATGAAAATTTGTCCTTGAACAGAAAACACTCATGAATCCATCCCTCAACTTCATGTGTTGCATGAATACCTAGCAAAATTTAACCTCTGTTATATTTATTTGTTGGATAAATATTTTACATATTTTGATAGGAAATAGGGGAAGGGAACCTGATACTCAAACCTTAGGGGTCATGTTTGATTGGTGGTAGTAATTATTCCTTTGTCAAACTATAAAAAAAAGTGAATTAGAAAAACGAAAAATAACTAAACTTTAATATTGATAATTCTCTGTTAAATTAAAGAATGGATGAAGAATGTGTATTTTTTTCATTTTTTAAGAAATAAATATTATTTATTCTTTACTAATGTAAAAAAAAAAAAAAATTAGACATCAAAACTTAATTATTCCTAATTTTTCATGAAAATTTCTCTATTTTAACTTAGTTTTATAGTTTAACTAAGTAATAATGGTTACCGACAACCAAACAACTATATGCAATGTTGATGTTTCCCACGAAGACCAGTGGAGGCCTTTTGCCTGGGTAAGAGCCGTTTAAGCATGGTTAATTTGCGGGACACGTTTCGACAATTTAGTGCGTGCAGGCGAGACTTTTTCTTCAGGTGGCATGTTATGACAAATTGGTAGTAAAAAATAAGAAAATAGGTATTCCTTATTTTGTTCCTAATGTAAAATGAAAATTAGACAGTAAAATTTAATTAGTTTTAATTTTTTATGAAAATTTCTCTATTTTAACTTATTTTTATAATTTAACTAAGTAATAACTATTGCTATCAACCAAACAATATGCAATGGTGATGTTTCCCACGAAAGACCAGTGGTGGCCTTGTGCTTGGGGAAGAACCGGATAAGCATTGTTAATCTGTGGGACACGTTTCGACAATTTGGTGCAGGCGTGAAACTTTTCTTCTGGTGGCTTGTCATGACAAATTGGCAGTAAAGGAAAAGAAAAAAGGTTTTTTTTTTTTTTTTTTTAATATCAAATGAAAATTCGATATTAAAATGTAGTTATTCTTAATTTTTCATGAAAATTTTTTTGTTTTAACTTATTTTTATAATTTAATTAAGAAATAACTATTACTGTCAACCAAAAAAATATGTAATGATGTTTCCCACGAAGACCAGTGGTGGCCTTGCGCCTGGGAAAGAACCGTTTAAGCATTGTTTGCGGGACACGTTTCGA
>BPVZ01000009.1:3658230-3670631 GCA_020521535.1 Rubroshorea leprosula
TTAGATTATAAGTTAAACATATAATAAATATATATTTTTTTCATAAATTTATATTAAAAAATAAAAATTTTAGATTATAAGTTAAACATATAATAAATATATTTTTTTATAAATTTATATTAAAAAAATAAAAACTAACTTTTAATTTATCAATTGTCTAATTAAATTTATTTATTTAATAATCATAATTTTATATTTTTTAATAAACAATAATATACATTGAGCTATAGAATAGATGACACGTGCAATTGCTTCAAAGTCACTAAATTTATTTAATTCCAAGTAGATCATGTCAGACAACCCATTTAAGTCTGGCAGGGCCTGGGTTTGTTTACCAGATCAAGGAAATTCGAAGTAAACAAGTGCTCTTTGATCTTGATCCTTCTCTTTCCATTTTAGAAGAAAGTAAAGTGGTGTACAATGTACAGGTAGATGAGAAGAACGAGAACCTGTCATGGAAAGCAATAGGGTATCCTGGACCTGACCCGGACTTCAAAACACAGAAAGAACAAAGACATAAACGGAATGGGGAAGGAAATGGGAAATCGAAGGATGAACAGGTAATTGATGAAAAAGAAGAGCTGTTGGGTCCTCTTTACAGAGGCATCATCAATCTGAAATACCCACGAGAGACGGTCGTTGATGATCTAAGGCGACGTGGGTTCCCTGTCTCTGTTTGTACCAAGAACACCAAGCCACCTGCCGGATTGTCCAACTGCCCTTCTTTCATTATTCACTGCGATGCTGTAGTAGTGGGTTCCGGTAGTGGGGGTGGTGTGGTCGCCGGTGTTCTTGCGACGGCGGGTTATAAAGTGATTGTCTTGGAGAAAGGGAACTATTTTGCTAGAAGCAATCTGTCCCTTCTTGAAGGGCCTAGTATGGATCAAATGTACTTGAGCGGAGGGATGTTTGCAACGGATGACATGGGGGTGGCGATGCTTGCAGGCTCCACCGTCGGCGGAGGATCGGCTATCAATTGGTCGGCTTCAATCAAAACTCCACACCATGTGCTGGATGAATGGTCCAACCAGTATGAACTAGAGTTGTTCGACAGCAAATTGTACAGAGAAGCTATGGATGTGGTGTGTAACAAAATGGGGGTTCAATCTGAAGTGCTAGAGGAAGGATTAAATAATGCAGTTTTGAGAAAAGGGTGTCAGGAATTGGGGTATCCGGTGAATAACATCCCGAGGAATTCTACTGCGGACCATTACTGTGGCTGGTGTTGTCTGGGCTGCAAGGATGGGAGGAAGAAGGGTACTTCGGAGACATGGCTGGTGGACTTGGTGGATTCAGGGAACGGAGCGATCCTCCCTGGATGCGATGCTTTTAAGGTCTTAAACAGAAGAAAGAACGGTAGAGATCGGAAAAGAGCGACTGGGATTGCCTTCCAGTTTGAATGCAAAGGACGAAAGGAAATATGTGTCGTGGAGTCTAGGGTGACTGTGGTCGCTTGTGGAGCTCTCAGCACTCCGACTTTATTGAAACGAAGTGGATTGAAGAACCCCAACGTCGGAAAGAACCTCCATCTCCATCCAGTGACAATGGCATGGGGCTATTTCCCGGATAACCCTGGCTTTCTCGGAGTCGAGAAGAAGAGCTTTGAAGGTGGAATCATGACGGTAATGTCTACAGTTGTTGCGAATTTGGGTAAATCTGGATACGGAGCAGTGTTACAAACACCATCTCTGCATCCTGGAATGTTCTCAGGTTTAATGCCATGGCTCTCCGGCGCAGACATCAAACGGAGAATGTGCAGGTTCTCCAGAACAGCCCATTTATTTGCCCTGGCAAGAGACAGAGGATCAGGAACTGTGAATTCCCCAAATTCAATTAGTTATCAATTGGAATCAGGCGACGAGCAAAACCTGCAGAAAGGATTGGAGAAGATTCTGAGAATCCTTGCCGCCGCGGGAGCCGAAGAAATCGGAACCCATCACAATAAAGGAAATAGCATAAATGCAAAGGAAGCTACCTCGGATGAATTCGAGAAGTTTGTGAAGGAGGAGAGTTCGAGGCCATTGAGGAAGCTATCGACACCAATCAGCTCCGCTCATCAGATGGGAAGCTGCCGGATGGGTGTTGACCCGAGGAAATCGGTGGTAAACCAGATGGGGGAGACGTGGGAAGTTGAAGGACTGTTCATCGCAGATACAAGCGTTTTCCCGACGGCTTTGGGAGTGAATCCGATGGTCACCGTTCAGGCCATCTCTTACTGCACTGCACAGTCTGTTCTCGAAGTTCTCCGGCGGAAGAAAAGTAAATAATAGGAAGGAAGCTTAATTTCTGCCTGTTTTTCAATTACTGGAATTTTTTTAATTAAAAAATTATTTTATAATTTAAACTCAACTGCAAAATATAAATAATTGTACAAATTTAACGAGAGAGCCTTGTATTAAGAAGTTTCAATAATAATGTGGATTTAGTCAGTTCGGGCTAGCCCATGAATTATTGTAATTTGTAACAAGACAAGAAGCCCAACACATCCAGCAAAGGCACACTCATTTCTGAAGCCCAAATGTTAGCTGTACCTAACTAGCTATTACCTACTTTCCTAGCACGGCTACAAACCCATAGAAAAAGAAAGAAAGAAAAGCAAATTAATTTTGACGAGGGAAAAAAATGCAAATTCATTTAAGAATGGGTAGTAAAAGATGCCTATGATGGTCAAATTTGATTATTAAGTTTTGGTTGAAAATCATTCCGATCCTAGCTCTTACCATAGACTTTTAAAGAATGAAAACGAAATTTAACCTTAACTCTATTGACCAATTTGTCAACATATATTAAATAATAATAATAAAAAAGGAGATGATTCAGGTAAAGACCATTAACATTCACCAAAGAAAAAGTCCACTTACGTATTACTAATGGCAGAATCGGAATGTTGTTCTTTATCAATCATCATTAATGACTCAATAATTTGACATTAACCTGCCCATTACGTAAAATTTAACATCTTCAAAGTATTCTTTCATGACTTCTTTCTTTCTTCTTCTTCCTTTTTACATTAGAAAGATATTATAATAGAATTTTATTATTAAAAAGGAGGCTTTTGTAGTGATTAATTTTTTTTTTAATTTGTATCTTAAGGATATGTAAGGAAAGATTAAAGGTAAATCCGAGATTATTGATTTCGGGCGTACTGTGTACTTGGCGAGTTCAATCCTCTCCAACTTGTTGATCTGGTTCCTCAATAGTCAAGATAAGGTCTAAATTCAATTCTTCCCAGTTATATAATAATTACGATAAGTGTCCTTACCCAATCCTATATTCTTGAGATCATCGCCCTACTAAACATATCAGATTCCGATTATTTTGTTAAGCAAATCATGTGGATACTTCATTAAGACCCATAAAATACCCCAAGAGGCACTTTCAAAAGGTAATTGAAAATCGACTTAAAATTTCTTTTACAGTCTCTCTTAAGGCATAACAAATTATTGTTGATTTAAGTATCGGAGTGTTTACATCGAAAACCAACCTTGAGCCTTTGCAAGTTAATCCAAAAAGAAAACTTGGACTAAATAAGACTCATTGGTTCATTGCAATTACAAGATATAGGTTAAGGATACATTTTTACCATAAATATATATAAAAATATATAAAAGTTAAGGTTAATTTTAATGTAAATATTAAATAAATAAATTTAATTAGACAATTGATAAATTAAAAGTTAGTTTTTATTTTTTTAATATAAATTTATAAAAAAATATATTTATTATATGTTTAACTTATAATCTAAAATTTTTATTTTTTAATATAAATTTATGAAAAAAATATATATTTATTATATGTTTAACTTATAATCTAAAAACACAAATTAAAAAATCCATAATTATAAAGAAGGAGGCAATCACTATACTATTAGGTTATTAGTTTATTTATTTAAACAATTTTAAGTTTTTGTTTTCATTGGAAAAGAAAAGATTGGAACTTAGGCACGCAAACAAGGAATTATTCCTTCTCTTTTTATTGAGCAAGTTGAGTTAGTAAATTATGTTGAAAATAAAGTACCAAAAAAATAAAAAAAATAAGAAATAAATATTTGTAAAAAATTAGTATCTTTTCAATTAAAAATAATGATATAAAAATAATTTTTTATATGATTTTTTTATTAATTTTTATATATCATTAAATAAATAAATATATTAAATATTATAAATTCTAAATAGATAAAAAAAATTTATCATTTTAATAACACATAATATTATAAAAAAATAAAAAAAAATTGTTTTTAATTAATTTTTTAATTAATTAATTATATATTTTTTGTCGAGAAGAGCATCTCTTTATCTTTATGCCCAATGGATAATTGAGAAATCATCAGCATCAGATGCCACTAGATGGTTGGCCTAATAGGACCCACAATGTCCACCTGGACTTGTGGATTTTTAATTTAGACGGTTACCGTATTCTAAATTAATTTACCCATATTTATTCTTTTGATACTTAACCATTCTCCGAAAATTTTAAAGATGTATTTTCACTTCCGCATGTACCATATATTTATATAACATAAATTTTTTTAACATTGTTATGATTTAAACTCTAAAATTAAAAGGTAAGATAGATTTTTTTTGGTTAAATTTAATTGTTTTAGTTTGATTTTTTATATAAAATTTGATAACATAATTTTATATAATAAATAAATGATAATTAATTTTTTTTAAATAACTTTTATTAAGTATTTTTATTTAAATTAAAAAAATGTTCAATTATTATATATTTATTATATGAAATCATTAAATTAATTTACATAAAGTTGAATAAATAAAACAACTAAAAAAATTAAACATTAAACAATAAAAAAAAGCAAACTCAATTATCCATTAAGAGCATGTTTGATACAATTGGTAGGAAATCTTTTTAAACTCTAAAAATTTTAACTGTACCAAGTACTACAACTTGTAAAAATTGCTGCAACTTCTTATAAGATAATATTTTATATATTTCATTTCAAATTTCAAAAATACTAAATTGATGTTTTTGCAAAAGTATTTTATTTAAATTTTAATGAAATTAACACATTATTTTTATTTTATTTTTTTTATAAAAACAATACATTTACAATAATTTCTTTTTAACATAAATTCTATTAAAAACTTCAGCTACAGTTACAATTCCTTGGTTTTTTGTGGCCTTACAAGGCAGATACCTTACTTCCAAAAAAATCCAAACTTCAGGTTTGGTGCCCACATATGGAGTATATATTGTGACCTTTTAAAGGGGAATTTTCGATGAAGAAGCCTGAGGCTGTCAGGTTGAGGCATCCACAAGATCAAGGGGGCCTGGCACAGAATCAATGGAAACTTAAGGTAATGAAATTACTTTTATATCATTTAATATCCGTAAATGATTTAAATAATTTAATAATTATTTTTTATTAAAAATAAAAAAATTTTAAATTTAAATTCATAATATATAAATAAAATAAAAAATAATTATTTATCATTTTACCATCAACAAAATCCTAAGCATTTAAAATGTAAACGGAAGCTTCCATTTAAAGTCAATGTCAGCCTGCGATTGCGTTCAAAGGGTGCCTGCCTTCCCCAGTCCTCACCCCATACATAGAAGGGAATCCTCCCTATTCCAAATTCTCTATTCTACAGTAATGAAAGAGACCCAAAAAAACCTTTTTATTTACTACTACTAGTATCATTTTATAAATTTGGAAGACCTTTTCGTCAGAGGATAAAAACCAAGACATGGGGGTTAAAAAGAAACCTAAAAGTTAAGAGGAAACGTTTGTGCAATTTGGATTTAATTATGCATTGTTTTACTAATAAATCTCAATTTAAAGCACTACGGTTGAGATTAAAATTTATTAATTGGGTCTCAAAAAATTATTAAAAAAATACTTAAAATTTATATTGTTTCAAATAAAATACTTTATAAAAAAATAAAAATAAGTTATTTTAATTTTTTAATAACAAAATAGTACAGTTCAATATAAGTGCCACATCCACAATTTGCGGCACAAAAATGATAAACCCACCATTTTGGTTTTGTTTTTTTATTCCAAATTCAACAGATTCCAACCAACATGGATCAATTTTCCCTCTTCACTGGCATTGTTTCCACCGTTTTATGTTCTTTCCTGTTCACCGTAGAAACACAGTAGATGAGCATTCTCCCCACCCACGTCAAAACCAAAGATGAAAGAGAATACATTCTCATATTCTTTCTTAAAAAAACAATTCCAAATGATGGATACAGTTAGTCATGACATCGGTATCTCCGCTTCAAAGCAATGAAATTCTTGTTCTGAAGAAAGACTACCATCAACCACCTCAAAGGAAAAAAAGGAGAGGAAACAGAGGTCAGAGGAGAATCATTTTCCTTCCCTTTAGTGACGCCCAAGCCTCCTTCTTCCTTCCTTCTTTCTCCTCATCTTCCAATTCTCTTCTTTTTTTTTTTCTTTGATAACTAACAATGGGAAAACACCAATTCGGCCTCTTCTTCTTTTTCTCTGTTATTTTCTCCCTCGGTCTTGTCTCCTTTATTTCATGTATTTTTGCAGAAACCAAGATAGCAAGGGTAAATTCAGTTTTCTTATGTTAGTTCATTGTTTTCTTTATTGTTTTGTACAGAAATTCTAAAAGGGTTTCTTGGGATTCCATTTGTATAGAGGCATGATCTCAGATTGGAAGGAAAACTCTGTTTCTTACCGGAGAGTCGAGCGGTGGTGTTCGGAGTCACAGCATTTATCTGTATCTCCCTGGCTGTGCTGACAGGGAATTTACTCTTCTTCGTAAATTGCTACTCTGGAGAAAAAAAGAAGGCTAACAAATCCACCATTTCTGTAACTCTTCTTCTCTTTTCTTGGTAGGTCTTCACTATTCATTCATCCTCTTCATCACAATTTACCCCCTAAAAAGGCATTTCAATATTCTGGGTTGTGATAGAATATGATGGATAACTTTCATTCATTTTCTTTGAGTATAACGAAACAAAAGCAGCATCACATGCAAAGTTATGTGAGAATTTATTAGAAAAAGGGGACCAAATGTTTGGAAAAACAACATTAAGGAACATGGGAACAGCTGGAAATGTCTAAAGCGATTTGAGATTCAACACCTAGGAAAATAGTACAAAATTAGGTGACAGAAACGTGGCGATTCTGTATGCATATTTCATAAAATAAAAAACGATGTTTCCAAGAGGAATGAAGCACGGAACTAATATATGGATTGTTAATATTGCAGGATCAGCTTTGGAATTACAGCGATTTTGATAGGTGTTGCAACAAGCATGAGCAGAGAGCAGCCGTATGGAGAAGGATGGTTAGATGGAGAATGCTACACGGTGAGGAATGGAGTTTATGTTGGGTCTGGCATGTTGAGTCTAGTCACCGTTTTGTCCTTGATTGGAGCGGCAGCAACGAACAAATAGCTAGGAAGCAAAATGATCAAGGCCAGAAAGTGCTGTCCAAAAGGCAACAACGGAATGAAATTGATTTTTGATGTAGTAATTTTCAACTAATAACAAGATCAGGAGAGATAGGAAAGAGAAAGGCAACCACTCCACCAACACCACACCTAACACCAGAGAAAGAATTTGGATATTGGAAGAGACACATGAAGTGAAAGATGACCCACTGGCCACTAAACTTGTTTTAATCCCTTCCTTCTATGATTGTAGAAAGATATTTTGTAAAAGATAAAATGTCAAAAAGCATAGCTTTAGCAGAAATGAAAAAGGCAGTTCCATTGTAAATAATATTCAAAGGAAATTGTTGTTAAATGTTAATGTAAATGGACTATCCACCGAGGAACCAATCAAAACACCGGATTTAAGATTAATCTTCTATCATATAATAACACCATATATGCAAGTTAATTCTTTTCTAAATAGTTAAGGCACCACCTACCTAGTAATCAATAATCCTGAGTCATGAGCGTATCTGCTCCTCAGTGGCTGCCAAGGAGGAAGAGATAACTCACGGCCAATCAAGCCATCTTTGGGCATTTGATTGTAATGAGAACAAGCATTATCTATCCTTTCAGTCTCCAAAGAGCTACAAAGAAGAAAAAAAAGGGAAAATGCCAACATTGTTGGTGATATTCGTTCAGATGCATCCTTCACACAGAGGCGTGTATAATAAGCAAGCTACAATAATTCCTTTTTTTTCCCCTTCTTTTCAAGTGGGATAATGTTGCGTTTGAAAAAAAACAAAAGACAAAAAACAAAAACTAAAACAGAACATGCCATGGTTTATCAGTTAGATGGTGCCTACAAAGCATCTCATATAAAAATCCCAAGTGACAATCATTCATTTAACCTTGAGACAGTAATATCCTAATAATGCTAAAAGTTGTTAAGGAGTAATTGCAGATGAATGATGGAAATTTGAGCGTCACCAGTTGCCATGGATTTCAAAGGATATTGACAATACATAAAGCATTTAAAAATGCATGTTTCCACCACGGCCCCTTCCACCATAGCCATATCCCCTGCCCCAGTTATAAGAGCCCCTGAAATTGTCACCACGTCCAGCGCCATAGCCACCATAAGGTCCATAACTGGGACGAGGCCTTTGCTGGAAGTTGCCAAAAGTCTGGAAAAACGTAATAGTAATGTGAAACCAACCAATAATTAACCTAAAAACAACTTTTCCAATGATATCTAAATAATGTTTGCAAAAAATTATATAGTAGAATGAACCAACCTCAGTATCCTGCTTCATCCGCTCAGTGAAATGGTTCTGTCCATTCCATGCACCATGAGAGAGTGAATTACAGGAAATTGAGTCAAAGAAGTCATCCTTCTTATATGCAGGCTGCATAAAAAGGCCACATACATCCACATTCAAGCTTAATGAAACCATGAACCAGTGCCATAGACATGCAATCTAAACTTCCAAAGCATTTTCAGAAAAGACTGCATAAGAGAAGTACCTTAGGATCAAAATTGGATGACTGGCCACGACCCTCTTTGTCCCATAAGGTTTGTTCATGAGCATTATCCTCAAAATCCTCAGTTCTATCCCTTTGTTTTCCCTTACCAAGGTAACCCCAGACTTCATCCTTCTTGAATTTTTCATTCATGGCCTCAAAATCAAATTCTTCGGTGAACTCTCTAGTTGAGTATTGAGACTGCAAAAAACCAATCATAGAATAATTTAACATCACTTAAATGTAAGGATTCCAAATGTCATTGCCCATCTATCCAAAGGATAGGAACTAATGAAAAGAAAACTTTAGTGCGGAGATTATCTATCCTAATGTTGTCCATCCAAAATGGTTGGAACTAAACCAGACAACTTGAATATTTTAACATGCATTTTCTAAAACCTTCAAGAAATATGAAAGCAATTTTATAATTCTTATGAACAACTATTTTTTTTTATAAGAAATGGAAACACGTCTTATCAATAAAAGAGAACAACAACTTCTCCAAAATTCTTATGCACAATGAAGAGTATGCTTTTGGACTCTAAATTTCAAAGATATTATGCCCTAAAGAAAGAAAGTTTTCTCACATGCTGTTTGGAAACTGGCAGCGGCAACAACGGTGGTTGAGTTACTGGAGTAGAATTTGCAGGAGGAATGTAAGATGGTACTGCTGAGCCAGGATCAACGTCCTCCTGATCAGGGTAATTCAACTGAGTCGAGGAAAGTACATGGGGTCTAGTTTGTGCTAACTGATTTGGAGTTACCAAAGATGGGGGTCGCATTAGCAAGGGATTTGAAGCAGAGCTAACAAATGGTTGATGGTAAGGCATAGGCTGAGCAGGATGGATTGATTTTGGATCAGCAACATGATCCACAGCAGCTTTACTAACAGTTTCAGCTTCAGTAGGGTTTGTTTCTTGATATGATGAAGGGAATGAAGGCATTGTCAGTTTGTTAGCAGTCATATTCATATATGCAGCATGGGAGGGAGAAGACACCTTTATGGATGAGGAAGATGGAATATCAGGTGGAGAAGAAGATTGCACTGGAGTAAGAGAATGTGCAAAAAGAGGATATGAAGAACTAACTACGACAGATGTAGGCACAGAGATAACAGGTTCAGATGTATTTATCAATCCAGTAGGCATAGTCTGAAGTTGATGAGCCTGCAAATGGTTCTGCACTGGCATGGGAGGTGATAAATTCAATGGCGATTGTAAAGAAATAGGATTTGATGCAGCATTTGAAACACTGGTTGGTGCTCCATTGTATCCTTGCCAAAAAAAAGATGTGGGCATTGATGGACCACCAGCATTTTGAGCAGTCTGGGAGTGATTTGATGGCCCTGACTGAGATGGTGATTGATGCGCAGGAAATGCACTTGGATAGGCTCTACTGCTCAGCACTGGGGTATCTTGCCATTGATTTGATTCTGTCAAAGTTCTACCTCCAACAGAAGGTATTGGAGAGGAATTACAAGGCAGTCCTGCATACTGTGACTGCAAGGGTAAGGAACACACAGGATAAACGGTTAAATTATTTTGGAGTTGATTCTTGGAAACTCAGAATAGTTAGAAATAGCTGCAAATGTCAGTACCTGAATAATAGCTGGATCATTGTGGATCTGCTCATTTGTTTGGGCAGGAGGAGAGGATTTAACTTGCAAATCCTGAAAATTGAAACCTTGTACATCAACAAATTAACTAAAATCATTAACAATGCAAGTATGCAACATAATACAAAATGCTGGGATTCCATTAGTATGTATGCTCATACATATCTATATGGTTGGGCTCTTATGAAAAACAAAGCTTTACCTAAATTGAGTATTGTGCTTGTAAATGTTTACTTCATCTATAAACATAAAGGAAGCACAAAAGCATTATACTAGAGAAATCTGCACATAACCTAGCACTACATACACATTATGCTATATATACAAGTTCTGCAATAATAAAAATGTGAGTGCCGTACATAGTAAGTTAAAATGAAAAAAAGAAATGTACGAATCTCAGAAACAGCAAATGCCCTCAAGATCAAAAGGAAAAATGTATGTATATAGTTTAAAGGAATTCCCCATCCATGGATGATACAAAGCATGGAAGATGCAACAAAGAGATAAAATCAAATACACAACTTTACAGACTCTTTTAAGCTTGTATTCTGAGCAAGAGAAAGTATGTGTTTGACTCCTTAAACAAACAAATAATAAATTAGACACAAACTAAAGAAAAACTAAAAAAAAAAGGAACACAAACAAAGGGGGAGTGGATATAGAGAACATTCTGAATGACCTTAATGTCACTTCCACGGAAAAGAATGTATTCATACACCTTGTCATATGGTGGAATTTGTGGACCATCTTTCTTTCGACCCTCTGTTCCAAAAGACCTTACTGAAACACCATAGAAGGGGCACCATGTCAAGAGAGGGATATAAAAGGTAAACTTAATTAATACCAAAGCATTAACTATAACTTGAAGATTACACCAAATTTATCACAATTGCATCTAATGCTCATTCAAGACAGCAAGATTTCTTGACATGAACTATATCAGTTTCATGATATTTCACACAATTAGGACCTACACATCATGGTTGACACTAAGTAATAGTCAAATCAAGAATTGACACAACACGACCAAGTCTTGTAATGGCTATCAAAGAATTTGGTCCCAGAATTTAGTGTATTACTAAATGGAAGAAGATAAAAGCAGACTCTTAAGATGCAGAAAAGTACTCCATATTTTTAAATTTTTAATTTTAGGCCAAAAATCCATACACAGAACGTAATGGTTAGGCACTCAGAATCCTCGACTGAGTAACCACTAGAAAATCCATAATCACTTCAAAATTTGAGCACAAATATACACATAAATTTACTTTAAAATATCTTCTCAAAATTTTCAATTACAAAAATCAAGCAAAGATATGTTCTTCAAAATCTCAACCACAAAGTCTTTAATTATTAAAAAAAAAAAAACCATTACAACATCTCGAGGGCCAGGATCATCAATCCACAGAGCAGAAAAAGTTAGAACCTAGATTTACCGGGAGGAGATACGCATGTATACATATATACTTAACTTCTTGTCGATTGATTTTCTTCCATGCTTATGTATAAAATCAAAGCATCGACGATAACCATTACCGTTTTTGAGGCCGATGGTGGAATCTTGAACGTTGAGGCAATAGAGAACGCCCTCGTACCGAATCTCGTACTTGGAGATGAGAGTGATGAAGCTTCCGATGTAGGAATCTCCGGCATTCCTCGAATTCGACGACGACTCGCCGGCCATCTGTTCTCCTAATCAACCACTATCAAAACCTACCAGGATTTTCTAGAGAAAATCGGGGAGGGAGGGAAAGTAGGAGTGAGTGTGGAGGGAAATGGTTTTATTTTCCTGTGTTCCTTTTTTTGGTTACTTTTTTTATTTTTATTTTTATCAAAAGAGGTTCCTTTCTTCGATTCCTTCGAGTTAGGGTTGTCCGATTTTCTCT
>BPVZ01000009.1:3672049-3687141 GCA_020521535.1 Rubroshorea leprosula
TCACCTTCCTTTGCATGTGACATTGTGACTCTAATAAGAAATTAGCTGTGATTTCTGAATCTTGAGTGACATCCAACACAGATTCGTATTACAGTTAAAAAAAAAAAAAGTAAAAAAAAGATGACCAGGACTGTACAAACAATGGACTGAATGGAGTACGGGGAATTTTTTTTTTTTTTTTTTAAGTAAGAAATCAATAAGAAGAAAGAGTGAGGTGTTTTTTTTTAATTATTATGTACTGTATTTTTTGTGCAGTTAAAAATGTAAAATTATTGAAATAATATTAATTAATAAAAATTAAATTTTTTTATATTATTAAAAACATCAAAACTTTTAATTCTAATTATTAAATACATGAATCATGTAACATAAAAAAATATATGAATTATAATATAAATTTTATTTTTATCAAATTTATTAAATGTCTTGAAATTAAAAATATAAAAAAATTTTAATTTTTTATAATAAATAAATATAATGAATAATCTTTTTTAACATGGAGAATTACAAAAGATAGAGGGATTTTTCAAGTACTCAATGAGAATCAGACTCTTAATTAAGTAAAAAGTTTAAACAAAAACTATTAAATCTGAAAACTCAATTAAAATATAATGGATAATTCTATTAAAAATATCTATTAAGAAATACATGTTCTTTCAAGAAAAGGAAAATTTTCTGGAAAGGAGATTAATAGAGTCGATTGCCCACTACTTACTGGCCATCGCCTTTGTTTCTCGTTTTTACCCTTCTCCTCCTCTATTATACCCTCCGTTCTTTCTCGCCCGAGCCCGAAGAGACTCACCAGATAAACACAGGTATAGACCCAGAAAATCCAGATCTAATAATCCCGCTGCTAAACTGAGGAAAGCAAAGCTGGAGCAATTGAAGACCATAGGAAGGGAGCTCGCCATGGGCTCCCAGGGCGGTTTCTACCAATCCAAGGAGTTTCTCGATCTCGTTAAGTCCATCGGAGAGGCTCGATCCAAGGCCGAGGAAGATCGCATAGTTCTCAACGAGATCGAGACTCTCAAGCGCCGTATCTCGGAGCCTGACATCCCCAAACGCAAGATGAAGGAGTACATAATCAGATTAGTTTACGTTGAGATGCTCGGCCACGACGCATCGTTCGGTTACATTCATGCCGTTAAGATGACTCACGATGACAATTTGTTGGTGAAGCGGACTGGATACTTGGCGGTGACTCTCTTCTTGAATGAAGATCATGATTTGATCATTTTGATTGTGAATACTATTCAGAAGGATTTGAAGTCGGATAATTATTTGGTGGTCTGCGCTGCGTTGAATGCGGTGTGTAGGTTGATTAATGAGGAGACTATTCCGGCGGTGCTGCCACAGGTGGTGGAGCTGCTGGGACATTCCAAGGAAGCTGTCAGGAAGAAGGCAGTTATGGCGCTTCATCGGTTTTATCAGAAGTCCCCATCTTCTGTCTCGCATCTGGTTTCCAATTTTCGTAAGGTGTGTTTTGGAGGCTTTGTGATTGCACTGGTTTACGTAATTGTAATCAAATTCTGTGATTCTGTGAAGAATTTTGTGCCATTGCGTGATGACCAACCAAAATGTGAACGCTGAATTTTGCCTTCCCATTTGTGGATTCGGCCCTAGAATGATTTTTCTGTGGCAGTAGAGTAAATTTTCTAGTTGCTAAAATTTAAAATTAAAGAAGAGTTATCACTTGAAAACCGCTAGGCATTCATCCTAGATGATAAGCTTGCCTCCTTACTTAATAATTATTTCCCCATAAACTGCTATACAGTGCTGTGCTTACTGCTTAGGGCCATAGAAAATGAAAGAGCTTCTATTCAAGAAAGATCCTCACTTACATATGCAATTTTTTCCAGTAAAGAGAGAAATCAGGAGGTATGTTTGTGAGAGTGTCAAAATTCCCATTGTAGGTGATAATTTCTAAAGATTCATGAAGGTTTCCATTTAAAAATTTTTGCATTGGGCAGGTGAGGTGTTTTGCTATTAATCAACAATGTGAATCCTTTTATCTTAATATTTTTCTCAATGTATTTAATTTTAAGAACCAAATGCCCTTCATTTGCTTAAAAGTGTCTTCCCTTCTTGCAGAAGCTATGTGATAATGATCCTGGAGTCATGGGTGCAACACTTTGCCCCCTTTTTGATCTTATAACAATAGATGTTAATTCTTATAAAGATTTGGTCAGCAGCTTTGTAAGCATTCTTAAACAAGTGACAGAGCGCAGATTGCCAAAGACTTATGATTACCATCAGATGCCAGCTCCCTTCATTCAGGTATATTGCATTTTAGTGTCTTGAGCTCCCTGTGGGCTGAACTGGGTTTTTTAAGGTATTAAAATGTTTGCTGTTGTTTCATTTTCTATTAAATACTGCCATTGTTTTCAATATTTCCACTGGGATCTTTGCTCATTTGACAATAATAATTTCTTCTTGGAGATCAAATTGCTGAAAATTTTGGCATTGCTGGGAAGTGGTGATAAGCAAGCAAGTGAAATCATGTACACTTTAATTGGTGACTTATTCAGGAAGTGTGATTCTTCAAGTAATATAGGAAATGCAGTGCTATATGAGTGCATATGCTGTGTCTCCTGTATAAATCCCAATCCAAAGTTATTAGAGGCTGCGACTAGCGTAATATCAAGATTTTTGAAGGTTTGCCTCTTGTTGCTTGTGCATGCATTGTGGAAGTCTAGAATGCTCTGATTTTTAAATTAGGCTGATGCTAGTGCATTTTTTTTTTCCCTCATTGTCAGAGTGACAGCCATAACCTAAAATATATGGGAATTGATGCTCTTGGTCGATTGATAAAGACAAATCCGGAGATTGCCGAGCAACACCAATTGGCTGTGATTGATTGCCTAGAGGTCAGGCGCTTTGTTCTCTATACGTTTGTCTTTTTGGCAATATTGACCTATATTTTTTACGGTGAATAGTAATTTAGATAAAATACCATCAAAATCTAGACTTTATACTCATTGATTTCCATTAAATATTGATAAAAGGACCCTTATTGGTCTACTCTTTTTATGATTGAACCTTAGTTTTGTGTTTCCTTAAGTTAGAAGTTGTTGAGAGTATATTGTTACATTGTTTCTAAATTAATTTGAGTTAAGGCAATTTTGGTCATTGCTATTATTTTGGATAAGTGCTGAGAAGTAGTCCTTGAGTCTTTAAACAGGAACTATTTATATTATTGGGCCCATATATATACAATCCAAAAGTTAATATGGTAGTTAAAATGCACTGCATATGTTTGTTTAGATGTGCACTGTTTCTATTAGGAGCTAAAGGAATTGCTTTGGGAGGGGAATGCTTTGGTCGGCTGGGTGGAACGCTCAATGTATGACCATCCATGCTGGGGGTACCACAGAAGTATTAGTTTGGATTAAGCAATTTCCTTTTTGTTATTTGTTGATGTTTGCCTGAGTGTGAGACACTGGTTTTGATGCAGATTTTTAATTGATACATTTCATCGTAACCTTTACCCTATCTGCCCTATAATTATTACTCATTCATTGGTTGCCTTTTTACACAATTCTGTGACACAGGATCCAGATGACACCTTGAAAAGAAAAACTTTTGAATTACTCTACAAAATGACCAAGTCTTCCAATGTGGAGGTTATTGTTGATCGCATGATTGATTACATGATTAGTATCAATGATAATCATTACAAAACTGAAATAGCATCTCGATGTGTTGAATTGGCGGAACAATTTGCACCGAGTAATCAGTGGTTCATCCAGGTAATCAAAATATTGCCTTTCCCTGACTAAATTAGTCTTCATCTTCATGTCCAATGTTGGCCATGCCTGATATATTTATTCCTCAGACCATGAATAAAGTCTTTGAGCATGCGGGAGATCTGGTGAATATTAAGGTGGCACATAATTTGATGCGGTTGATTGCCGAGGGATTTGGGGAGGACAATGATACTGCAGACAGTCAACTGAGATCATCTGCTGTAAGTGATCTTGACATTTGTATATTCATTGAACATTTGTACAATCATAGATAAACATTCATAGTACTGCACTATGATATATTGATCTTTAAAATAAGACTGCTTGAAAGAAAAGACCATAATTAATGTAAAATGGAAAATGCCGGACTTATTCAGAAGGTTATTAAGGGATCAAGCGTTAATGAGATTTTCCATGCCACTAAAACTTGTGAACCTATATTTGAGGATGAATTAAGATTTGGACATTCTGATAGTATATTATTGTCTGAAAAAGATTCACCTCCCCAGAGATTTTAGTATTTTTTCCAGACAACTGAGCATAAAGGTTATTCTTTTGACTTGGGTTGCATCAAGTGGATGGAATTTGGTGGAAGCACAATTAGACAACAGGCTGCATCTAAAGTTTGGAAACTACCTAAAAGTATGTGTTAGACAAATTTATGCATGTTCACTGCATATTCTGTCTTTGATATTGGAGATACCTTTTCAGTCTCATACCAGAACTATGCTTCATAAGATTGCTGAAGTTAGAGATAGAGTGCAGTGGACATCCATTCTTCTTGATTTGATCATAAAAGTTGTATAGAGTGTACTTATTGCAGTTATGAATTTATTTGGTGACTTTTATAGTGTCTTGACAGTTAATTAATCCATTGTTGACAATTAAGTTATAGTTTAACTCTTTCTTTTTTCTTACTGTTTCTGCTTTCTAAATTTTTATTTTTTTGTTGCAGGTAGAGTCATACCTGCGAATTCTTAGTGAACCAAAGCTGCCATCTGTTTTTCTTCAAGTATGTGGTGTTATTTTTAGTACCTTTTATCTTTTTCTCCCCTGGTTGTGGAAGCCAGTGAAACTTCATTTAGATTCTTATGTTAATCATGACCTGATTGCAGGTCATTTGTTGGGTCTTGGGAGAATATGGAACAGCTGATGGAAAGTTCTCTGCTTCCTATATTACTGGGAAGTTATGTGATGTTGCAGAGGCATATTCAAATGATGAGACAGTCAAGGTACCCACACCGCAATGGTCGGAGTTGGTTTTTTTCCTGAAAATGTCAATAATTTTTATTATCTCTCTATTCAATTCTGCAATTGGAATTATATTTTGCAACTTTTTTTGAAGGCATATGCGGTTACAGCACTAATGAAAATATATGCATTTGAAATAGCAGCTGGGAGGAAAGTGGATTTGCTTTCCGAGGTAGGATGCAGAACATGCAAGCATTACCTCCATTACATGCAATGCATGTGGATTTTTCTGTTTATGTAGTCTGTGCATTTACATCCTCTTCAGACTTGTAGATGGCAATATATTCCTGCTCTATCTAATATCATTTTTTCCTGATTTTCTCAGAAGAATTTCTTGTTGATAAATTTTTCTTCCATTGTGCAGTGTCAATCCTTAATAGAGGAATTATTAGCTTCACACTCAACAGATTTGCAGCAACGTGCCTATGAACTGCAAGCAGTCATTGGCCTGGATGCTCGTGCTGTTGAGTGTATTATGCCACCAGATGCAAGTTGTGAAGATATTGAGGTGCTGTTTGATGTCATTTCAGTTGACTGCTTAGGTTCTTGTTAATATCTCCTAAAAGATATACTGGTTCTCAACACATTTTTATTCAACTGTTAATTAAGAGTTGTTTCTTGTCTGTCTGTGTGCTATTTCGGATGTCTCTTGTGTCAGTTACCATTTTTTGTGTCTTGTTTACTTAATTTCTGTGTTGGTTTGGTTAGATCTCTTGTTTCTGTAATCATATTAACTTATCCATGCAGGTTGATAAAGGCCTATCATTCCTTAATGGTTATGTCCAAGAGTCACTAGCAAAGGGGGCTCAGCCCTATATTCCTGAAAGTGAACGCTCTGGTGCATTAGATGTCAGCAGTTATGGAAACCAAGAACATCATGGAGCATTAACACATGGTCTTAGGTTTGAAGCGTATGAGCTTCCAAAGCCTGTGGTGCAATCAAGGATTCCACCACCATCACTTGCATCATCAACTGAACTTGTTCCAGTGCCTGAGCCATTGTATTCCAGGGAGAACCACCAGGCTGCATCGGTGCCATCTGTATCAGACACAGGATCATCAGGGCTCAAGCTACGACTTGATGGGGTTCAAAGAAAATGGGGTGCACCAACTTACTCCTCTGCTTCTACTTCTACCTCTACCTCTAATACTACAAAACAGAAAACAGCTAACGGGGTCACACAAGTTGATGCAGTTGCCACATCCAATTTGAGTACTCGTGATACTTACAATTCAAGAAAACCGCAGGTTGAAATTTCTCCAGAAAAGCAGAAGCTTGCTGCTTCACTTTTCGGAGGAACATCAAAAACAGAAAAGAGGCCATCCTCTAGTGGCCATAAAATTTCGAAGACAGCTTATACATCAAAATCTAGCAATGACATTGCATCAGAGAAGACAACTCTGGTTCAACCGCCTCCAGACTTGCTTGACTTGGGGGAACCAATTGCTACTAGTAGTGCTCCTTCTGTAGTGGATCCATTTATGCAACTGGAAGGGCTTCTTGATCCAGCCCAAGTTGCTTCAGCTATGAATTACAGTGCAACTGCTGCTGCAAAAGGACCAGATATTATGTCACTTTATGCAGAGACACCCGCAGGCATGGAGGGTAGTGGTAATGCAAATTCCTTACCAACTGATGGAGATGATCTTTTATCTGGCTTGTCAGAACCAACCAGAAGTGTGCCAGGAGGTACTACAGCAACACACCCAGTGCAATTTAGTAAAGGTCCAAACCCCAAAGACTCCTTGGAAAGGGACGCCCTGGTTAGGCAGATGGGTGTAAACCCATCAAATCAGAATCCCAACTTGTTCAAAGATTTACTTGGCTGAAGTTAAAAAGAGTTTATGTGATTACTTGGTGATTGCAGCATGGTTTTTCATGCAGTTAGGTACTTAATAGCCAAATTATTCATCCTACATGTTAGAGAGGCAGATACTGTTGCTCAGTGAGCTCTGTATCGAGTTCTGACTTTTAAGATCTGGGTTCAGGTTTGTAGTTGTTGAACAGCATCGTAGGAAGAACGAAAGTCTGCCTTGGCAATCCCTTGAGCTACTTACAGGGGAGCCTTTTTCTGCTTGTTTCGGCCATCAAAGGGTCCTTGGCATGCTTGAAGACGATCGTGGGTTTTGCCTTGCATGTTCGCTTGCTTTTGGACTGTATGATATCATTGTATGCTGTATCAATAATCCTTTTTGGGGTATTTGTTTCATTCCTCTATTAAATTTCTGGCAAATTTAGGTGCATTCATTTAGTTAGAGTATCATTGGAATTTGGCTATGAAAATCAACCAGACAATGTATTCAGCAATGCGACCTGCCTTGTTTGGATTCTCTTTTCAATGAGTTTGAAAAATTAAACCTCGAAAGTTTTTGCATATTGTTGAGAAATGCTATTGCGCTATTGCTAACCCGACAAATCAAGATGTGCTTCTGTAGTAAAACCACGTTAAACCATATTATATGTCATCTACTTCAGAAATATGTTCTCCAATCCATAAATTTGATCTGAAAAATACAGAATTGTAATTTTGCTGCCTTTCAGGAAAAAAAGAACTGTAATATTGCCTTGAATGAACAAAAAAGTGGGCAAACAGTTGAACACATGCAACTTAAAGACAATTTATTTGACAGTGGATCACAAGGTGTTTGTAGGAACAGAATCTAGAGTATAATGCCCCAGCCTCCCAGTACGATACAGATTCAGTAACTTAGCCGCAATTTTGCTCTCAGCATCCTGACCTAATTCTAAAGGTGCATGAAGTGGTGTCCTCAAGGATGTGAACTGTGCCTCAATAAGTCTTTCCAAATCCTCTTCCCGTTCAAGGTGACCATCAAAACATGAGATTGTTTCAAAGAGAGTCCAACGGACATCACGCACTATAGAATCCTGCATAAGATCATGAATCCATTTTCACATTTTTGTTCGCATACTCTTTTTTGAGATATGTAGTTGGGGTTAGAGCTCATACCTGTGTATGATCCGTAGGAAATTGTCTTTTTTGTTTCATTTCCAACACTGAGCTACTTGAATGCTCTTCTTTATGCTCTATGAATGACACTTCACTACTGACGGTGGCTAACTTTGCCCATTTCTTGTATTGATCGCTCAAGTTGAGAATAGCAAGAAAATATTGAGCAAGCTCCATTTCTCCAATCAAACTGTCTCTAATTGCTCCTGCACTTGAGGAAGGAAATTTGATCTGATATTGCTTGATAACAGTGTTGAGTTTACTTGAGGTCTACTTCTGTCTTAATAAACAGCATATTCAACCACATATGGATAACCTATTTCAAACCATTGATAGCCATAAGAGGAGGGAAATCATTTTCATGACCAGACCTGTTAAGGCTAATTTGGAGCAGGCTTCAACATCATGAATCTCAGGAGGCAAAATACCAGGAGTGTCCAAAACGTATATACTAGGGTGACTAGCAATCTGGGACAAACAAATCAACTTTCAAATGTCACTTTAACCAGCAGAAACATAAGTTAAAGATAATTTCAAGGTAAAAGCCTGCATACTTTCAAGCTGCTGATATTTTTTGTCTCTCCTGGATGTGGACTCACTGTTGCATGCCTCAACTTTCCTTTCTCTAAGAGAAACAACAAGCAAGGTTATTTCATTAAGGAGGATGAGAAAGTGAGATGCTAAGCTAAATGCTTCAAACAACTAAAGGAATCTTGTAATTAAGAAGGTTTAAGAGGTTATAGTACCTGCAGCACTAATCCTCCCAATTTGATGCATAGAATTGGCAAGCGCTGATTTACCAACGTTAGGAATTCCGAGTAGCAATACTGTTATGGTATCATTAGAATGATTATTTTTCTTTAGATCCCTGACTCGAGCTTGTAAAAAGTTGAGAAACTGGGACAAGCATCATTAATTGTTTTAGGAAAAAAGCAGACAAAAAGTCATCAGTTAGGGGAATTGACATTGTCCTAGTTAAAATGGATGAAAGTGAACAATCAAGTAACCCTCCCAGATCTTCATTCTCTTGTGAATCAAGTGAAAAACAAGTGAATTACCTCCTTGACATTGTCCTTGTTATGGGAATTGACTCCATAAGAAATGCAGTTTTGTTGCTCAAAGTACTTCATCCACTCCTAAAAAACAAACCATATATAATGCAACTAAGACTAAAACTCAATACTAAAATCAGAAGCACATTAATTTTACAATCACAAACATGATAGAAACAAGGCAAAAAAGAAAACACCTTTAGTTGGGATCTATTAGCCAAGTCCATCTTGTTCAGGACGATAACTCGCCGAGCGGATGAAGGGTAATTTCTCAAGAGGTCATACTCCGATGTCAAAGGAATCTGAAAGCTTAAACCCATCAATCAGCATGCAAAAATGAGAAGACTTGGTTGAGGCAATTCGTCGAACAGAAGGTAGAATACCCTGGCATCTCTGACTTCAAGGAGGAGATCGACCATTGGGATTCTTTCAGATATGGCCCTCGAGGCAGCAGCCATGTGAGGCCCGTACCATCCTATCCCCTTGGATGCTGCTTGCTTCACTGCAGCTCCTATCTGCCTTGCTAGTTTACTGGCGCCAGTAGCTGTTGCCATCCATTTATCTATTTCCTCAGGAGGACACTGATGAATTGGAAGTTTGGAACTCAGCCACCTCTTTCAAGTCAATCAAACCAGACAGGTGGGCCGTTTACAAACCGATCCGGCCCAGGAACTATAGTTTGGGCCACTTAGAAGAACAAAGCCCATTCCAATAAGAAAAATGGTACTTCTTTTTTTGAGAAATGTAAAAACGTTTTGATATTAAAAATTAAATACGTTTTAATCATAAATATGTTTGGATTAAAAAATATATATAAAAAAAAAAGAGGGAGGAAAATTTTATCTTTCAATTTTTCTCTTTTCTCTTCTTCTCCTTTCATTTTATTTGGTTAAGTAAATAAATTAAAGAAAAAATAAAATAAAATAAAATTTTCTCTTTCATCTAATTTTTTTCAAAATTAAATAATTTTTTTTATTTTTCACAATTTAAATATACTATAAATAAATTTAAGTAAGCCTATATTATGGTTTATTCTAAATAGTTTTTTTTATAAAAATTTATAATTTAAATTATAAAATATAAATCTACACTATAGACCCTTGCCGAACGAAACATTTCTGTTTTGCAGTCCGGTCAATGCAAAACGGGGATCCTCTTTTTTTTTTTTTTTTGGGTAAAAAATTGAAAAGAGCTCCCCCTAACATATCATTTCTTGCGAGCCGCGAGCCCCAATTTCGAAGGTGCCAGAACGAGGAGGGTGCTGCTGCTTCATTTTCCTCACCGTTTCTCCTTTCTCCGGCGGCCGACGCTGCTATAGCCACTCTTGTACTCGCCGTTCTTTCTTCCGTTCTCTCTCCTTCAGCGGTTTTCACTTCAACGCTTCTCTGTTTCTACCTTTCACTCTTCAGCTCACTGCATTTCTTTCTCTTTTCCTCGCCGCTAAAATCTAATTCCGTCTCTTAATTGGAGCTGCTAAGAAGGCATCCCTTCTCATCTCTGAAATAGGAAATCTGATTCGAAGAATTGATCCATGGAGCAAGAAGCTGGTGGTACTGACCACCATTTTGTAGGAACCAGACGATCGGATCTGAAGAAGTCCTTCAAAGTGGCTGTTCGCTCTCTTCTAACTTCCTGCTCCAGAGAGGTAAGCCATTTTTTCTTCGAGTTCCTCTTACTTAATGTTCTGTTATTGATTTAGCTTCAATAAATTTTGATAAAATTTAGTTGGTACAAATAAATTGTTGAATCACATGAGAGCTTCCAATTCTGGTATCTAAATTCTGTTTAGAATTCACTTTTTTTTTTTTTTTTTCATTTTTTGTTCCAATTTGATGGTTTAGTTATAAATTCAACAAATAAAAGTGCAAATGTGGGATAACTCATTCTTTACTTTGATGTTTTATTTCAATTATAAAGGATTTCAAAAAGGCATTTCCAAATTTTACAAATGCTGAGCGACAACGTTTGCACCAGCTATTTATTCAGGTATCTTTCTTTCCTTGCACTTATGTTGTGCAGATATTGTATTTTTGTAGTGTGCTTTTAGCCCCATTTTATGCCCTAATACTTCACATTTTTTGTGAAAATTTTCAGGTGGTTACTTCTTTGCATGCAAATATAGAGGTATAATACTAATTTCCTTTTTCCATTTGTTTATCATACCTTTATGAGTTTCATTCTCTGTTATCACACATTATTACTATCTTCTTGGTTTCTTTATAGAATATAGTTGGAAAGGGATTGATGGGATGACTATTTCATATCTCTTCTTTAGTTAGGAAATTGGAAATGGGTCTTAACTGAAAGGAAAGCATTACTTTATAGGTCACCCAGAGAATGTGGTACCTGTTTAGCTTCTAGGGAACCAAGAAACTTGTTGTAATTTAACTTGTTATTTAGAACTTGTATTCTAGTATCATCTTACATGTCTGACTTCCATTATTGTCCCTTAAATGTTACAGGAGGAGTTTGAGTCTTTATGCCTTGAAACACAGGTAGACCTTTTATTATTCTTCTCTGGCAGTTTTGTTAATTTTCATACTTTCGTATTTTTTTTGCTTTTATCAAATGGACATGTCACATCTCAATTCTCACATGTGATGAAAAGCCGGTTCTCATTCAGCATGGTTATCTAATTGTGTTTACTTGCTTACCATTTTGTCTCTCATCATTGCTATGATTATCAGGTTGGAAAGATTCTTGATACTGTGGAGCAACTTGTTGAAGAGCAAAGTCTTGATCCTTTGTATTCAGATAAGTGGGTACCATTCACATTTCTTTTTTGAGTGCTCAATTAATAAATTTTCTAAGAGAGAATAGGAGAATTATTCATATTCTATTTCTTGAATCTTGTATTGTTTTATATTATGTCCAGTTTCAACTTTGAAGTCGTATCATCTTAGATATGTACTATTTTAAGCTTCTAAAAAAATCATTGCTTCTTCATTTCATTTCATTTCAATGATTAGATTTAAGTGCATGAACTCTCATTCTGCACATTGTTTAGCACACGAATACTGGTCTCTGGGGGAAGTTCTTTGTGCCAGAAACATTGAAGGCTTTGTCACTTATGGTTTTTAATTTTTAATTTTATCTTTTTCCTGGATGGTGAGAACCTGGGAGAGTAGTTTGGTATTTGAAGTGAAAGGTGGATTTTAGTCTTTTGCAGAAGGGAGCCTCATTTGGTCCAAATTTGTTTTTAGAGGGTTTCTACTTCTATTTTTCTAAGAAAGCCTCACTGCTGGTGACCTAGGGATTAATTTCTGAATTTCACAACTCTAATTCTGTATCAACAAGGTCCTTGTTTTGAGGCCCAGTTTGCATAATAAGAAGACTTGAAGGTTACCATCCCAATCCCCATACAAGGGATTCATATGTAGTTCCTTCTCTTTGTTATTCATCAAAGAATCGCTAAAATTGTTGTACTCAGTTATACCTGAATGGAGATTATCAGGTTCTCTACTTTTATTCTTATGCTTTCTAATAAAATTGGAATAGTGGCCTCAAAGCAACATGCTAATAATTGGGTTAGGCTTCGTTTGACAACACTTCTCGGTACTTTAGCTTTTGGTTTTTATGTCTTTTTCTTATTTTAAAATATGTAAAATGTTAATTAAAATAAATATTAAATATATTAAATATATTTTATATATTTTTAGGATGTTAAGGAACTAAGAAATCTACAGCTACAACTACAGGTTAGTGTTGTCAAACTAAGCCTTAGCCTCAATGCATCATATATTGATATCCAGCATCAAAGAGTTATCTACTTATCTTGGTTATAATAGTCATCCACTCCTTATTGAACCATTTTCACTTGATAGCATGCAAATCTTAAATTACATGATTCTGGGCTTTTCTCATCTGAAGTTTTGGTGACTGGAATTTAGGACTAACATAGGGGATGTGGTACAAAATTTGGCAAAAGCAAAGGAGAATGAGATCCAGTTCCTCAGGACTACGCTGGAAAAGGTAAGATTTTCAGATTATTACTGCATTGTTTAAGAAGTGATGATGGAAAATTATAATCATGTACATACAATATTTATTTGTGCTTTAACTGATGAAATTAATTTTTTGATTTTGTCAAAGTGGTAACTATCATCATGATCAACGGCAAGAAAAAGAACTTCAACCAATCTTTCCTCTCCTTCTGCATTCTTATTGTCCCTGTTTGTTTATTAGGCTGAAGAACGTATGCTTCTTGTACAAGCCCAGATTGAACAACTTAAGAAAGGAGCACAAGAAGTGTTGGGCTCAACAGATGTTGTTGAGAAGGTTTTTTCTATAATCTTTCCCCTTTCTTAAACAGACTGTATCATTGGAAGTCAGGTTTCAAGCTTATATGTATCTGATGGCTAATTCAGTTTGCAAGAACTTAAGTTGTGTTTCTCTAATTTGAAATTTTGCAGTTCAGAAGCAGCATTTCAAGTTATCAAACATGAGACGGAAAGCTTTATGACCCATTCTTGGCAGCTAGTTCAGTGACAAAACTAGATTATGTTATAGGCTCCATGTTAATCAACTAGTAATATTTCAAGCATGACGATCTGTTGTCTTATTATTTTGAAAATGTCAAGTATATTGCTATTCAGTCAAATATGGTGGTTTGCTGAAAACTCAAATGAATAGTCCCTAGTTGTTAGAGAGACTTGATAAGTAGAAAAGGAAGAAGTGGACGAAGACATCCAAGCCATGATTGCTGGAGGAGTGGATATAATGTATCATCAGATTCCAGATTTGGAGACTTAAAGACTGGTATATATGCATATTCTCAACTGAATGTAGGCAACTTGTTTATGAATAATCAATTCACTCGACACTCGACACTCGACATTAGTCTTTCTTATTGCATCTATTTACTTTGCAATAGACATGGGGTGACTGGCACTAAGACATGCTATTGTAGTAGTTTTGTACTTCTATTGTCTTCAAGAGAACTTTGGTTTGCATAGTAAGTTGTTCATTATGACTAGATGTCATTAGATGATTGTTGCTACCCAGAACCTGCTAGTAAAGTTTACATGATTTCGCAAAATATCATCTTGTAAAAAATCCATGTATTTCTGCAATATTTGGATGTAGAAAAAGCCTAAGCTTTTGTTTTTTCAACAGAAGCAGGTTGATAAAGAGAATGTTTGGGTTAGTTTCTAAGAGCATTTACTTTTTTTTGTACTGTTTATGAGTGATAAATTTAAATTTTTATTAGAAAAAAAATTTAAAAGTTGTTTTTAAAAATAGGAAAAAATGAGTAAAAAAAGAGTTTATGAAAATATTGGATTTGAAAATTTTAAGATTTTACTATTTAAAATTAAAAAAAATAATTAAAAAATATAAATTTTTAAAAAAATATTTAAATTTATGAAATATGAATAATGTCACGCTAAAAACCAAGCATTTGGATGAATCAAACATTCTCAAAATTTTCTCCTAACACAACGAAAGGCCCAGCCTTCTCTGTTTGGTTGTCAATGAGTTATATTGACATGACTTATATTCAGTTACTGGACCTTTCTAGCTTTTGCTTTGGTTGGATGATAATCGGATAATCCACTAAATTCCGGTGAAGGGCTTATGGACCATTAGCCCCACATGGCCCAACATTCCCCTACTTTTAACTGTGGGTCTTCTTACCCGTTATAAAAAGGAGAGAAGAAGAAGAAAAAGGGCAAAAGGTACCCATTTACCCCTTAACTTTTCGATTTTGAGGGTTTTTACCCTTCATATTATAATACATGAATTTTTGCCCTCCATATTTTCGAGTTTGAGGAAATGAGGCAAAATTTAACCCCGGAACGTCACGTGTAGCACGTGCACCATTAGCCTCCGTCAAGTATGCACATGTCAACGCCACCTCAGACTTTTTTGACAACTTGGCATGCCAACTTGGAATCACATGAGCGGGAAATCTACCTGCTACCAATTTTATTTGTGGGCCCCATTGCTAACTAAAGGTTTGAAAAAAAAGGTTAAATCCTCGATTCAGTCCCTTAACTTTCATTTTTAAACTAAATTTACCTTCAAACTTCAAAATATTGTGACTTGGTACCAAAAATATAATTTAATAAATAAAA
>BPVZ01000009.1:3707407-3723738 GCA_020521535.1 Rubroshorea leprosula
TGGAATTGCCAAAAGTCATTCCCAAAACATTTTTGCAAGGTTCTCGAATTTGTTTTTGTTGATATGCATTTCTGCAAGTAAAAAGATACTACCATCTGTGTCTTCGATGCTAATTTTTTTTTTTTTTATTTAACAGATTACTTTAGGGGTGGGGGATGCACTTTCATTCAATGAGGCATAGGGTCATGGGCCACCAGGCCAAGTGCTGTCTTCTATGTTAATAATTTAATATTATTATTAAATAACAGGAGAAAAAAAAGAAAACAGAAGAAGTTATAAGCTTTTTTTTTTTAATCTAGAATTAAGGTTAGTTTTGTCGGTGACCAAAGTCGTGCGAAAAGAACTAGCAGGCTTGAACACAAAATTAGCATTCAACCGATCATTTGTTTAGTCCATTATGTGATTAAACTCTAAAGAATTGAGTAAAATCAGTATATTTAGATAATTAAAATATTAAGAATGATAATAAAATATGTAAAATTTGTTAATAAATTAATATGTATGAAAAATTTATTAAAGATAAATAAATAATTTTACAAATAGTATTAATATTTTAAATAGCATAGAACTTTTATCAAAGTCTGATATGAATTTAGAGTTCTAGTCCTTACTATTTTAAATAGCATAGAGCTTTTTTCAAAGTCTAATATGAATTTAAAGTTCTAGCCCTCATAATAACAATGGTTTAACAAAAACATTCACATAAGATTTATATATAATTTTCTTTTGCACATCTGATTATAAGTTGTATAAAAGAGTATAATCTTCTCATATTCTTAAATTCCTTCTCACTCAATTTAATACTCAAGTTTGAAATTTTTAACTTAAAGTTTCAAAATTTTAATCGTTTAGTCATCCCTTTGGGAGTTTTAAAATTTTACATATAAATAATAAAAATAATAATAACTTAAAAATTTTGATTTAAAGTTAAACTTAAGGATTTAAATTTTTAAATTGAAAAATTAATTAAACCCTAACTCAATATTAAAAATAAAGAAATAAATAAATAGCTTAGCCAAGATTATTTGAAGGAGAAAACATGGGAATTTGAAGAAAAAAATAATACCACGGCCATATAAAAGTAAAAGTAATGTTATTGTTGGCCCAAATGATGGTAACCTAAAAAGGGGTGAATTGGATTTTGAAAAAACTTTATGTAATTTTCAAATGTAAAAGAATGAACTATTACAAGCAATTGTAAATAAATAATTCAAAGTGCAAAAATTAAAAGTTAAAAGAAGAGAAAGATCAAACACAAAAATTTATAGTGGCTTAGTCATAATTTGTACCGAGCTCACTCCTAAAGCCACCTACTTAAGAGTTTGTTTTGAATTTAAAAGCTTTTCTCTAACTTTTAAGTGTAGAGGCAACCGTTTGCAATAACTTTATTGGCTTTATCCATTTTTAATAATTCAACCCCTTGTTATAATTTCTCACAAATCCAACCCTATACCATAATGATGGTTTTCTCTAAATCTAACAAAACTACCCAATCACTCTTCTAATAGCTTATTGGTGATATTGAACTATTCAATCCCCTTGTTACAAATCTCTTAACACTTTTTATACTACAAGAATAGATATTTAGATCTAATAAGGTTTTTACCAATCCCTCTCTCACTTGTTACAATGAAAGAGAATAAGATTAAATAAGTAGACAGTTGGATTCACAAAGAAAAAGGAAGAACACTTTTTATCTCTCTTTGTTTTTCACGTTGAAGCACTCTTTCTTCCTATTTTCACGTGGAGGTGCTCTTGTTGTTCACGCATCCCTTGCTTCCATATTTGTGTTTATGCTCTAAGGTTGCTCAATCAATGGTTTACAAATGTTGAAGCTCAATTGGAAATAACATATTTCAATTTTGACAAGTTATTCAAGATCTCAACATTGAGGGGTTGGAACCTACCTATAGGGGTTGGATTCTATACTCCTTGCTTCATACCACAAATGTATTTGTAGTTCTGCACCCAAAATTTGGAGGTTGGAACTTGAAATATAACAAGCAATTCCAAGGGGAAAACAGAAGCTTTAGGGGTTTTAAACCCTGGTCTTAAGGGTTGGAACCTCAAGCGAAGACTTAATTTTTATTTTTGTTTTCACCACATAAGGAAGCACATTGAATAAGTAATCACACAATCAAATAGTCTTTCATGTAAATGGAAATATATTCAAAAGAAATATTGAAAAGATATAGAAATAATTAAAAGTAATTAAGTATATATCCTTATTCACATTTACTTTTAAATCTATCAAAAGTCAATAATAACAGTTGTTGGTGGCAGCCCAAGATGGGGGGTGAATTGGGTTTCCAAAAACTTTATGCAACTTTCAAGCACAAAACAATGAACACTCACAAGCAATTGCAAATAAATAATTTAGAGTGCAAAAATTAAAAGTTAAGGGAAGAGAAAACTCAAACACAAAGATTTATAGTGGTTCAGTCACAATTTTTGCCTAATTCACTTCTCAAGCTGCCTGCTTGAGAGTTAGTTTTGGATTCAAAATCTATCCTCTAACTTTCGGGTGTAAAGGCAACCGTTTGCAATAACGTTGTCAACGTTATCCACCTTCAACAATTCAATCCCTTGTTACAATCTCTCACAAACCCAATCATATACCATAAGGTTGGTTTTCTCTAGATCTAACAAGGTTATCCAATCACTTTCACAATAGCTTACGGGTGCTATTAAACCGTTCAATCCCCTTGTTACAAATCTCTCAACCCTTTCTATATTTCAAGGATGGATTACTAGGTCTAACGAGGTTTTCCCAATCCCTATCTCACTTGTTACAATAAAAGATAACAAGAAAATAAGAGATTTCACAAAGCACAAAGTAGAAATTTAATCACTTTTGGTTTTTCAACTTGAAAGTTCTATTCTTCATACTTTTCCATTCTTCTAGATTTGGTTTCATAGTAGTGTGCTTTACCATTTGAACTCCTTTTTGGAATGAATATATTCTAAACATGGTAGGTAAACTAATGTCTCAACATAAGGGGTTGTAACCTACCTTAAGAGGGTTGGAACTTGGAGAATTTTCTGCATTAACACTTTAAAAAATAGAATTATCAAGGGTTCAAGCCTTGCCCTAGGAGTTGGAACCTTAATTGCAGAATGCACTTTCTGTTTTTGGCTCCCCGTAACAAGGAACTATAATCATGCAATTAAATGGACTTTCACAAAAAGGAAACATTCAAAACTTAATATTTGAAAATTAATTTAATATTACTATGAATAAATCATATATTCACAAATAAATCAACTTCCAATCCAAATCAATTCAATAAACAATATATTTCAATTCACATTTTGGTTTTCAAATCATCAAATAAAAAATAACAATAGTTATTTTGCAATCCGTTGAAAAAAAAATTATAAAATGTTTGAGGAAAATTAAGAGGTTCTCATAACTAAAATGTTAGAAACAAATCAACAATTTAAATAATTTAGTGATAATTTTCTTTTAGTAGAAGTAAGAGATTTTAAATTCGAATCATATGAGCCGTTATAGTAGGTTAAGAGATAAAAGAGTCATCTCTTATTATACAACTTAAAATTTAAGAAAAAAAAAAGCAAGAAATAATGATAAAAAGATAAAAATGTTCTTAATAAATCACTGTACAAAAAAAAAATATGGTGATGCTATAGGAATGATTTTTTTTATATCACTTTTTTATATAATTTTTACATTTCATTAAATGAGTAGATGCATTCAATATCACATGTCTCAGGTGAATTAAAAGAACCAATCGTTTAAATAACACGTCAAATTATACAAAAAATAAATAAATAAAAAGATTGTACAAAACCATCTCCCAAAAAAATATTAGAAGTTTTTAAATGATTTTACTAAAAATCCTAACATTTAATGAACCCAAACCTCCTCTCTCTCTCTTTCTTTTTTTGCGCAAAAGAATAACCATAGTATTGGGTATCATCAATGATTATAAAAAATCGGCACACAGTACTTCACTTATAAAAACAATCACTTCCATCTACTATTAATTAAAAGGTTAAAATTTAAGTTTGACCCCTCAACTCTAAGATTTATACTAAATTTATTTTTAAACTTTAAAAATGATCAAAATTATCTTTAAGCTTCAATGTTTAGTACTAATTTGGTCCTTTTGCCTACAAATGTCTTAGATGGCACATTTTGCTGCCAAAAAATTAATTTTTTAAAAGAAAAATGATAGGTGCACACCCGATCCCACGCTCGGGTGTGCACCCCACATAAAAAAAAAATATCCATTATCCAATCTAATTTATTTTTTCACGTAGGGGTGCACATTCAACTGTGAAATCTGAATGTATATCAATCATGATCCTTTTAAAAAAAACAAATGATGTGAAAAATTTTTTAGTCTTCTTTATATCCCATGTGGTGTCCACGTCTGAATTCACTTTATTTTTATCATTTTTAATTATGGGTCCTACTTTAAAATTTACTATTTAACTAAAAATATAATTACCTCTATTTTAATTAAGTAATTAAAAGACGTAACTCATAAATTTAGCTTATTAATTATCTTCAATTAAATAACTTAGTTGTCTTTAATTATCTTTTAAACAAGTTTAAATATAACTTATTAGTTATGTTTTATTAAACAGTCATAAATTGAAATTCTCTTTATTAGTGCATCTTCTTTGACTTCTTAACCCCCATGGATTCTCTAACTGCCTTTCTTCAAAGCAGAATGAAGGACAAAGAATATTTCCAGTTCTCAACCCTTGGTGATTCCTTTATTCTCCATGCCAATCAGTTCTGTTGAGGAAGGAAGAGTGTTTGAGGAGTCTTTTAACCACATAGTAAAATCACAGCTCCTGTTCCTAGTCTTTTTCTCATAGTTGTAGTTGGATTATGTCATGGGTTTTCCTGGCCAACCAAGCTCTGTCCAAATTTGATGTGGCTAGCTCCAATTCGTGTCTCTTCCCTGTAAATCAAGACAAAATTTGACTAGGAAAGCCAAAATTTTCAACAACCTAGTACAAAAGCAGAAGCAATTCGGTGAGGGTAAGTATATTGTGGTTTATTGTGATCAAAGATTCCAAATTAAGGGATAGAAATTTTGAACGGTGATGATCAATAAAAAGGAGAAACTAGAGTTTTGGGTTGTGTGTATAAATGGGAAGAGGAGTTTGTGAATAGAGATCATTCTCCTTCTTAAAAGGCACAACATTCATCTCCAAAAAACCCTTAGGTTCCTTGGAGATCAAAGCCTTCTTCTCATACCTAGTTGCAAAAGGTTCAATTTTTCTATTGGAGATTGAGTTATCCATCTCTATTTCCCACCGGGACTCACTTGGTTTAACAAAAAGGAAAAAAAAAAAAGGGTTAGATTTAAGGTTTTTAGAGGGCAATAGGAATTGAAGCTTTTGTTTACATTGTAAGCTTCTCGAATCTTCAACAAACTTTCATATTTTCAGTGGAGAACCTAGATTTAAGTTTGAGAACCCTACAAATTAGGAAGGAGGGAAGAGAGAGAATAAGAAGAAGGAAAAGGAAGGAAGAGGAGGTAAGGTAAGGAAGAAGACTTGAGAGCGAAATGAGGAGGTAAACTATGAGATAGATGAGAGAGAGAAAAGAAGAAAAAAGATGAAGTTTCCTCTTTCTTTTTTTTGTTTGGTTTGGTATGGGATGCTTGAAATCGCAGGTGGATTGAGAAAAAACCTAGTGATATAAAAACAATTTTTTATATAATTTTTTTAATATAATTTTTAAATATTATTAAATAAATAAATATAATTAATATTGTGATTTTAAATAAATAAAAAAATAATTATTTAAATAATATAAAATATTATATAAAAAAATTATTTCTTAATCATTTCTTATAAAGAAATGCTAAATCATAAAAAAATCAAGTTTTAGTTTACACGTCATTCATTTTTAAAATAAGAATTGATTTCTTGGCCATCTAATGTGCCACTTGGCACTTTTTGTCAACGGAAGGACTATTGGTATTGAAAATCGAAGTTCAAGGATCACTTTGGTATCCTTTCAAGTTTAAGGATAAATTTAACACAAATATGAAAGTTTAGGGACTAGACTGGTATTTTAACCGAATAAAATATTAAGAAGAGTAATGGAATAATTAAGAGTTGTGAGAAGAAAGAGGACAAGCATGAATGGTTGACGCGACTGGTGGGCAGGTGAGCACTGCAGCCATCGATCCAAAAACAACACTTACAAATTCAGAAATTCCGATTGAAAAGCTGAGAAATGTGGAGCTGATGATTCTTCTGAGATTCGACTAATTCTGATCCATATTCTCTCTCTCAGAGGAAGATGGGTGGATGGAGAAACGCCTTTCAAGAGGCGGCCAGCTCAAAGCCGCTGTTCCTCACGATATACGCTACGGTGATTCTGGGAATAGTGGTGTCCACCTTCTATGTCTTCTCTGCAATTTACTCTCCCTCAGCCTCCACCACCGCACAGTCCACTTCCTGGCTTTCTTCTCCTCCTTTCTCCCAAAGTACGTCTCTTTATTATTATTATTATTATTATTATTATTGTGGTTTCTGATTTTTCTGAGTTTATTCAAATGCATTACAGGATGAATTAAGATCAAATTCGTTTCTGGGTCAGTGTAACAGTGAAGACTTTGAATCAACTTGAAGAATTGAGTTTAAAATTTTGCATCTTGTTTGATGTTATATATCAGAAACTCTTTACTTCTGACCATTGTCTGTTCTGGAAGTAGCTTAGATTTTTTTGGTGTCGTAATGTCATGTTTCTAGCTTTCACAAATTGGTAGGTGTTAGCTGAATCTTGATCGTTAAAGATAGTAAATTGAATTTTAGTAGACTTTCACAAACGCAATGATTGACATGAATATGCGTTTGTCAAATGTCCTATGTTCATTTGTAACTTGTTATTTCAGATGTAGATTCTCATTACATGGATCATGGAGTCAATACTTCTCAACAAAAGCCAATGATGGGTAAGGTGCCAGCACCTGCTTCAGGCCCTGGGTTGAGGCCTATTTGGGAAGCTCCCCCACGGAATTCGAAAATGCCGCCCCTAAAGAGCTTTAGACTAACTAAAGAACTGGTTGAGCAGAGGGTCAAAGATAATATCATCATTGTCACCTTTGGAAACTTTGCCTTTATGGATTTCATCCTCACTTGGGTTAAACATTTGACGGATCTTGGCATTTCTAATCTTCTAGTTGGTAAGTTTTTCAGACTTCTAGCTTTTGGACTTACCATTATTTGATAGTTTTGCTTAAACATTGAAACTAAATTGAGCCTGTTGTTTTAGGTGCCATGGACACTGAACTTGTGAATGCCTTGTATTGGAAAGGAATTCCAGTTTTTGATATGGGCAGCCACTTGAGCACAGCTGATGTTGGCTGGGGATCCCCTACATTTCATAAAATGGGTAGAGAAAAAGTTATCCTCATAGATTCTCTCCTTCCGTATGGCTATGAGATACTGATGTGTGATACAGACATGGTGTGGTTGAAGGTATCATTCTATTTCTGTTACCTGGTTTTCTCATACTGGATCCAGTCCTTCATCTGTCACAGTGTTGTAAAATTTGCATGCCTATCTTATCACTTTTTTCTGAATAAACAACTTCTTTTGTTAGCATTTATTTTATTTGTCAAAATTGTGGCTTTCTACATTTTATTAGTATTAAAAATTCAGTGACAAGTGGTAATTGCTATCGAGCATGGTTTGTCTCCATTTTTACATAGATGAACTGCATTTATTAGTGGTGGATGGTATTCTAATCTTCATGTGGTTTGTATTTCCTTTGATTCATTTAGTGTTTCAGTGTAATTTATCTTTTCTTTGATAGATGAGTTCTATTGTTTTTCTATCAACCAGGTTTTTTTTTTTTTTTTTTTTTTTTCAACCTATGATATTCTATTTTTTGTGCTTCTTCTTTTTATTTTTCTTTTTTTTTTTAATTTCCATTTATTCATCTAATATTTCATATTCTGCTGTCAATACTCACATATACTTATCCTATGGTAACTTTATACGAAATTCTAGCAAAAGTTGTTTTATTTATATATTTATTTCCTGCTATGTTCCTTATAACAGAACCCACTTCCCTATCTTGCTCGATACCCTGATGCTGATGTCCTAACTTCAAGCGATCAAGTTGTGCCAACTGTCACAGATGACAGATTGGACATCTGGCAACAAGGTAAAATTACGTGAAATAAGTTGTATCTTTTGCTGTTTTCATATTGCCATTTGTGATGGCCTCACATCTCTAAATTGCTGATTAACCTCTATGGTAGATTTTTGTATAGATTGCATGTGAACCCCAACTTGGCTGAGACTTTGAAAAAAGGATATTTTGAGCTTGGTTCTACTTGTCAAAGCAATAGAAAGGCATAATTATTTTAGCCAGAAGACTACAGAACATGTTATATATTATCTAGATAGCCAGGAAGAAGGCATTTGCTTTTCTTTTCTTTTCTTTTACCAATCAAGGGTATTGGCAGATGGAACTGCGTTGAACTATGTGACTTCCCTTTATGGCCCCTTCATTTGCTAATTGACCAATGAACTGGAATCAGTTCACATTATAGCCCTCAGTCCCTTTTTTCTCTTTCTTAGCACATGTTCCAGTCGTTTGCCTCTGTTTTCTTCATAAATTTTGGACATGATTATTCATGCAACTCTACTGCTAAAATTTACTGTTTCTTTGTCTTTGGGCAGTTGGAGCTGCCTACAATATAGGAATTTTCCACTGGCGGCCAACAGAGCCTGCAAAAAAATTAGCAAAAGAATGGAAAGGTATGCTTTTAGCTGATGACAATATCTGGGATCAGAATGGATTTAATGAACTTGTACGGAGGCAGTTAGGACCATCTGTTGATGGGGACAGTGGACTTGCATATGCTTTTGATGGAAGTCTCAAACTGGGACTTTTGCCAGCAAGTATATTTTGTAGTGGGCATACCTTTTTTGTCCAGGTAGGATCCATGTGTTAGTTACTTTGGTTTTGAGCATTTTCTCGTCTTGTTTTGTCATGGATGTGTGATACTATGTTTCTTATTTTACTTAGCATGCTTATGCATATAAACTTTAACCATCTAGATTTACCTTGCAATTAGTAGCAGCATAGTTTATAACGTCTAGTATGTTCTAAGCCCGGTTCTATTGGCAGGCCATGCCTCAGCAACTGAGGATGGAACCATATGCTGTGCATACCACGTTTCAGTATGCAGGTACAGAAGGAAAGCGTCACAGACTAAGGGAAGGAATGCTTTTCTATGATGCACCTGAATATTATGATGCACCGGGTAATTTTTATTATTCTCACAAACATTCCTTATGAGAAACATGCTTTCCATCTGGGAACTACTGATTTGCTTTGGTAGAATTTTTTTTTGCAAACGAATCAAACTCAATCACATGTGATTTAAATGTTTCTGGCCCTTTTTAATGACATTGTTATGTGTAGAACTTCATCTTTCTTTTATTTTAGAACTTTCTAAACAATGAAACTCATGCCAAACTGGATTAAGAACTCACACTTAGTAAACCTTTTATGGAAACCCTGCAGGAGGTTTCTTGTCATTTAAACCTTCCATTCCAACGAGCTTGTTACTGGATGGGGTGCATAATCTTGAATCCCACTTCTCCCTTGTTAATTACCAAGTATGTAATATTAACCTTGACATTTTAGCTCTCCCTTTTGATTTATATCCTCTGTGTTGATCCTCATAACTTAAATTTTTGGTGATCCTGTTCAGATAAAACAAATAAGGTCAGCACTTGCTGTTGCATCATTGTTGGACCGTACACTGGTAAGAAAACTTTAGTTGCTTGACGTGGTTGACATAAAAGTTTGTGTTCTTGAAGTTTAAGAATGAATTTCTTGAAAATGGGTGCTACTTTGAATTTTGATAGCTAGTTAGTAGCAGAAGGTGATATTGCTACTTCTTTTATCAAGTTTTTGCAATCATAAGTTACCACCCTGCATTCCTGAGGTAGCATAACTTGTAATATCATCCTGTCTGGAAAACCTATGATAACTGTCAGACTATTCTTTACTTTGGGGAGATTTAAACTCTTTTTTTTTTTGTTTAATTGAAATTTCAGGTTATTATTGGTACAGAAGATCCATATAATCAATTTTGCTATAGCACCCATGTCTGCAGAATTGCTTGATTTTCTTTTGCCATTTTTCGTTTTGCCACAAAAAATATTCTTCTGACACCAATGATTCCATTTCAAATTGAATATTAGCTATAAATAAATGTCAGTTGAAAAACTTCGGGTTTTTAAATTTTAAGGCCGAAGAAAAAGTTAATGCAACTGGAAGCTGCAGAGAGAGCCAACTAAAACAATAGGTGAAGCTAGTAATTAACAAAATCAATTATTACGTAAAAAGGCATGCAACCGATTTAAGATATGGTGATGAGAAAAGCTAACAGCTAGGGTGCATTCGCTTTTAGCTTAAGTAGTTATTTTAACGTATTTGATGTGCTATATACTCCATAACCTTCAAGGTACAAGCAACATGTTATGCTTGTCAGGCAAGATAAAAATAGAAAAAGAAGATATATTGATTTATACACACTCTGCAATAGTAATTTCAAAACTAATGACTTAAATTACAAATGAGTAACCTGGTTTTATTTTGTGAATTTCAGGTTATGCCTCCACTATGGTGCAAGTTTGATAGGCTGTGGTTTCCACATCCTGGAGTCCTACAGGGTTCAATTACTAGACAACCTTTCCTGTGCCCTTTAGACCATGTGTTTGAGGTATGCTGAAGCTGATTGTAACATCTACTAGTTCATTTGCTACTTTCTGCTGTTTATAATGGTTTGCATCTTTATCTGTATGCTTCTGTAATAAGGTAAACTCGTGTGTGTCCCATTGATTAAATAATGTATCTAGGTCATAACCTTTGCAATCTTTCACCTTCTATTCAAAATGACTTGTTCTGAACTCTTTTTTGGACATTGGGGATGTGAGTATTCAAATCTATGGAGAATATACATCTTACTAATTGAGTTACTGACGCATGCGCTGTTCCAAACTTTTCTCTTAAATTGGTTCCGCAAATTTTTCTTTTGAATTTGTCTTATAATCTTCTAGCTACGTCATTTGTGTGTATAAAGATGGTTGTTGCAATCTTTAACTGTAAGGAATATGTGATGGATTGCAGGTACATGTCATGCTGAAAGATTTATCAGCAGAGGAATTTGGCCCTAGGATCAACATAAGAGAGTACTCTTTTCTCGATAATCCATCATTGCCCAAACAAGTAAATGAATAACACTGACATATAACATGGTATCTATTTTTAGTGATCTTCATATAGTCAGGGAACTTTTGGTTTTGGCTTCAGGTGAAAGAGTCATGGCTTGATGTTCAGCTTTGTCAAGATGGAAGCCAAGATTGTCATGCATCAAGTAACTTGAGTCAACCTGGTCTCCTGAGATTTCCAAAAAACAGCAGTGAAGAAATGGTATTTCATGCTCATTACACTCTTATGTGGATTGTCTTATTTAAATACTCCTGCTGGTTTTTCAAGAAACTGTTTCCAAAACCATTAATATTTATTGCAACTTGCTTTTAGATGAATTACGAAAAAAATATGCATAACTTGTGGGTCTTTCTAATGTATTTTTTAGTAAATGGTTACATACTTTGACCATTATTGAGTTGGCTACTCAAATTAGGAGATTCCGTAGGTCTTGGCTGCCAAATCACAATTAACATAATAAATCATGGTTGAAGCAAGAAAGTTCTCTTCATGCTGTTCAACAAAAAAAAATAATAATAAATGGTCCTCTTCAAAAGTGGTGGGGTTGTGGTGGAATAAGGTAACAACAGAGGTTTCTAAATATAAACCTCCCCATCCTAGAAATCTTGCAGTTATGACCTACGAAATTGGATTGAGATTGTCATAATTTGTTTCCTTTGCCATTATATTGGGGTAGTGTATATTTGTTAAGTCATAAATTAGATGGCTATGTTGAAAACTCAAAACTGACCATGTTTTTGATTTTATTATGTGATATACATACAGTTCATGGAAGTTTTCTCTGCATTCAAGGATGTCAAAGTCATCCAATTCTCTTCAATGAAAGATGCTTTCTCTGGATTCACTGACAAGGCAAGTGTTTTCATTTCTTTACCACTTACGAAAATGATAATAGTTATGACAGTGTGAGCTTATAATCATAATATATCATTATATGATTGATTCTTTTCATTCAAGAATCCACACATGATATTGTATACATCTACTTATTTAATTATAAGTCAAGATTGTAAGCTTACAATCCTGCATGGCTGTTACCTCTTACCTTCTCCATGCTTCTCTTCCGTATCTGGACTTTCCTTCAGTATTATAGAACTACAAATAAATTCATCTCTACACTTCTTATACTGATGCTTTATGAAATTATTGTACTCAGACAAGAGAGGAGAAATTCAGGAACCGTGTCAAGCGTTATGTTGGTATATGGTGCTGTGTTCAGAACCATAAGCCCGGACACATATACTATGACATGTACTGGGATGAGAAACCCAACTGGAAACCCATCCCACCCCAGACTCGACAAGATGACCATCCACCATGGTGAGGCCATTTCTCATTCATTTCTTTTTTTTGTCAGCATACCACTGACTTAGGGAAGACAACAAGAAGGAAGAATTGTCAAACCGGTTAAAGCTCCTAACCCATTGGAAACAGCAAGAGTTGTATTCATATTAGAAGATGGGGATGAGTTTGTATCAATATTTATACAAAATAAGATTTCCAGAATCAAATTCTCGATACAGAGAAGGGATTGTGTATTCTTCTTACGGTGCAATATTAGGTAAAAAATTTTGAAATAGTATTTAAAATTTTCAGTTTTCACAAATTGCTAATAAAAATAATTGCAGCTGTAGATTTAACTTTTAAGGATATGTTTGGCATGGAGAGGAAACTCTCCTCCTTACCTAAAAAGTTCAAGGGTAAAATTGGTACTATAAACTTTATTTTTCAATTCTCAATAAACAAAATTTTTCTTTTCTGTTTCTTTTTTTTTTTTTAATAAAATTCTGCCCCCTAACTTTCCTAATGTGGTACTTCGTTGATGAACTTCCCTATAAAACATTTACTAATATAGTTAGATTAATTATTTGTTGATCTAAGTAGGAAGATCTTGGTTTTCCTTAAATAATATCTCGAGTTTGAGTTTTATGAATGAAAAAATAGACGTTAAGAGAGTTTCTTTCCATATGACGTCCGATTTCACTCAACTCTGGATTAATTAAGATTTAATATAATTTCTGGATATCGAAAGGTTAGTATAAAAAAAAAAAATACTAATAAAGTTAGATTCAACTAAGAGATGATGAATCCCACATGATACAGAAGAATTGCTTTATCCAACTTTCCATAATCTTTTTACCAAAGAAAAAAAAAAATTCCATAATCAACTTAGAAAAGATGGGAAGTAAAGATATAGAAAGAGGAAAACCTTTGGTTAAGGAAGAAATCCCATGATTAATGGTGTAAAATAGCATCAATATCAATTAAAGAATCTCTCCATTGATCACTGTAAAACCTACAGCCTATAAAATCTTCTTTATTTTGCACTTTCTAAACAGCAAAAAAGAGTTGTTTTAGCATATGAAAAGAGCCATGGCGATGAAGCAGATGTTATTGGTTATTCTTCTGCTAGCAGTTGTGCAAGCAGAAGAGTTTTCCCCCTTTGAAACCTCTTTGCCCTCTGAGACAGAAACCCTTCTGCCTTTCGACACTTCTATGCCTTCATTTTTATCAAAAACCCCATCAACTCCACAAACACCAGAGGCCTTCTTCCCTCAAGACAGTCATGTCAATCCAGACAGCAGTTGCAGAATCAAGTGCGGAACTAAGTGCTTCAAAGCCAAGATTCCCGTCATCCGCAGCCTGTGTGATAAAACTTGTATGGAAAGATGCAAGCTTTCAGACTTGGAATTGCTCTCCAAGTGCACCACCAGTTGTTCCCAATCCATGCCTTCTATTTTTAGAACTGGTATGAGAGTCAAAAGATATTTTTTTTCCCCATTGTACCTCGTTTTTCTTCCTCTTTCATGAGCGGAAGTCTTATTTGTGTTTTTCATGTTCCAGATAAAGAGGTCACAGAAGGGTATGTGGATCACTGCTATCAAAAGTGCATGAGCAGGAGGAACTAATTAACAGGATTTTATTTTCGATCATTTCATTATGTAATTATACTTGAGAATAAAAAAATTATGAGATTTACTCTTTATTTTTAATAAATCTTATGATGAGTTATATAATATAATTACAGTCTTTCTTATTTATCAAATCAATAATTTTAACAACTAATAATGAAACTTAGATTTTGCATTACTTAAATTATTAAATCATCTTTGGTTTTCTTGGGATTCCTTTGAAAATGGTATATGCAATTTAGGTAATGCCTTTTTATAGTAGAATATAAATATAAAGATGAAATTGTTGCTATTGAAATTTTATTCTATGAAAAAGCATTACCTAAACATACCTAGAGTTATCAAAATAGGATAACTAAATTGTAACGGAGGAATTAATTGTTGAACCTTACGATTTAAGAAATTGAAGGGGCAAAACACTAAAATTACGATTTGACATGTTCTGAGTCAATGTTTGCAGGTGTGGAAAATAAAGATATCGTTTCTTGGAATTCCATAATAAAAGGAGGCCTATTGTCGTTGTGGTATTTCAAACTTCAAAAAGATTATATACACTGGACAAACATCATTTGATAAACTCTGGACAAAAACCAGATGGCATAGCTTTGTCCTGTTTTATCTCAGCATCTGCTTTTCTGGGAGAGCTGAGTTCTGGTGAAGTGATTCATGGACGGGGAATAAGATTGGGATAACATTGAGATAAGAAGAAATGTTGCAGAGCTACTGTTTGAAGTGGAACTTGCAAATGTTGGATACTATAATGCTTGTTTAGTGCAGCTGGTGGGAAGGGCTTTTGAAGTCCAAAAGCTCCAGCTACACCAAACACTCTTAAGGCATGTTTGGTTTAACTTTCAAATATTTTAGTTTTTTGACACTATTTTTGTTTTATAAATTTAAATTCTCTTTTTAAAAACTTACATTTTTAAATTTTTTTTTAACTTTAAAAAAATCTCAAATAGTAAAAATTCAAAACTTTTAAATTTAAATTTTTTATAAACTCATTTTTTACTCACTTTCTAAAAATAACTTTTAAATTTTTTTAATAAAAATTTAAAGTTATTACTCATAAATAATACAAAAAATAAAAATAAAAATTCTTACAAGATAACCCAAACATGCTCTTACTTTTGGAATGGCCTTCAGCCGGTGAGAATCTCAAGCCAACTTCCACCCTTTGAAAACTCCAGAAGCAAGAAATCCTTGCTTTTGCGGGTGCTTCTGGCCTCCTTTTAATGAAAATTGCTCATTATACCTATTTTATCCTCATGTTTTAACAAAATTATGATTAAACCACTATATAAACCATTAAGAAAACCTAATTTTGCATATCCTTTTACCTCTCGATAGCTCCTCTCAACTCTACCTCTCAATCGTTCCTTTCTACCCATCTTCCATCTGTCACACTTTTCACTAGATCCTGAGCTTGACTTTTCTGGCATCCTCATTTGTCGATTGCTCCTATCTACCCATTTTCTTCATATGCAGATTGCTCCATCCCCAACTCTCTTCCTTTTAGGGTTTTTCTTTATTGTTTTGGGTGCTCCAGTTATGGAATTTGATACTTCTCTCCATGTTAAACCCCCAAAATGTGATGTCTTGACACCATTGTGGAATCTCCATTTTCCATTTTGAGACCCAAAACCAAATCAATTCATCTCCTTCTCTCAGAGGTATATACGAGTGGCCCTTTGAGTGCCATGGGTTTTGGCACAACTTGCTCTTATTGTCTCCTCACTTCTCTTCATGCTTTACTTGGGTTTTTAGGCCAAGAAAAGCTTCTAGAAGCTTTCTCATGGCAGGTCCTTCGTCATGATAGCCTATTACTCTTGCCTTTGGCTAGTTAGCTTGCTCAATCTTGCTTGATGTTCTCTTCCAGTTTGTGAGGTTTCAATTTGTTTCTTTGGTTTTCCATTTTGGGTTTCTTGAATCGATAAATAGTTTGGCTGGTTAATTTGCAATTGCGTCTCTGTGGTATTTGATATATATTATTGATGGTAGGTTTTGAGTTTCTAAGATTAGTCAATCAATTTTTGAATTTTTAGCATTGCTACTGGAGGAATTAAGCTCTTAGTCAGTGTTAGATAAAAATTCTTTGTTGTTCCTATTAAGCTGAAAGAGAGCTTTGGTTATGATTTTTTGCTGAATTGAAATGAAACTTGGCTGTTTTT
>BPVZ01000009.1:3736985-3748752 GCA_020521535.1 Rubroshorea leprosula
AGGGTAGTAATGTAATTTTATTTTTAATTAAAATATAAATATTTATTTACGTGACATTTTTATTTATTTATATACTATAAATATAATATATATATATAATTGTCATGTCATAAAAAAAAAAATGTCAAATAAAATTATTTAATTATCACGGCATATTTAACTGATGGAATGACTAAAATTATGTAATTTTTAGAGTTAAATGATAAAAAAATGAAAAAAAAATAATTTAAGACCAAAAAAGTGCAAATTTATAAAGTTAAGGAATCAAATTTAGTATTTAACCTTTTTTTTTTTAAATTTTCCGCGTGGGAGAGGGTGACACGGAGGGTGTCATTAAGTCCATGTAAGCATCTTTGACATGTTGGCATATCCACATCAGCCATTCCAGTTAAGTTAACGTGTCACGTGAGCAAAAATTAATGGAAGGACTAAAAAGTGACCGAATTTTAAAATTTAGGGATAAAAAAAGGGATTTTTTCAGTATATTGACCAAAAAGGGGCTTTTTCCTATAGTAGAGGGACCAAAAAGGGTATTTAACCTTTTAAATATTACATTGATAAAAATTTTAAATTATTTTTTTATTTTTAATGATCAAAATTTATTTATATTTATATAATATAATTATTTTTTATTTAAAAAATTCATAATAAATCTTAATTTTTGAAAATAAAGAGATAAATAATTAAAATTTTATATAAATAGAATATAAAAATTTTACACATAAATAGATCTCTCCTTAAAAATATTTAATTAATTTTACATGTTTTCTTCCTATACTTTTCTTTTAAAAGATTAACTTGAAAATCTATATCCCATTATCAAAAAACAGTGCGTTAAATTCATATAGTACGTGGTACAATTTTATTTTCTAAAAAAAAACAGTACTAAATAACATTTTTACTATTTAATAACTGATGACATGTTACAAAAATAAAAAATATATATTTTATAATTTAAATTATATTATCCTATAAAACTTAATCCTTAGACGAGGGGCAGCCATTATATACATTGAGATTATTTAGCATTGACCCTCTAATTTTGGTTAAACTTTTGTCATTAGTCCCTACCATTTCGAAATAGGATACTTTCCTTACTAGGTATAAGTAACGTCTATTTTGAGACTTGTCCCAAGATTTCTATATAGGAACGTTAATCATTATTCGATCAAATTAACGTAATGGCATGTCCATTAATAGGACCCATTGAATAGAAAAAAATGTCTTTTTTATAATGCTTTCTGAAGTTTAAAATAATAAAAATAAAAATAATAAAAGGCCACAATTACTATAGGGTGCATTATTTTATAATTTAAAATAAATAATATCACTAATATTAAAGTGTCTTAATTTTATTAAAATTTTAATATTTTATAATTTAAGACAATTTAAATTATAAAATATTGTTTTAATTATTCTAATAAAAGCAAGTACGCCAATGTATTTTTAAAAAAAAAACTAAAGGATAAATGTCAATTTTAATTTCTCAACTTTAAAGGTTTACTTAATTTTTGTCTCTTAATTTTTTTATGTACTTTTAATCTTTTAACTATGAAAAATACATTTTTTTAGCCATTTCATTGGTTTGTTAAATTTATTTAAATAAACACATATTTGGTCCCTTAACTTAAAATTGAAGGATGAAAAATATGCATGTATTAGAAGTTAAAAAATTAAAAATATGTATATTTAGATAAATTTAATTAATTAACTAATGAAAAGATTAAAAGATAAAAATGATGTAAAATCTTAAAGCAGAGAAACCAAAACAGACAGTTAACCAAAACTAAAAATTTAGGGGCCTGTGCCCGACCGCGACAGGCTCCCTTTGCCTCTGTCTAACGAGCCAAGGTTCAAGTGGCACAATTCAGTTTTGGGTCCGAAAGGTTTGGTCAAGGCTCAAGGCCCATTGTTCGGTATGGTCTTAGGTCAGGTCCACTCAACTGGAAAGGTCATTGGCTCGGTCAAGTCTTGAGATCAAATTGACAGGGTCCACACCTGGGCTTGGCCACAGGTTGCATTCGGCCGATTTTAACCTATTATATTACGCCGGTCTGGTCCGATCCGAATTCCATTATAGTTTGAATCCCGCTTGAGTACTTCTATAAAAATTTTCCTTTTTTTTTTGCCTTAGTGTTTTGCAACACAAATGAACAAGGAAGAAAGATTATCAAGGATTTTTTAAAGTATATTAGAGAGTTAATTGTTTAACATTATAAATATTAAAATTTTTATTTTAATTTTAAATTAATAAATATTAATTTAATCAAGTTTTTATTGATAAGATTATTAAGGATATACTATTAAGAAAAAAGTGTTTATCAATAGTATTTATAAATTATTTTACTTTATTTAAAAAACCAAAATAACATATTTACAAGGCCAATCCTTCTATTTACATTGTGAATATTATTGCTTTTTATGGTCAATACTTTCTAAAATTTTTACTTTTAATTAAACTTTTTATAATTTGAAACCCATAAAAAATTTAAAATTAACTATCAGATTATGTGCAAGTTAGGGTACAAATATAGTATTTAATTGTTAACTTTTAAGTTTTTTATAAGTTTTAAAATTTAGAGGGTGTTGATCAAAAATAAAAATTTTAAAGTGAATTGATTGCAAAAAAAAAAAAGTCAAAGCCTCTATTCGCACCCTCCATTTATGTTATTTTCGTGGCCAAAACCCTTCAAAATTTTCCCTTTCTATTTACATCCTCAACTTTTCAAAACTCGTAAAAAATTTAATATTTTAACAGTGCCGTGACGTATTAACTGGCGACCAAAAATTGATGTGGACATTATTTGACGTTATTTATCCGAATCTTTTTTTAATGATGTGACATAATTTTTTATACATGTGGATGCCCACGTGTGCAGTGGAAATACTGTTAACAGGATTTTTCTTGCTTGTCTCGCATCCCAACCACCAAAAAAAAAAACTCTAAAACAAGGAACTTCATCCCCAATCTCAAAAACTCAGTTTCTAGATCTAGGATTTCTCAAATCCTTAACAAATGTACAATGGAATTGGATTTGTTGACCTCACCAAGAAACCCAACAGGGACATCCTCGACCATGATTGTACGCATCAGATTGAGCTCAAGCTTGTTGTCATGGAGGACAAACTCACGAAGTAAGGCTACACCGATGCTGAGATTGCTGAGATTGTTGAGAAGCTTCTTGAGGCCAGGAAAGTGTTGGAAGCTACTATCGCTTTCGATGAGATCACTGTGCTGTGAAAGATGGAAATGGAGCCATTGACAAAGGTGGAAAAGAGGTTTCAAGGAAAGGAGCCATTGCGATCGTGTCAGAGGCAAGCTTGAGGAGAAACGGACCTCGATCCAGGTTACAGTGAGGATTCGTCACCTTGAAACTTGTTTGGGGTCTTCTTGGATTGTGAAATGGATGGTGAGGGGGAAATGGACCCAGATCTAGGTTATCCAAAGAGGATTCGTGAAATGGATAGTGAGAGGATCGTGAAACTTGTCAGCTCGTTTTCTTGCTCATAACTGATCTCATCTTCTTCCTTTGTCACCATCTTTTTCATGCCATGAATACTGTTGCTTCTCTTTAGCGAATTGGCCAAATGCTTACCCTTTTGGTTCTTGATCCTTCGTAGCATTGCCGTTCTCCATGCTCTTCTCAACCCAATCACACATGCCATGGTTTTATCAGCTGCAATCGTAATTCTCTTGTACTGGAGAAAGATTTCTCTAGAAGAATAAGAACTGGGTTTTTGAGATTGGGGTAGAAGAAGAAGAACAGTGGTCCCCATTGCACACGCGGCATCCACGTGTGTAGGAAATTATGCCACATTTTTACAAAAAAAAGAAGAAAATTATGCCACATCATCTAAAAACGTCCACATTTGATTAATAACACCACATATCCACTGCTGCAGATTTGTTTTAAATGCTCCATGTTTTAGGTTTTTTTTTTTTTTTTTTTTGGGTGGGAATGCAGGGAAAAGCGAGAAAGTCCTTCTCGGAGTGGGGCCTTTTGCACACGTGACGTCAATGTGTGCAAAAAATTATATCATATCATCAAAAAGGGTACCACGTATTATTAGAAATAAAGTTCCCTGTTTTTTTTTTTTTTTTTTTTATGGCTTTACTGTACATGTAACGTTCACGTGTACAAAAAATAAGCCACATCATTAAAAAAGGGATTCACATTGGATTATTAATGTCACATAGTGCCACATTAATTTTTGGGTGTCAGGTGATGCATTTTTTAACTGTGCCATTGCGGCCTATTAAAATATTAGATTTTTCACGGGTTTTGAAAAATTAAGGGTGTGAATAGGGAGGAAAAGTTTTGGAAGGTGTTGACCGCGAAAATGACATAAATTGAGGGTGCAAATAAGGGTTTTGACCAAAAATAATATTCATAGTACAAATAAGAGATTTGGTCTATTTATAAAATAGAATGAAATTATTTTAATAATTTTTGTAAGACTTTATTAAAATGACATAATTTTAAATTAATTTTTTTTTTAATTTTTTTAAAGATTCAGTTAAAATATACTAATTCTTAATATTAAATAAGTAATAATAAGTAATAAGAGATAGAATTTAATTTAAAATAAAATAACAATTGTACCAAAGAGTAAAGAGTAAAATATAATAAAACATTAAATTAAGAAAAAAAGGAATACTAAACAATTCTTATGTTGTGCTATAATTGGGTTAAAGCCAACTGTAGTCCTCATACTTTGATAAAATGTTCATTACCATCCCCTACTTAGGAAATGTTCAATGTCATCCCTCTGTTTGGCAAACAGTATAAATGCTGTCCCTCAACTATCCTTTTTTTGTTCAATGTCATCCTTAATTGGATGCCGTCCATATTTCCGTTTAGATTGACCGTTAAGTGCTCAACGATCAAAAGTTCAAGTATTTGTTTAATAGTTTTTAGTCCACCTGTACTGATTAATGGGACCACTTTTCTCTTTTTTTTTTTCTTTAAAAATCATATAAAGGCAACTTTTTGGAACGGCCAGTTCGGTGCATGGCATTGAACTCTGGACTAAGGTTATTTACCTTCAGTGAGTTGCACGTTTGAATTTTACGAAATTCATTTTCCTTCTTCCCCAATTAATTCTGTAAATAATTACAAATTATTCCAAAAAAAATATAAAGGCAACTTTTCCTTGCATCTCTTTCTTCCTCACTCGACTTTCCTCACCAAACCATCGGCTGTAACCTTGCAGAAACCCTTACTCCCAAATTCCTCCATTGTTGTTTGTAATTAACCCAATCACCTGCTCTTCTTCTTCACATTCTTCACCAACTTTCCTTTTTATCTCTTTCTTCACCAATCTAATATGCCATGGTGGCCATGAGCAGAAAATTCCCGCCCAGCCCTGTCATTGCCACTATGGCATATTAAGTAAGAGAGAAGATGTTAAGTCTAACTAATACCCATATAAGAAGCACGCCTTAAATCTTTCAAATAATGATGAATATTCCCAAATCATATTGTTATGTAGCTAATAACCTTAACTTTTTTTATAGTGAAGGACTAATAACCTTAAAATTTATGAGTTAGGAGATTAATTAGGGGGCTAAGCCAAAAAATAACTACATATTGAAGATATTTTTTTAGAACTATTCCATCAGGAAATTATTTTTTTTAATATATATTTAATGTTATTAAATTTTATGGAATAAAATAAATTAATTAGATAAATTTAAATGCAAGATTAACAAAATCACCATCATAATGATTTTTTTTCTAAAGGGACAGGCCATCAAATTAAAACCCTCCCGGTGGAGACGAATGGGGAGAGAAAATAAGAGTTTCAATCCGAACCATACGAACGAAGAAGACCCATTTTATTAATTGTTTGACCACTTATTCTACCGGGTTTCATCATCATAATGATGTTTTCATATATAAATTGATAACCATAATTATATCCTGAAAAGTAATGGTCAATTTAAATTCCAAATGAATTAAAATACAAGATTAATAAAAAGAAAATGAATGATACACCATCTTATTCAACATTTACGCACCAATTTAACTATTAAAATCTAAAATTTTAAGTTTTTTTTACTTTTAATTCAAATTAAAAATTAATAGTTTTTAAATGAATTTATTGTAAAGTGTGTTGAGTTGAATAGTACCTGTATCAGTGTCCTTAATAAAATTGTTTTATCCTTAATAAATTTGTTTTCACATTAAAGTAATTTTAGAACTTAAAAGCATAAAGGCAAAAATATCTTTAGAAGTGATTCATTTACTCTAACATTTAAGTTACGGAAATTGTTTGCATACCACCAAGTTCGACATATCTTTTGACACTTATTTAGTCTAGTTATTAAAATATAATATAAGTATAATTGATTTAGTTAATTTAATTGATTCAACTGATTTAGTTGATTCTTGGATGTTGTATGCAAGGTTTCATTTTTAAATTTGTTTAACTATAATTTTGTACCAAGAAATATTAAGTTTTTAATGAGTATGTTTTATAGTATGTTGAACCAGATGGTATAATAATTAAAACTGACTACATTACTTTTTTTATTTTTTTTGCCAACGTAAATACACACTACCTGAAACTAACATTTAATTAATAAGACTCCTTTTTATTTCATTCAGGAAGTTCCTTTATGGATTTCATGAAAGATAGATTTTTTGGAAGTGTGATTGACTATGTAGATTGTCACAGAAACTTCCGAAATGATGTGGATGATCTAAAAAAAACAGTGGTAGATCTAAAACGCAGAAGAAATGATAAAGTAGCAGAGCTGCTAACAGTGGATGACTCGGAAAAAGAAGTTAAAGAAGAAGTGCAGGGATGGCTTGCAGATGCGAGGACTGTCATTGAAATTGAAATGCCAGATATTGAAGAAGAGGTTCAAAATGTTCCATACTTGTCACGGGGTAGCCTTGGAAGACGTGTTCGTCAAAAGATTCAACAAGTGAGGGAAATTTATGATCGAGGCAATTTCCTTGAAGGTCTTGTAATTGAAAGGCCTCCACCTATTGGAACCAGTTTGTTAGTAGAGAATTTGGAGGGAGAAGTTGATGTGAAGGAAAAAATTTGGGGATATTTGCGGGGTCATGAGGTTGGAATGATCGGACTTTGTGGAATCGGAGGAGTTGGAAAAACCACAATTATGATGCACATAAATAATGAGTTATTGAAAGAACCTATTGGCTTTGATAAGGTCATTTGGGTAACAGTATCACATCCACTCAGTGTTGCAAAATTACAACATGACATTGCTAGGGAACTGGGAAAATGCCATTTAGAGAGTGAGGATGAGCTAAAGTTGGCACCAAAATTGATGAATGTTATGCAAAGAATGAAATTCATATTGATTTTGGATGATGTTTGGGATAAGTTCACTCTCCAAAGAGTTGGAATCCCAAAACCAACAAGTAGAAATGGGTGCAAGATAGTTATTACTAGTAGATCGATTGACATATGCAATTACTTGGGTTGTCAGATAATTAAAGTGCCACCTCTTTCAAAAGAAGAGTCTTTCAATTTGTTTTTAGATAAGGTGGGGCGAGACGTTCTCCAAATTCCTAATTTAGAAGAGATTTTGAAGCTTGTAGTGGGTGAATGTGCAGGTTTGCCATTGGCCATTGTTGTAATTGCAAGGAGCATGAGAGAAGTAAAAGATATTTGTGAGTGGAGAAATGCATTACGTGAATTACATCAATGTGTGGTGGGCACAGTGAAAGGTTCAGAAAATGAAATATTTAGTTGTTTGAAGTATAGTTATGACTGTCTTCCAAATTTAAACATCCAAAATTGTTTCTTATATTGCTCATTGTATCCAGAAGACTCTGCAATTAACAAAGAACGTCTAATTGAAGATTGGATTGGTGGGGGACTAATTGAAGAATTAGGGAGTAGACGAGAAATGCATGATAAAGGGCATGCTATTTTAAACAGTCTTGAAAACAATTCTTTGTTGGAGAAAGCCAATGAGGAGGGATATGTTAAGATGCATGATGTTGTAAGGGCCATGGCTTTGCGCATCAACAGCATTGGTCCACTTAGTTGTATGGTAAAAGCTTCGATTGGATTGACAAAGATGCCAAACGAGGATAAATGGACTGAAGATCTAGAGAAGGTTTCTCTCATGAAAAACAACATATCATATATTCCCTCAAAGATGTCCCCAAAATGCCCCATGCTCTCAACCTTGATTTTGAAGGGTAATAAAAGATTGAGACTACTACCGGAGTGTTTTTTTGCAAATATGCCTGTTCTTAAGTTTCTTGATCTTTCTTCCACTGGTGTAAAGCATCTACCTGATTCCATAAGTGGCTTGGAAAATCTTACTGCATTGATCCTCCGTGAATGTAGAAATTTAGAATGGATACCTTCCTTGGCAAAGCTTAAGGCACTGAACAAGCTAGATCTCTACGATGCAGGCCTTCTTGTAGTCCCTAAAGGCATTAAAATGTTGGTAAATCTTCACTATCTTGATTTATCTTGCCCACGCCTAGAGGAGCTACCCAAAGGAATCATCAGTAACCTCTCTCGCCTCCAATACCTGCGCAGAGAATCTAGAGATTGGAGTTCAACCGAAGATGCAATAAGAGGAAATGAAGTAACGAGACTGAAAAAGTTGGAAACTTTTGAAGGTCGTTTAAATAGCCTTGAAGACTTCAACAATTATGTCAAGTCAAGACATTTTGAAAGACTCAGTCATTATGTGTTTGAAGTGGTAATGGAACCACGCAATTATTTGATTCTCAGGAAATTTAACCAAAATGGTTGTTTCAAAAGGGTGCTCTTAGGACATTGCAATATAGGAGGAGAAGATAGTTTGGTGCTTCCAGATGACGTACAGGATTTATGGTTTTGGGACTGCAATAGCGGAAGTGATATTTCTGTTTTTCTGAAAAACACAACTCAGTTGCGAAGGTACACTTTGATGAACTGTGAAGAGATAGAGTGTGTGGTCTCCTCATTGTCTTCCTCCACAGCTATGAATAGCCTTGAATCTCTACATCTTTCTCGCTTGCCCAGCTTGCTTGATCTTGTGAAAGTGGAAAATATTGCTGCATCACGAGCACCAACATTCCCTCACATCTTTTCAACTCTTAAAACATTTTCTATAAGCGGTTGCTCAAAAATGAAGAATTTGTTTCCATGTAAGCTTCTGCAGGGCCTCCAAAACCTGGAGAAGATTAAGGTCAATGCTTGCAAAGAGATGGAGGAAATAATAGGATGGGAAGAAGAGGAAGGAAATCAAACAACTGTTGCATTCATTCTTCCGAAGTTGAGGGAATTGTACTTGGGTAACCTACCAGAATTGAAGAAAATTTGCCCCCAAAGCGGGGTAATGCTTGGTGATTCTCTCAATTCCATTACCATATGCAAGTGTCCCAGGTTGAAGAGGATTCCCCTTTGTCTTGATGGCAACGGGCAACCATCTCCTCCTCCTCCTGCTCTTCAAGAAATCAGAATATATCCAAGAACATGGTGGGAATCACTGGAGTGGGACAATCCTAACGCCAAGAATGTCCTTCAACCTTTCGTTAAAGATCAGCGGTAAGTCTTTTTATCTTTATTTATTTTTCTTTAATCTCTCTGTTTACATCCCTCGCACGGGTATCATTTGATCGGTACTAATCCTGTTTAGGGTTTCTGAACGATTCAAAATGTCAATCTAATCTTGATGTTGAGTGGGAAAATCCTATATCTTGTTTAACTAAAAGTATGTGGGTTAAATACAAGCTAATTCCTTTTCAATTAATCACAGTGTGCCAGGTACTGGGTTATTCATTGAGTGTTAGTCTGCTCAGGCTTGAAATTCATCAAACAGATTGAATACTGTGTTCAATTTTTAATGCCCAACCCAGGTATGTCCTGTTTTAAGGAGCCAATTTTTTTTCTTTTTTTCTTTTTTGGTTGCTGACTATTGCATCCGTAGAACAATCAAGTGATTTCTCCCTACATGTTGGCGCAGGCTGCATCTCTTAACATCTTAAACATATTTCTTCAACTCAGCAGCATAGCAAAAGAATACAAAAAATGAGACTCAGAGACTCACTTTAATCCTCTCTTTTTGCTTTAGTGCTATGCATGAACTTCACTTAATGCCTGTTTATTATTTCTTTAAGTTGTTTATTTTAAGTTGTAAGCTATAAAAAAGATCAAGAAATTTCTTGTTTTATTCTACTGTTGACCATCCACCTCAAGATCTTTAAAGTCTTCAATGAAATTATGTGAATTTCTCTCATATTTATTTGATCTATCAATTTTGTTAAACGCTTCCATAGCTAACTTGACAGTATTAGATTACATAATTAGTGGTTAGGATTCAAGCATCCTTGATTGATTTCATTCCCATTTTTTATTTCCCCGTTGGGCTTTTGCCTGTTATCACTACTAGAGAACTTGGTATCATCGACTAAACTATCACCGACGTGAGAAATTTAGTTGGTTAATGCGCCATTTACCGATGAGCAATATGTCTGCATTCGAAAAAACCCTGTTACACACATTTATTTAAATTAGATAAGATACAGATGGGAGTTTGGTCAGTAAAGGACATATATAGAAACGACAATCTCGTCGGTAACCTGGGAAACTATTCAACTGACCAGAAAATGTGAAGAAAAAAACATCGGTGGTCAAACTTTTCTATTTACCGACGAGATTCACGTGGGTAAACTGACAGAATCTCCTTGGGAATCGAATGGCCTTTGACGGTTAGGCAGGTGATCAGCTTTTCTTCTCACCAACAAGAAGCTCGTTGGTACTATAAGATTTTGCAATCTGACCTTCGTCAGTGATGGCGCGGCAACAGTAGGTAGCCGAGGCTAATCAGCTTTTGTTAGCCGTAGGCTGCAGAAGCTGATCAGCTTTTGTCTTACCGTCAAGCTTCTCGTCGGTGAGTTTTCCAATTAGCAACCTTAAGCTCGTTGGTAAGTGGTGCTCTGCATCCATTAACCTTCCCCTCTCATTTTCATTTTCCTCCCGGCTGCACTACCCTCCCTTCATTTTTCTCCAGCGAGCCAAGTAGTGAAAGTTTGAAGTTTTTTTTCCTCGGAAGCTGATCGAGTTGTGGTAAGTGAGATTTGGGTAATATTACTAATTTTTATCTCTTTTTTTTTTTTTTTCTCGTTTTAACAAGTTGTCAAGGAGAGAGGGCTCGAAATTCACCCATAAGTAAAGGGAATGCACCTCAAGCTGATAGGGTGTCAGTTGGTTCGAAAGGCCAAGTACACTAATTTTATGTATACTTTGTATTTTTCTTTATAGGTTAGACTATAATGCATTGTGATTATTTCATTTGATATTAGCATAATTTGATTTGTTATTTTTGGTCGATTTTATATATATTTATTAAGAATTTTTTGATAATTTTCAATAATTTTTTGGGAAACCAACGAAGGATTGGATCAAGTGGTAAGCGGCTTATTTCAGCTTAAATAAGGTATCGAGTTCGAGTCCTTGCGTATGCAGCAGCTTTCGTTGGGGGACTCACCCACCATTTCCAGGTGCGCGACCCAGGTCGGGTCCGGATTAGTCGGGGCGAAGCCTCGGATACCGGGCGGGAAATCGAAAAAAAAAATAATTTTTTGGGAAAATTACGGCTATTAATGGTAACATTTCATTAATACAATAGCTTACCTTATTTTCTTGTTATATTTATTTTAAGTTATATTATGTTAATTTTAAATACAATTTTTGGTCGATTTTATAGATATTTATTAAGAATTTTCTGATAATTTTCAATAATTTTTTGGGAAAATTACGGCAATTAATGGTAACATTTCAT
>BPVZ01000009.1:3756972-3768350 GCA_020521535.1 Rubroshorea leprosula
AATAATGTTTTTTTTTATATAAACTATTATATAAAGAAAATTTTCTAAAATTTTGTTAATTTGGGGTATTTGTTTTTATTTCAGAAAGATATTTCTTCAACTTGAAATTATTAATCAAGCCTAGCTAAAGTTGCTACTGTAGAGTTTGCTTTGCTGGATTGGATGGATATGTACGCATGTGCCACTTTTTAGACTCTTTTATGTGCTTTTTCTTAATGAACTTATTGCTGGACATGTTGGCAGCAATTTATGCTTTTTTTTTTCTATCAACTTTGCTGAATCTAGACATATATGACAGTTGCAATTTATGCTTTTATTTTTTATAAACCTTTTGTTGGATTTGCTGGATTTATATGGCAATTTATGCATTTTTTTCTTTATGAAATATGAAGTTGTTGCTGGCTTGCTTGCTAGTTCTGTTCTATGTGGTGTTTATGCTAATGGTGGTTTAGTAGCTATTAGCTAATGGTGTCTAATTAGGTGAACAGTGCTAAAGAAGTTGGCGGTGGTGCAGGGTTAGGAACTTGATAGATTGTTTGTTGGTGGATTTCAGTTGCCACTTGCCAATGTTAAATGTCATTTTCTTAATCCAACCCAAACCCAAACCCAAATACAATGTTAAATGTTAAATGTTAAAGTGAAATAGAAGTGAAAATTTTGATTAATAAGTAGTGAAAATTTTGATTAATAAGTAGTGAAAATTTTGATTAACAAGCAGTAAAATATGTGATAGTTTTATTTGGTGGGGACTCCGAATACCCGCGGGGACCTATTATTCCCCGCGAAGATGGAGACGGAGGCAATTTTTGACCCTCCGCCAAAAATCCCCGTGGGGATCCCCGTACCTGCCTTTGGCAGGGATGGGGATGGGGAGGGGGTCCCCACCCCCATGGGGACCCGTTGCCATCCTTAGTCATGTCGGTAATTTACTGACGTGACATCTGATCGGTTGCACTTTTCTGATCACACTTTGCAAACTAAATCCTTGTTGGTGATGGGGAGAGAATCCACCAACGTGACTTTTTGTTACGTTGTTAAATTGATTATTGAGGAAGGCTACAGTGACAAAGCATTGCTGACGTGGTTCAAGTTGGCAATAGGGTTTTTCGACGTACTTCGTGCAGTGATCGATGTGGTTTCTCATCGGTAACTCAATGCATTCTAGTAGTGTGTACTTCATTTCCATATTTTTGTTTACCGTTTATCATTTACTTGTATGTATAGTTGTAATCCATTGATGAATAGACAAAAGGGAAAATTTTATTTCACATGGTATCAAAGTGGGTTCAATCCTCCTAAAACTTTCATTCATTTCAAAGTCGACACAATGGATGAAAATGAAACAACCAAATTTTCTGGCAACCCAAGTCAGTGTCATACTTCAACAGTTTCAGTTAATCTTGAACCTTGTATGGAGTTTCTAAAGCTACATTCCTTTCTTGATGACGTTCCTGGTAAGAAATTCATGAACCCTAGTGATTGGATCATCGATAGTGGCGCATCTGATCATGTAGCAGGTTACAAAAATAAATTTGAGCAATTGCATTCTTTTTCCACACATAATCATGCAAAATTCCAAATGGAAATCTTGTCTCTATTCATGGTGTTGGGAGAGCTTTTTTAGCTCCTAATATTACCCTTGATAATGTTTTATATATACCTGAATTCACCTATAATCTTTTATTTGTGAGCAAACTTACTAAAGATTTAAATTGTGTTATTATTTTCTTCCCAACATTTTATGTTTTTCAAGACCTTGAATCAAAGAGATTAATTGGGATGGGAGAAATGAATAATGGCCTCTATTACTTCAAGCCAATCCAGTACACTCCAAATCTAAATGCTATTATTTCTCCATCCATGGAACTTTGGCATCAAAGATTGGGTCATGCCTTGTTTGGCCGTCTTTCCTTATTATCTAAAAATATTTCCTTTGATCCTACATCTTTTCCTAAATGTTGTGATGTTTGCCATCAAGCAAAACAAACTAGAAGTACTTTTCTTATTAATCATAACCATGCTGAATCACCTTTCTTTCTTATACATTACGATAATTGGGGTAGATATCATACCCTTTCTCATTCAGGGGCACATTATTTTTTTAATTATTGTTGATGATTTTACTTGTGCTATGTGGGTATTCTTAATGAAATATAAGTCTAAGACTTATTGTTATCTAACCATGTTTGTCAATATGATTAAAACTCAATTTGGATTTCAGGTTAAACAAGTACACTTTGACAATGGACAAGAATTTCTCTCCAACTTTATGCAAGCCTTCTTTCATGAGCAAGGGATAATACATCAAACGTCTTGCACATATACACCTCAACAAAATGGGGTAGTGGAGAGAAAACATCGACACATCTTAAATGTTGCCCAAGCCTTACAATTTCAAGCAAATTTGCCTATATCCTTTTGAGGAGAATGTGTACTCACAGCAACCCATCTCATTAATTACACTCTTACTCCATTACTTGATGATAAGACGCCATATGAGCTCTTTTTCGGTAAGCCTCCCACTTATTCACATCTCAAAGTATTTGGTTGTCTTTGCTATGCTCGTAACCTATCATTGCCTCAAGACAAATTTTTTGCTAGATCTATAAAATGTATTTTTGTTGGATATCCTCAAGGTAAGAAAGGATAATGGGTTTATGACCTAAATAATAATCAAATATTTATATCTCGTGATGTTACTTTCTATGAACATTTTTTTCCATTTCAGTATGAAAGGATACAAATTCATGACAATTTACAAACTTCAACTATTCCCTTGCCATCATATTATGATGATGACATTGAAATAATGCCACATGGAAATAGGAGGAGTGAATTAGATAGTACCACATCCACACAAAAGATGAATTTGCAAGTTGCAAATTTAAATCAAGAAAATGCAAGTGGTGGAGAAAAACAAGTTGTTGATCATGCAATCACAAACGCATTTAAATCAGTACATATTGTAATGAAGGCTCTAATTCAAGCCCACTTGACACAAACCAAAGTGCAGCTACAAATACCCATGTGCCTGAGTCTGCACTAGAAACTACAAATGCTACAAGTACCCAATAGGAAGTAATTGAACGGCCCCAACGTGAGAAAAGGAAACCTTCCTATCTCACCGATTACATCTTGAATGAAGTTCACGTACAAAACAATGAATCCACCAAAACTTCCGGTACAAGACATTTAATTTCTCATTTTATTTCTTATGAAAAATTTAGTCCTTCTCACCACTCTTTTTTAGCTACCATCTCTATCAAAGATGAGCCAAAATCTTTTTCTCAAGCTGTTCAAGATCCAAAATGGAGACATGCAATGAAAGATGAAATTGATGCCCTTGAGAAAAATAATACTTGCACCTTGGAGACACTCCCTTTCGACAAAAAACCCATAGGTTGCAAATGGGTTTACAAAATAAAATATAAGGCTGATGGCACAATTGAAAGATACAAGGCTCGTCTCATTGCAAAAGGATTTACAAGTTGAAGGGTTAGATTATCATGATACTTTTGCTCTAAGAGCCAAGCTAGTTACAATAAGATGCCTTCTAACTATGGCCTCAATTCAAAATTGGGAATTACATCAACTTGACGTTCACAATGCCTTCCTTCATGGAGATCTTGAAGAAGAGGTCTACATGCAATTACCACTAGGATATGGCCAAAAAGGAGAACAACATGTTTATCGATTGAGAAAATCTCTCTATGGACTTAAACAAGCATCTCGAAAATAGTTTGCTAAATTTGACTCTGCTTTACAATTTTGATGAGACATCGAGAAATTTGAGGATAATTTCTCATTTTTTTGGGTTTTGCAAGCAACCCAGAAAATTAGGTTCAAGGAACCCAACAAGAGGGTTTTGCAAGCAACCTAGAAACTGCGTTCGTGGAACCCAACAAAGGGATTCTGCGAGTAACCTAGGATGATGAAGAGGATGACGAGCAGGATGCTGATGACATGATGATGCTGAGGATGAGGATGAGGACTAGGATAAGGATAAGGAGAAAGAAGAAGATGAAGAAATTAAAATTAATCCTATTTAAATTCATTTAATTCATGAATTAAAATGTAAAATTTTTAATTGAGGAGTGCTAGGGGCACTCGCCTCCTGTACTTTCCAGCCAACACTTTCATTTTTACTGGCCATGTTATTATGGTTTGGAAGAGGTTGAATTACAAAGCCGAAAACAAGCTTACGTGGCTCAATAATTTCCACGTCATTCTGGTTTGTATAGGTGGCATCCACATAATTTCCACCTCATTTATAATATTATTTGTATAAAAAATAATCAAATGATTTCGTTAGTTAACCTGCCACATCAGCAAAAATTTAACGGAGGGACTAAAAAGGGGTCGGATTTTAAACAGTAAGGGCCAAAAAAGAGATTTTTTTGGTATAAGGACTAAAAAGGGGCTTTTTGCTATAGTAAAGGGACCAAAAAGGATATTTAACCTTTTTAATTTTATTATCTTATTTATGTGATTTAAACATAGAATGTTTTATTTTTTTATTAAAATATAAACATTTATACTTTTATATTCTAAAATATGAAAAATTAATTTTTATTATCAACCTTAAAATAATTAAAAAATTTAAATTCTATAAAAATAAAAAAGAAAATATGAAGTGGAGGTGATGTTTTAGTAAAGAAAAAAAGAGAAACAATGCTTTTTAAAATAAAATGTCCTCTTCAGTCATTTTAAAATTAGAAGATCTTTTATAAAAAAATTTATCAAAAAAATTTACCAAACAATTTTACATTCTAAAAGTTTATCAAAAAAAAATTTTACCCAACACCTTTATCTTCTTTAAAAAGTACTTTTACAACATATTCTTTTAAAAAGGTGATGAGGAACAAGAAGAAGCTATTCAATAGTTATTTAGATTATTTAGAATTCTTAAGTAATTATTTTTATTCAAGTGTAGTCATCATTAGTTTTCCTTCTTTTATTAGAATTGGGTCTTTTATCAAAAATCTTAAGTCCTAGTTAAATTAGAAATTTTAAATTTTAAGTTATTGACTAATTAGAATAGGAGTTCTAATAGGAGTCATAGTAGTTTCTATATAAATATGCATGTAGTTTCTTTCATTATATAGTTAATAATATTCAGAATTTTCTAGCAAGTTTTGCTCTTGATTGTGTGATGCAACTAGCCTTACGTGTGATGCTTAAGGGTTTTATCCTCTTTAAGTGTGATGCCTAAAGAAACTAAGTGTGACTCCTAGTCTTTTCTATCATTCTCGTTGTTTATTTTTTATTTCTCCTCTTTTCTATCCTAAATAGACCATATTTTACTATTCATGCATACTATTCACAGCATATATTTGCCCAAACAGCCTCCAAATCCCCAAGCCCACCATACCCCTTAACCTATCCCGCATCAGTTGGTATCAGAGCAAAGGATCCTACAACTTTATTGTTGAGTTTTTTTCTCAATCATGGTGACAAATGCTGAGTTAAATGCTAGAGTTACAGTTTTAGAAAGAGATTGGGAAGAGATCAAATCTGCGTTTAAGTAATGGGTTGAACACATGGATTTAGTAGAAGAGACACTAACTAGGAAACTAGACTCCAAGATAGAAGAGATGGTGACCAAGAAATTAAGTACTGTCCAAGTTGAAACCTTCAAAGAAACCACCCTTCATGAGCAAGACATAAGGCTTGCAAGAACCCTTCAACTAACAATAGTGATGGCAAGAGATGAGGGAGGACAGAAGGGAATACAAGATACAGCTGGTGATATTACTAAGAAAATCAAGATTGAAGTCCTTGATTTTGAAGGGAAAGTCGATCCTATTGTGTTTTCTGATTAGATCAATTCTATGGAGGAATGTTTCAACTGGTATGACATGGGAGATCTTCATAGAGTTAGGCTTGCTAAGATGAAACTTGTGGGACTAGCCAAAATATGGTGGCAGGGTGTTGAAAGTGATTTAGCCTGATTAGGACAACCACCCAGTGCTAATTGGCTAGAGATGAAAGTAAAATTAAGAGAAAAGCACTTGCCACAAAATTATCTCGACAAGATGCATGATAAGGTTTATACTTTGAGGCAAGGAAGCATGACAGTGGCTGAGTATATGCAGAATTTTGATGAGCTAAAGATTTGCCATCAAGTTGTGGAAGATGCCTCACAAGCTACTTCTTGGTTTAGAGCTGGTCTAAGAGCTGATATAAAAAACGAATTACTTAGACAGCTTATTTATAGTGTTAAAGATGTATTCCAAGCAGCACTTAATGTAGAAGAATATATAAACAACCAGAATGATAAGAAAAATCAGCTTCAAATAGCGGAGGTAATAGCAAGAAAGAATTATGATGAATATTTAGATGCTTTATAGGCTTCAAACAACTACAATGGGCCAAATAATACTTCCCAAAAAGGAAGAGAAAAGGATTTCGCATTCAACAAAAAGAGTAATGAAAGTGTTAACTTGCTTCAAGTGTGGGGAAGATGGACATATGGCCTATCAATGCCAAAGAAGAAACAATCTGCATATGGGAAAAGCACAAGATGATGAAAAACAAAAACTTGAAGATACTAAAGAAAATTCCTATGATTTTGGAGTTTATATGGCTAATGATCCTAAAGATGATGAAGATAATTCCCATTTATCTTTTGTTTAGGGTCTGTTCAGCACTTCAAAACTCGAGGTCGAGCTTTTTTCAACAAGGGAAGAATGATGAGGAACAAGAAGAAGCTATTCAATAGTTATTAGATTATTTAGAATTCTTAAGTAATTATTTTTATTCAAGTGTAGTCATCATTAGTTTTCCTTCTTTTATTAGAATTGGGTCTTTTATCAAAAATCTTAAGTCCTAGTTAAATTAAAAATTTTAAATTTTTAGTCATAGACTAATTAGAATAAGAGTTCTAGTAGGAGTCATAGTAGTTTCTATATAAATATGTATGTAGTTTCTTTCATTATACAGTTAATAATATTCAAAATTTTCCAACAAGTTTTGCTCTTGATTGTGTGATGTAATCTTAGTTGTGTGATGCAACTAACCTTAGATGTGATGCTTAAGGGTTTTATCCCCTTTAGGTGTGATGCCTAAATAAATTAGGTGTGACTCTTAGTCTTTTCTATCATTCTCGTTGCTTATTTTCTATTTCTCCTCTTTTCTATCCTAAATTGACCATATTTTACTGTTCATGCATACTATTCACAGTGTATATTTGCCCAAACAGCCTCTAAATCCCCAAGCCCACCATACCCCCTAACCTGTCCCCATCAAAAGGACTTCAATCAAAAGCTCCAATTACACCAAACGGACCCTATATATTTCATTGGCAAGCATGTAGTCGGTACAGGAAGGTGGGAAGAAGCAGTGAAGTTGAGGGCAATAGCTGAGGAGCAAAAAATGATGAAGACACCTGGTTGGAGTCTCATCCAATGTCCTGCGGGTGAAAGTAATCTCCGAAGTTACAGAAGTAGACATTCAAACGAAACTACAAAACCGCTATAGATGGGAAAATAAGCCCTACCAATGATATCGTATATACATCCATGCTGGCATAAACATTTGACAAATTTTTGGAACAAAAATGGAAGAGTCTAAACCCTAAAACACAAACAGGAGAAATCGGAAAGAAAAGGACCAGGCAGAAAATGAAGAATGGATTCAATTCCCAAGAGGACTATTATAACGGAATTTGTCAAAAATAAAAAACCCAGGAATCACAATAAACAAATTTGTAACTCAATGACTCAAGTTTGATAGTGGAGAAAAAATGATTCAGTTTGATAGTTATAACTATTGCGCACCTATATTGAATTACAAAGATAGTGCAATGAAATTCACACTAGAATTCCACTAAGAGTGGCATCGATGACTAGTGTGAGAAGCTCATTTATGCAAAAGAGTATAAGAGCTCTTTCACCGGGCAAACTGGGCAAATGATCTTTTCTTGCATGCCAAAATTTCCAAAAAAAGCTCAGCTGAGATCTTCTGTAATTACGCAATGCTGATGTCTTGTCAATTTGTTGCAACTAGTCATTGCAAAGAGAAGAATTTTATTCAGTTGCTAGTGCCACAAGACTAGTGAATAGCCACATACAAAAACTAGATGAAAGGAAGTATGCACACCTGTTAACAATGATGTCAATCATCGAGATAATAATATGATCCTGCAGCCTTTTGTTCCCTGTCCTTGGTTGAGTCCAATTTGTTGATTCTTGGCCGGTAATTAGTTGGATCCCGCCTAAATGTGATATCCAAATGCTACATTGCCAGCAATAACATGCAACAGTAAGCATCATATGGTATACATAACTGAAAGCAAGTGCCAATATGCCTAGCAAGTAACACATAAAACAACAAGACATGTAGAAGAACTAGCTTTAAACATTCCAGTTACTAAATATCATTTTCCCAAATTATCTCCCTCATAGACAATAAGAAGTAACATAGAAAACAGTTGCATGACTTACAGATAAGAACAGATTCATTCCAGTCAACAATGATTGAGGAGAATTTGCAGCACAATCGACTGAAGGCTCTCCCTCATACACAATAACTCTATCTGCCAGATAAGTTGCCATAATAAAGTCATGCTCAACAACAAATGCTGTTTTCTTCGCATGGAGGATAAACCTCTTTATGACTTTAGAAGCAACAATGCGTTGCTCAGAATCAAGATAAGCACTTGGTTCATCTATTAGGTAAATATCAGCTGGCTGCAAGATACAAATCACATAACCATCAGACACACTCAACTAATGCTGGAAATGTAGCTTACTAACGTCAACTAGTGAAATAACATTGCAGCTAAAAGGACACAAAGATTACTTATGATGCAGGGAAGGTAGGGGTAGAACAAACAGAAACTAAGAACTTCGTCAATTTAAAGATGAAACCAATAAAACTTAGGTTTGCAACCTCAACTTTATTCTCAAACTAAAATATCATAACAAAACTGGTTTTGAAGTCTAAGAAGAATAACTATTTATACTAACAATAGCCAAGAATCCTAATTCAATTCTAATTTGAACTCTCTAATAAGTTACTGATTATAATCCTAAATTAAAAAGTCACATGACATCCACATGACTTTCCAAAAATTAAAACTTAAGACTCCAAATAAAATTCAAACTAAAACAAATAATTAAAAAAGAACACTTTATGCTCCTGCATCAGCTTATGCAATTATAATACGCCTAAAATTAAAGCCAATTCTTCTGGAGGCATAAATGCATAGGGTGATCTTGTTTTCTCCATCTACTTTTTTTTTTCTTTATTCTTTTCCTTCTTACTTTAAACTACTCTTGCGAGAGAACTCTTTGGTTATTTCAACATGCATTTTCCCTTATGGTATTTTAGAAACATACCTTTCCAAGGCAGAGACATAATGCAACTCTTTGCAACTCTCCTCCAGAGAGATTCACAACTTCCTGATCCATCAGTTGTTCAATAAGAAGAGGCTTCATCACATCTGACACAAACTGAGGATGCATATATGAATCACGTATCCTTGAATGCAGCAAGTGCCTAACTGTAGACTGAAATTTTGGACTGATCTTCTGGGGCTTATATGAAACATTAAACTCAGGTATCTCCTTGTCAGAACCTTCTATATTATCAGGTTTCAGCAAACCAGCCTGCAAATTGATCCCACAAAATAAATCAACTAGTTCTAGATATTAGAGATATAAGGATCCAAAACAGACAAATCTGTAGACAGAAATTATAAAAGTAAGAAATTACCAGCATGCGAATAAATGTTGTCTTCCCTGTCCCATTCTCACCTAGCATTACAATAATCTGAGAATCAGTAAATTCACCCTCAATCACTTTAAGTCTAAAATTGCCTTGAGTTTTAGTCATAGTTGGGTATCTGTAACGTGCATAGGTCTCAATTTCTTCAGCACTTTCTTGTGGGGTCTCGGCAACCTAATAAAAAAACAAAAAGAAAAAAAAATATATAGATGTTAAAGAAAAGGAAAATAAAAGGCACATAGTTGACAAAAATAGAAGGTTTACCTTGAAGGTTAAAGATTCATCCCTGAACCTCAGATTTTCAGTGGGAACAAATCCAGCCAAGAAGATATTGATCCCCTCTCTTACAGAAAATGGGAGGGTTACAACCCCATATGCACCTGGCTTCCCATACAAGCAGCAAATGAAATCCGATAAGTAATCCAGGACACTAAGATCATGCTCCACAACAATTACATAGCTGAAACACAAAACATAAAAGGTTAAATCATCCCAGTTAAATCTAAGTAGCAAACTAGAGAAATAAGGATGGTGAATGAATTAACCTATTGGGCCTGAGCAAGGATCTGATAACTTGTGCAGCTTTGAGCCTCTGTTTCACATCAAGATAACTTGAAGGTTCATCAAACATATATATCTCTGCATTCTGTATGGCAACAACTGCAATGGCAAACCTCTGGAGCTCTCCACCAGATAAATCACCTACATTGCGATCTATGACCTGGTTTAGTTCAAGACCAAAACATAGTTCTGCCTTCATCTGTCTTTCATCTTTTTGGTCAAGCACCTGGCCCACGTTGCCTTGAACTGCCTTTGGAATGTGATCAACATATTGGGGCTTAATGATTGCCTGTTTCATACAAAATACAACTTCAAAAGGAAGATAGCAAAGCAATATTGAGCATCTTAGGTGTAGCAGAAACTGAAAAAAGTCAAGGTCTCCAAAGATGCACAGCATACAAGAACGACTTATTAAACAACAACATGATATCATGATCGTTGATACAGACATACAGCTGGATAGAGAAGTACCTTCAAATTATCTTCTAGAATGCGGGTAAAATAATTCTGCAACTCTGAACCTCGAAAATAAGTCAAAATTTCTTGCCAATCTGGAGGATTCTGCAAAAGGGTTATCCAAAAAGGTTAACACCACACATGCATCAAGAAACAATCAAGGAAAAATGTCTCATAGAATTACATTGAAGCGACCCAAATTTGGCTTCAATTTTCCAGCTAACACTTTAAGGGCAGTTGACTTCCCGATGCCATTTGTTCCAACCAAGCCAAGAACCTGACCTGGCCTTGGGACTGGTAACCTGAAATTGTAATTCTCCATTACCTCAAATCACTCAAAAGCATCACACAATAGTTTTCCGGGAATAGGAGAATGAGCCAACCTATGCAATTTGAAAGTGTTCGGCCCATAACGATGGGTTGTGTCCTTAGCCAAGTCTCTAGGCAAGTTGATGATCTGAATTGCTTCAAACGGACATTTCTGCATCACCGGATCAATGGTTCAGCAACATCAAATATAAAACTTTGCTATATTTCCGTACAGAGCGCAGAAAACTACAAACCTTAACACAGATACCACACCCAATGCACAACTCCTCTGAGATGAAAGCAATCTTCGATGCAGGGGATAC
>BPVZ01000009.1:3801576-3819671 GCA_020521535.1 Rubroshorea leprosula
TTTTTTTTTTTCCAAATTATTAAACTTGAGGGACACAGGACATGCAAATGCCTCTTTGACAATACCACTGAGTTGGTCATAAGATACGTACCATACGATATTTGTTGCCGTTTATAGACTGCCGGATCAAAATATGCAGGATTTGGATCAGCAGAACCCCAAAGCAGCTTTTAGCTCCTCATCAGCGCAGTTATATCCCAGGAAGTAAGCTCGTGCTGCCACGCAAAGATGACAATGAGATGTATATATAATCAAAAACCTAAAGAAAAGCATGGAACATATCAAAGGCGCAAGATTTAGGTATATATTTTAATACCAAAACGGCCAGATCCCATGAAAGGTTCTGCTTCATCTGTGCCACCACCTTGCTGCTGCTGCTGCTTCTCAGATTTTGATGAGCACAAAGTTAAGAACTATGAATTTATGAAAACCAGAAACTGAAATGGACAAGCTGGTAATGGCAGTTCCTGTAGAATGATGGCAAGTCAACGGCACACCATATTTGTCCAAAAATTATCAAAACAATCAAGAAATTTGGTTTACTCACGGGATCCAATTCCATTTGAGATGGTGACGGCAACCTATCGAAACAATGGCCTGAAATTGTGCAGACCAAAAGTTTATTGGTTGGGTTCAAAATGACTTCTCTGCAAGTATCATCACACACTGGAAAACACCAAAGGACCATAAACAGAAGTCCCGCGATGTATTTAAGCACAAAGAAATGCAACTGTTTGGTAGTGTTTCCTACCATGAACATGCCCTGTCTTCTCACAAACAAATACGTTTCCAATTTGGTGGTAAGAACAAGTTTTTCCGGAACACACATGATCAGTGAACACCTTATCAGCTAGGCGATGTCTGCTCTTCCACATAGATACGTGATCAGCAACTGCCTTGTCCAGAAATATTCGGTCATCTTTCACCTTCACATTATTAAATAAATAAAGTGAAAGGACACATATTGCTATTCTATAGTCATGTATTATTATTACAAATGTAACCATCTTACGACCCTCGTGAAATTATTTCCTGAAAATTTCAAATTGAGTTTAGAAGGAGCTGATTTCCCCTTCATTTGTTACTTTTTTTCTTCTTTTGCCTTTTATGATAATTTATCAACCAGTAACATATATGATAATTTAAGTGTGTGTTCCGAAACAAGGATAGATTCAGCCCTAACTCAAACCCACACAATTTAATTATGGTTATAAACAACATTCCTGGTATAGCATGAAGAATGCTTTCAAGGATGAATTCAATTAAAGTTGATCTAGAAAACGCTCATTATTTTGAACTGGACATTTCTTTGACACAATGATCTCATTCCTTCCCATCAAAATCAAAGAAGAGAAGTAGAAGACCCTAACATCCTTTCATTCCTGCATTCAAAACAGCTTTGCACACAAACGTCCTTTTCAATTTTGAAGGCTCAAGCAATAGTAAAAACCATGTTACCTGTGAAGGAAGAGGTGCCTGCATGGCTCCATTTTGCTTCTTGCATTTGAATGTAGCACTCTTTGAACTGAGGTGGCCAATTCCTAACAAGTTCAATTAAGTCCTCTTCGTCTCACCGCAAGATAAAAGCAAATTTCTAAATGTTACAGCATTGAACAGGATTTGGAAAATTACATGTCTGAAGGAACAGACCAACTGAAAAGCCCACATAATAACAGGAATAAGTTAAAAACCCCAACCTCCATTACTAGAGATATGTTACCATGATAAGTAATTATTTAAATTTTAAAGCAGTATATTTGAAAGAGGACTGGGGGTAAGGACCCATTTGCCTAAAGCATTTCACCAGAAGGCCGATTATTAACACATGTTAGAGGAACTTTAACTGATGTACAACATCAAAAGTAATCAATAAACTGTATTCGTCCCACTGACAAAAGTAAGCTTGAAAATACAAACTAAATAGTTGTAAATTCTGAAATATCATTTTTTTCATCCAAAAATGGACACAGTAAGATTGAGTATGAGAAAGATCCAAGCTTCCGAAGGAGTATAATTTGGCGAAAAAAGGCTAAAACTTGGAGTACCTGAATATAATGCTTCTTCCAAGCAGATTCCCTTTACTTTGTGGGTGGCAATAAACCCCATCTCATGTAGTAGCTGGCCACACTAAAAAACTAAGCACGTCACACAAAATTATCAAAAACAAAGCAATAAGCTAGAACCTAAGAGACTGGATGGTAATAAACAGGAGTTCAAAATGAAGCAAGTCAAAACAGAGAACAGAAAAAAGATAAAAACTTTCCAAATAGTTCCTTCCTTTCTTCTTATTAACCAATATTTGCCTATCTATCAGTCGCTTTTGTTTCATTTTTGTTTCATTTTAACTCCTTTTTCCCATGTAAGACACCACCATAAATATAGTATTTTTATTACATAATTTGTCATTGATAAAACACCAATTAGCAGAATTTAATTAAAAAAACAAAAGCAAAAGAACGTGACTTCATATCAGAAACAAAAACAAGAAAATACAAACTCACAGGTGACCCCATAAGGATTCATCAGATGCAGCATAATTCAGGAATCTACACACCAGGGAACATGACACAAGGTCCTGTCATTTCATTTTTTGTTACAAAAAAAAAAAGAAAGGAAAAAACTTTGACCAACAAATAAAATCGAACTGCAAGCATAAGAACTTAAAAAAAAAAAAAATGAACAGAAACAGAAACGATGAACAAATTGAGATTACCTCAGATGAGAGGAATTTAAGGATATGAGTGAAAAGCTCAGGAGGAATCTTGCTGAGAATCCCAGTTTCAATACTTCGAGGAACACTCTTTTTCTTGTTGCTATTGTTGTTTGGTTGAACTGAATCCGGATTCATATTCAGTTTACCTGAATTCGATTGAGACTCTACTTTATCATTTTCCTCAGTACGGAATCTCTTCGTTTTTGGTTCATCCTCCTCTTCCTAAAAACCAAAAAACAATTCAATCAATTTGATGAAGAAAATTACGACTTTTATGTACAGAAATGCGAAAGAAATGAAATTACTTGATAGGCGTAGAGGACCTCGGACTCTAGGAAATGTGCCAAAATCTCGTCTTCGTCGTCTGATACAGTCATTGTTCAGATCAGACGGCGAAACTAAGGTCAGATCCGACCGATTAGTCACCGGCGGAGTCTCGTCGGTGCAAACGCTTGGTTCTAGGATAAGCCACAGAAACGCCGGAGCTGTTGCCTGTCCGGGTCTGGCAGGAGAGGTGGTCGGGCGGGTGGATTTCCGGGTCGGGTCTTCTTGTTATTACCCACAAGTCTCCTCCCGTTTCCTTGGTTCAGGTCTACACGTATCACCATCACCCTTTTCGGATTCTCACGTTCGCCTCAATATTATTTGTTTTTGTAACGCGTCTGGTGGATAAACATTTTTCTTGTTGATACAGAAAAGTGTCATGAGGAAGACCTAATTCCTGATTATGTGAACTACCAAATGATCTGTATATTGCTGCAAAGCCTGGTATGGAGCATGGAATCCTAAAACTTTGGTCTATATCACATCATCACCAATGGGGTAAGAATCATCAAATTCCAGAGTTCCAAAGTCACCCATCAAAGTTCAGATAAGTTATCCATACAAGATAAAATATAAAGTTGGAAATGTATGGTAGCACTTTTGACATTCAGGGGCAACACAGCACCCACCAGTCACACAAGTCACAACATTTCTAAACCTTATCTAAACCCTAATATTAAGCAATGGAAAAATATGAACATAGTGGAGAATGCAACCCATGATAAGCACTTTGCATAAAATTTGCCCCAAAATGCAAGGTTCAAAAGTATGCACCCAATAACTTTGATTACCAAAGCTGTTTACACAAATAGTAGAATCCAGATGACAATCCGGTGAGTCCTAGCAGCCAGATTTTAGGAAGTGCTGGGACAGCCAAAAAAAGCACCAGTTCACTATTTCTAGGGTCTTAGAGATCCAAGGACAAGCATCAGGCAGATTTCACGAAATGCTGGGACAGCAGTTTGTTCATCTCTAGAAACCCAACTTTGTCTTTTCCCTCAAATATAGTCTTCAACTTCTCATCACAACAGATCTCCCTTTTGTTTGCAGGATTCTAAAAGAGAGCATTGCATTGTCATTGACAACAAAGATACTTCATTTACAAAGCAGAAAACAAGACACAGAGATGAAGTAAAAGAACAAAAAGAAAGACAATAATAGCATTTAGGATTTCTGAGACATCATTATCCGCTTCCTAGCAACACAATAATGCAAATGCAAGGGAACAGTGAACAAGATCATATTTAACCCAGCCACAGTAGCATCGAAGACTTCTCTCAATTGACCAACTAACACCCTTGATTCTGACATTTATGAGATTATAGAACCTAGTATACAAGTGCTGGAACTGCATACATTACCATATAAAATTAGCATTTACACATACAATAGTTAATAAAAAAAAAGGGGTCAAACTTACACTAGACTTTAGCTACAATAAGCCAAAAAAAGGCTTAATAAAACATAGCTAGCTGTCCAAATGAGCATAAGTAATACTTCATAACACATTCTGATTGTTATAAAGAAACAATATGATCCTCCCATCTTCCAAAATTTACACTTAAAAAAAAAAAAAGAGGATAGGGAGAGTTTCTTGAGAATTCACTATGAAGAATGAACCTTAAAGAATTTTAAAAAAAGCACGGGTCATTCTGCCAAATTTCTCAAACAAGCAAAAGTATTAACTATTAAAAGCTCGATTTGCAGGCATTTACAACCCTACGACTCCCATTTTCACATTATTATAAAGAAAGAAGCGTTATTGTTTCACAGACAATGAAAACATGAGCACCCAAAAGGAAAAGAGTCATGAAAAGGGTTAAAAACCTGGAGGTTATGGAGCTTGATGTATTCCCAGATTTTCTTGACTGCGTCGGCACGAGATGCTTCAGAAGCCCCAAGGAAACTGCCGAGCTGTGGAGAAACCGGGATCGGCTTCATAATGCCATTTTTTGCCCTTGTTTTCGTAGCTCCTGCTATCGAAGTCTTTGCTGCCGCCATCAGTGCTCTGCATCCTTGAAAAACCCCTGAGGTCGCCATCCCTGCTCTTCCGCTGCAAAAACCCTAAACCCCAAGACTGGAACAGCGAGGGAAATGCAAAGAAGAAAAGAGAATGACGGCGTGAATTCTCCTTTGGGCAATTTTTTAAAATCTCGGTAAGTTGGGTTCAAATATGGGCCTATGTTGCTGGGCCCAAAACGACAAATCCTTTAACGCTTCTTTTTTTTTAGTGAAGTTCTTTCTACCAAGGTTGTCAAAATCGATATTTTACTTAAAATCGTTTTGGTTAGGTGAAATCGGAATCGTAAAATCGAATCGGTAAAATTGAGATTTTATAAAATTTAATATATAATATATGATAAATTATATAAAATTAAAATTAAATAACAATAAATCAAATTTAGAGTTAAAAACTTGAAATTAATTAATTAAAATTTAAATATCCAACAATACAAATAAATTAAACAAAGAATATGACTTAAATTTAGAATTTTAGATGGTTAAATCAAATTTGTCTCGAATTCTCGATTAAAATGTTGATTTGTGGTTGGGTTGTGTGGGTTGTGGGCTTTTTAAAATGAAAAATAAGGTTAATTTATGGGTTATCTAGTCAAAACTCACTAACCCAATATGAGAAGTCCAAAATGAAATAGGCAAAAAGTCCAGCTGCTAAACAGAAAGTAAAATCGAGATTTTACCTGATTTCACGATAAAATCTAGATTTTACTGTGAAATTCTCAGATTTTATAAATTTCAAATTTTAATATAGATTTTACATGAAATGTCTTGCTGAAATCGTAAAATCATAAAATTTTAAGATTTAAATCTAGATTTTGACAACAATGCTTTCAACCCATGAACTTACACCTTAATTGCTGAGCATATTTCTCAATCTCAAAAGGATGGCTTGATTTTCTGTTTAGTTTTTTTTTTTTTTAAAAAAAATGAAAAATGGAGGATGATTTGATTGTTTGAATCCCCACTCCCTTGTTAAAAAGAATTTCTTTACATTAAATAAGAATCTTTGGATCTTGGTTGTCTATCACAAGAAAAAAGAAAAGAAAAGAAAAGAAAATAAAATAACAATTCTTTTTCTTGATTAAGATAACAACTTCACATTCATATGCAGATGTGATAACCCATCGATCAGATCAAACAATTTTGGTTCCAAAAAGCTAAAATGAGAGTTTGGTGAAGTTAAAGATCACTTTTGGGGTGACGAAATACAGCAGCTTGAGTTAAGAGTGCTAAGAAATTTGCCTTTGCCTTTCCTATCTTTTATCTTATTTAAGAAAAAATAACCAGTACATATGTGAAAATTATTATTTTTTATTTATAAATCGAATAAGGAATTCATCAAGAATGCTCCAGTGATCCCGCGACCATCATTCCTTTGTTAAGAGTTTCTCATATTAAAATATAGAAATTATCATTTCTTTGTTAAGGGTTTCTCATGTTAAAATATAAAAATATAAAGTTCAAATTCCACGCTAATGTTAAAAAAAAAATATATTCATCATAACAGAACACTTAAAGAAAAGAGAGAAAATAAAAATCTCAAAGATTTTGCATGGCCCTCCACTCACTCAATTCAGGTGAATCCTCCTCAACTTTTCATTATATATATATTGAGTAATAATAGGAGAACAAAAATTTAGGATAAATGATGTAATATATGTTATGTTATTAAATTAGATAATACATATAATATTATAAATTTTTTAAGAAATAAAATAATTAATTATTAAATAATATAAAATATATTTTTTAATATTTTAAATTACATAATTTATATCATATTATTGATTTTAGATTTTATTCCAAATTTTTTGTTAAATTTATCATATTTTTTTTTCACTTCCTGTGGTGTTAAAAATGCAAGGAATTTAATAGAAAAAAGAAAAAGGAATATCAGAAATCATTTTCTTCTTTCCCTTGCTGATTTTTAGAACCAACACTAAAAAATAAAAAAAATTGAGCTGGTCGGCGCAGGACTAAGTGGAGATTCTCATGTTTATCACACTTGCTTTTTCTACTTTAACTGTCCTTCCCTCTTTAACTTTGCTTTCGATCCCATCAACATAATATAATGTTAAAATGTTAAAAAAGAAAGCTTTGATCTTCCTTTCTTTTTCTAACACCATTGAATGTCTCCTACGGTCATCACTTTTCACTAAGATCCAGAAGTCAAATTCTTCATAATAAGAACTTTAAAGTGTGATATACTAGTGGAAATTATTTCAAAAATGAGACTGCTATTTCTTGGTTATGTGTCTCCATCAAATGTATTAGAAACTTCTCCCCAAAAACAAATGACTTTATATTTATTAATATATGTAGTGCTAAGTTAGCATTGTCCAACAATGACTGGATCAAAATTTCTTAACAATGATTCCTCTGTTAATTAAGAAGGATAAAAACTCTTCGATTCTACCCTTTCTTGTTTTCTGGGTGGTGCCTGATGCCTCTTGATTTACTTCAATTGGACGCGGTGCAGTGCCATATAGGCCACGAGCCGGTACCCCACCAACATTATTGCCATGATCAACACATCAACCCACAAATGATTCAGACCCATTGATTTAATTGCTGGCAAATCCCCAACCCTGCATAGTCCCCTCTCTGGGCACTCATAGTAGTCGTCTTCATCGTATTGAACACCCAATAGAAGCTTGTAGCAGTAGTAGCTGTAACTCAAGTACTTCAGCCAGACAATAAATGGTGGAATTTGTTGCACGTAGTATCCTCCGGCTATGAGAAAGACTAACGTGGTGACGGAAGCTAATGTTGTGGCTTGTTTTATGTCCATGAGGATGGCTCCGAAAGCTAATCCAAGACTCTGGGAAACTAGTACACTGTAGAGGACGATGATGAGGGAGAGGATGAAGGTGACAGGATCGGGTTTAAGCCCGCCCATCCAGTATATAATGAAGACAAAAGCAGTTGGAAGTGCGAGTTCCAGGGGAAGATCTCCAATTGTTCTAGCTAAGAAATAGGAAGAAAGGCGGTACATCCCCGAGGATCTTTCCTTGATCAGCATTGTTCTTTCTTGAGGAAATGTGAAAACAGCATTGTAGAGTGGGTAGAATCCCCAGAACACGGAGAAGAAGAAGATCAATGCAATCTGTAGTTGAGAAATAAGACTGTTCAGCATAAATCGGAATGGATGAGTAATGAATTCCAAGATTATATGAGGGGTTCTTACGCGGTCTGCAACGTGAGAAGTCGGAGTGTGCCACCAGAGGAGGCCGCCGAGGAAAGCAACGCTGATAACTTGGAAAATTCTTAGCTTGTTAAAGGCTTCAAATCGCCTTTCCCGAACACCCCTCTGGAGCAGCACCTTGAATTGGTGCCACCAACTTGTGCACCACTGTTCCGTCTTGTAATTTTCTGTATTTATTCCGAACGAACAATTTCAGTTGAAATTGAAAATCAGAACCGGACAATTGAGATGGGAGAATGATAATTACTTGAATTTGCGTCTTTTGTATAATTGTAGTTATTGACATCTGAATTGCAGAGTTCAGCTTTCAGTCTTGTGGAAATGTTCTTCTCATAAGCAGAAAGCAGAGTTTCCCTCACTGATTTCTGTTCTTGCTCTGTTTCCTCACCCTGCTCTGAGTTTTTGCAATCAGGACTAATTCCTACAGCATTTGTTTCTCAAAATTAGTTTAGTATCTTGGAAAATTGGCAATGCAGAGAATTAAGATTTGGAATTTTGAATTACCATTGGCGAGATCGAGTAAGAGATCGGCGGGGTTGATGGTGAGGGATGTTGAGAAACCAATGGAGGAAAAGTATTCGAGAGCGGAAGATGCAGGGCCATAGTAGATGGGGCAGCCTTCGGAGAGCAGCAATACCTTATCAAACATGTGATAGATTCGGCTTGATGGCTGGTGAATGGTGGTGACTACAGTCCGGCCACCGGCTGCCAGGCGTTTGATGGTTGTGAGGATCCGTTGAGCGGTGGTTGAATCGAGACCAGAGGTGGGTTCGTCCAGTAATAGTAAGCTGGGGTTGATCAACATTTCCTGACCTATGCTCACTCGCTTCTTCTCCCCACCGGATATTCCCCTGAACAGCGGCCCTCCAATCATACTATTCCGGCACCGGCTCAGCCCCAGCTCGGCGATGACTCTTTCCACGTGCTGCGCTTTCATGTCTCGGGTCAGGCTGTTGGGCAGCCGTAACAGGGCCGTGAACATAAGCGTCTCGGTTACGGTCAAGTGCGGGTACAGGACATCATTCTGAGCAACAAATCCTGTTCTTCGCTTTATGGCGCCAGAAAACGGCTGCCTATTGTACGTTATTTTCCCGGACAACTTGCCACCGAGACGGCCACCGAGGGCGGTGAGGAGGGTGGTTTTACCACTCCCAGACGGGCCAAGCATTGCCAGAATTTCCCCCGGATAAACCATACCTGATAGCCCATTCAATATGGTCTTTCCTCGGGTTTTCCACGTCCCAAAACAAAATCCTTCCTGTTGCTCCAATTTAATTTTGTACACAACCTCCTCAAACTGTAATTATCACAGAAAAAAACGTTAATCAATTAAATAAAATAAGCTAATTAGCATGAAAAATTAAATATTTTCAAAGCTTGTTCGAGGAAAAACAAAAACCTTCAAAGTTACAGGAAACGGAGCAAGTTTCATGGGAGGTTGAGAACTGGGTTGCATTGGGAAAGCAAGGACAGTTCCGTTATGAGACTCCGTCGGCTCCGGCAGGCCTTCCACGGTATTGCCACTGCTGTCTTCGGGTTTTGGTGCTACATAATTTAGTGGCATGGCTAAAAGAAGTGACTTTAGTGATGGTGGGGGGTAAAGCGAAGGGAGAAGTTAAGGAAATTGTCTTTTTAAACTGGGTTCCTCATGGTGAACTGGAGTGGACCTAAAGGCCAAATATATAGCGGAGATCGGAGAGAGAATGAATTACAGCGGTGTCCCACATCTTCTTTTCCCTTAAATTATTCTAAAACAAACTCCAAACCATCAATTTCACTAATAAGCTCTTCCCAGATCAGTTCCCTCTTATCTGCATCTTGATCCCCCCATCTTTCCATTTATTATTAATTGATTTTAAGTTATATATAAGTGTGCATGCCCATCTGTTCAATTTTTACATGATTTGTTAACCAACATAATAAAATTTATGTTGAACTTGAAAATAAAGGACATGTTAACTCCATATGATATGTTTTGAAATTCATACTGACCTTAAATTTAATGAAGCATATTAAACGAAAAAATCTCATATTGATCCAAATATAAAAAGAATTATTCACTTATTATTCATTAATTTTAAATTAAATGCAATTTTGATATTAAAATCCATATGTCCAATTTTTTTTTTTTAAAGGAACATCAATATATGTGCACCCATGATAATTATCTTAGAACACCTTACAACAATTTATGTACTTTCATTGATCTAGTTGTTGGAAAAGAGTGATACAAATATAAAAAAGCTTGCTATTTGGGGTCAATACGCAACTTATTTTTGCATCTTTATTGATTTCAGTTTGTTTCCATTGTGCTTCCCACATGCTCAAAAGAACTCAAATGTCAGCATTTTCTAAAAATGTTCAGTTTTTGAGGAATCTAAAAATGTTCAGTTTAATTGTTAGTAATAAGTGATAGTTGTCGGTCTCACAAACCGCACTTTTTCAACACTAACCACAGGGCAAATTAATGAGTAGTTTATGAAAAGTTTATGAAAAATCATTACTTCATTACATTTAAAAATAATCAACAAATGGTCCAATATGGATGTGAAAATAGATAGTTTATTATAGTTTTAAGATATATATATATATAATTAATATGATGGGTTATTTTCACAAACTTTCCAGCATTTTTCTTTTTCGGACAGTGACATGATCGATGCCCCTGAGATTCCATGCATTCTAGACCAAACGTTAAGTAGCTGTTTATCAAAGCATCAAACTTGTTATAATAAATGAAATTACAAAAACAAACAAAATACTAAAGACCAACAGCATCTAAAATAGCTTTCCGCCCTTCCTCTTTTTCCTCTTTCAGTAAAACTCAATTTTTCATAACTTCTGCTGTTCAATGTATGCAATTGTAGCGTTATATTCACGGCGCATGGGATATCCATTCGTTGGGGAAAGAATTTGTGCTCTATTAGGAGAGCCACAACCGAAAGCTAAGGTTAATTGGACAGGAATTTTTAATTGTATTTTAAGATTATAAGTTAAAGGTATATTTGTTTATTATATATTTTTATTAGTAATTTGTATAAGAAAATAAAAATTTTATTTTATTTTGTTAATTATCGAATTAAATTATTTCACATAATATTAATATTAAAAATAAAATTTACTTTTATAAAGTTTTTTTATAAATTAATAGTAAAAAAATAAATATTTTTTTTATGTTGGTTGTATAACGGGAGGAAATTCATTCTCATATTTTATTTCACCATATCCGCATGTCATACGATTTAAATTCAAAATTTTTATTTTTAACAAAAAAAAATTATTATTAAATTATTTAAATTGTTGATAAAAAATAAATGTTAAAAAAGTGTAAATTAAAAAAATCTAATTACATGTATGTTTAAAGATTAAAAAGTGAAAGCAAATTCTTTTATTCCATCAACGATAACTGCTCCTACCAAATTCGGTTTTTCTATATTCGCATCACCGAAATTCGATATGACTTAATATTAATATTAAGTGCAATGTTCGGTATACAATTCCTTTATGCTTAGACTCTTTCGGGTCAGGGTACTTTACAAAAAATGCACTCTCTCGCTGACGGGGGTGCTGACGGGATTCAAGGCTTTTTAACATGCATTTAGAAGTTGTATTAAGTTTAAAATTATTTTAATATTTTTTAATAAAAATTTATTTTCAAAATATAATTTTAAAATAATTTTTAATTAATTTTTTAAAAATTTAGTTGATAAATATATATTATTTTAAAGTGATAAATTAAATAATAAAAAATAACCATTTCATTTTTAAAAATTTCTCCACTTCATCTTTTAATCTAAAAACTTTTAATTTAGAGAGAAAAGTAATTCCTACTACTTGCTATTTTTAATTTTGAAACCTTAGCAAGATTGACACAAACTCTTTAAAATATTGGTTGATGCTCGACCGACATTCTAAGCCGAATTATTTTGTGCAATAGATAATGTGTGTGATGCTAAACCAAAGTCATCTAATATTTCATTAATTCTCTCTTGCTTCTTCCCTTTTCATCTCACTAGAATTATTAAAATTTAAAAGAAACTAAGAGAAAGAAGGAGAAAAATATAATGATTAAAAAGACGGCCATCAATCGGATTCCCAATTACCGTCCCATAAAAATATACTTATTTTACTTTGTTATGGAGGGTAGGGGTCCACTCTTTTCCCATGTTAATTTGGAAGACCTAATTCTTGGCTACTTCACTCTTGGATGCGCATCATCTTTGAACTCACCCCTTTCTGTGCCCCCAACTTGCATATATTTATGTATGCCTAAGCTAGCCTAGTAAACTTCTATATAGGTTACGTGGATACATCACACGTTGTATATATGAATAAAATAACAAACAGAATTGTATTACAAACTTAATAGGATAAAACTTCGACCATAAATTCCATACATGCCGAATTTAAAGTTACAACTTTAATTAGATTCATTGTAAGACCGTAACTCGGCCCCTACCCACAATACCATTGGTTCCTTTTTTCTTTCAGCCCTTATCTTCCATATGCTAGTGCCTTTGCTTTTCAACTTATATATTCCTCACTTTTCCTAGATCTTAATTTCAATCCTACTATCGACATAACTCATCTTGCACATGGATTCTTTCTCCTTTTTTTTTTTTTTTTAGCATTCCTTACCTTGAGATTGATTCGTAAGGCTAATGTTTTTTAGTCACCATCGAAGTAAAGGCGTGCGCGCAATTTTCATGTCACATCTTTTCTCATTCTCGATACCCCTTGATGATTAGTGCACGTTTATTAATTACTAACAAAGATAAGAAAATTCTTCCACATAGCTTCAAATTTGGGTTAGTTAGTTTATGCCTTAAGTAATCGCTTATATATTATCACAAAAAATGAAGGCATATATCCTTATTGATATATTGACCAAATTATATACCTTATAGCTCGGTATATGCAGTCAATTTGGCAACTAGATTTATTTTTTTATTATTTGGTGGATTAGTGGGGGCAACTCTTGCTATTTGAGTTGAGGGAGGCGTGACAAAAATCACCCTTCTCTTCTCTTCATATCTAAACTTTTTGTTTGATTGATAAGAAGTTGGTATAATTACTTATGATTTTTTTTTATTTAAATCATATGACAATTATAAAATTAAAAGAATCAAACAAGTAACTATTAATTAATTACCATCATGATTTATAGGTACTATATCTAATATACGACCCTTGTTAAAAATATATATTTTTTATTAAGTTATATAAAAAATATAAAAATTAATTTTATTTCTAATACTAATAATATAAACACAATTTTAATTAAATAATTAATAAAATTAAAATTAATTTTTATTTTTTTTATAATCGATATCCTAAGAATATAAGATAAATAAAACACTATTTTTTAAAATATTATAAATCTATGGGGTTTTTTTTTTTTTAACAAGGATTATGGTTAGGAAGTTAGTGAGTTAATTGTTAGCAATTGGTCTTCAGACGGGGTGAACATTCCATCCCCTCAAATGAGACGCGCGGCCATCAAATCACTTTTTGGTGGAGTTCACAATAGTAGTAGAAGTCGAAACTCTGACCATCTCACTCAAACACTTAAGATTTGGGGTGGATATATTAGGTCTGAAGGTCTAGTTCATAAATCTATGGGTTTGATAATTAAGTTATGGAAGTTTTATTTTACCCAAGTGGAGTGGTAGTTAATTCCAATTTTGGTTGTCGTTTAGCGAGTTAGTGAACGGGAGTTGGGAAGTCGACACGTGGCACGCACTCCGGGACCCTGTTTCTGACTTGGAGGGGGGAAGGGGGGAGTTCCTGCGTCGTTTTGTCAGAATGCAAGATTTGGTCTTACGGAATGCGGATCTAACCAAATCATTTGGTGGAGACCGGATGGGCCCCACACCCACTTATTTACTACTGTCTTCTCCATTTTTGTTAAAAAAATAAAAAAAAAAAAACTTTCATTGTGCAATCAATGGAAATGGGACTTGGATTTCCTCCTCTCTTTTTATTTTTTTTTTAATTTTTTCTTGTCCCATGGAGTTGGTGGTTTTTTTTTTCAGTCTTCCAGAACTTCACATCCCCTTTTTTTTTTTTTGTAATTTTTGGTTTTACTTTAACCAACTTAATTGATTCAGGTCTTTAAATCTAATACTTCATTTTTAAATCTTAGTATTGGGTTTTAATTGATCAAAAATCCGATTTTCATTAATGATTTGAAAAAAAATAATTCTCCATTTCTCAAAATTTCCCTATATTCCAAAGAAAAAAAAACCTTAATTAACTGTTGACCTCTCCACTCTTAATCACTGGTTAAGTAAAGGACCAGTTCTTATTTGTTTTCTAGTTTAATTACACCCAAGTATAAAAATCAAATACTTTTTGAATGATTGTATAAAATGGTGATTTATAAGCACTAGTAAAATTAATTAAATAAAAATTTAGATAAAATTTAGATGTTTATCGCATTATCCAAAACGTTTTAATCAAACAGTTTTAAATGTACTAGTCCCGTCAATTTAAGCACCATAAAGATGAAAAAAACACAGCATATACATACTTAGGTGGAAATCACTTTGTTAGATGGAATTAATGACTTGGCATTTGGTGGTGGCTAGTAACTGATCGCATCATCACTTGTTTATATTATCATCTAGTAACTGCACAAAAAAGTTTTTGGGATTATTAAAATTATGATAATGACCCAAGAGCATGTTCTTGTAAATTAACATATAAAAATTACTATTAATGATTAATCAGAATAAATATACACGTACTAATACTAGAAATATTAGTACGTAAAATGCAAAGAAATCAAAATAGTAATTTTAATTTTAGTGTCAGGGTTTGAGGTTCAAAATTCTTATAATATAATTAAGTTGCAGTTTCTTAGAAACTATCATCGTTAATGATTTTGTGAGTCAGCCTGCCTAGATATGTATGCTCTCTAAACTAATTAATTCTACCTTTGCTGCTGCAAACAAATATGTACTACATGCGATATTGCGGGGACAACACAAGAGAGCAAAACAGAAAGAAAAAGATGGTGTCCAAAGGGAATGTGATGGACGTGCAAAAAATTGCAATGATCCCCGTGTTCTATATTTCCAGTCATTCACCTATAGCTAGCTAGTAGAAATTAAAGCAAACATATAGACAAATTGAATAGCAGGATTCTGGGGTCGTGCGCTGTTAGTGGATCTCAATATATATAGAAGCAGTAGAGTCCCCCTTTTAGGGGTTAGTGCCATGTGATAGATACCGAACCATATCAAAAAAAAAAAAAAAATCTGCATATAACGAAGTGGAGAGATGATGTGGAGAAGAGCAGATGACACTCCCATTCCCCCTGCAATGAACTGAAAATGAAATTTCTAAGATTTTGTAAGGGACAAAGCAGAACCCACAGTCACACACAGATGTCCACTTGTTATTTTATAATCTTTTTTTCTCCCCTCTCTTCTTCACATTGATCATTATAGTAGTAATTGCTAAAAAAGTGTCCACAGAATTAATGCTCATTGTTTTGATGTTGATCGCAGAAAGTGTGTATCTGTGCGCAAAAAGGGACTAATAATGGCAAATTTTTATAAAATGCAGCTCTTAAGTTGTTGAAACTCTAGTACTGCAACTAATTAGTGGGAGATCGAAGTATGATAATTGGAATGATTGTGATTCTTGAAAGGTGAGACAAAAAAAATATCTCTTTGTAACTTGGGAAAAGAAAGGAATGTTGGAGCACGCGCACATCGCAAAAATGCAAATACTATAGTACTCATTCCAACGTAAGCATCTGCGTTTTGGCGCATGAAGTTCTCCACTTTTTTATATGATCGAAGATCTTCTCATCATGCCTACCCATTTCCTAGCACCTATTTTATAGCTAACTGTTTTCTAGTTGCGACCAAATTGGATTTTCATTTGTCGCAATGGTGTTTGAGGCATCAAGATTGTTATAATTTGGTGTTGGAAAATTTGTTCTCAGCGCAAAATAAAGCTGAAAAAGGCCATTTTGACATCGCAATTAGGGTGTTTTTTAGTGTAAAAACTGTGAAACAAGTTGCAAAATTTTAAAAAAATTTATATATTTTTTTTCCATATATGTTAAAAGAGTTGCTTAAGATACTTTGATTTGTTAGCGTGGTTAGTGTTATGTTGAGTCATCTGATTAGGAAAAATTTAGTTGATGGGGGGCCGAACGCGTCATGTGCTCTATGAATCAATGTTCTCCAATCATTCTAAATTTATATATGTCTTCAAGAACAGATGAGGCAATACCGCAATAGACTAGCAAGTTAAAATTATTTATTCTTTTCATCCCATGGCAATCTTAAATATTTTTTCTTTTATGTACTTTATTTTATCTCATCTCAAACCCTAAAGATCTTTAAAGATATCCTCAAAGATCCTTGTTCGTGCTTTAGATCTTAATCTATCAGCTTAGGGCTTGTGGTACATCATGATCTACTTGTGGCGCGCCATCAACTAAAGAAACAAATATGAAAGTCACTTTCATGAGATGATAATGCTAGTATTGCATTACATGAAAGGGTACGAATGAACTAAAGTTTGCGGCTCTTCCCAATTAATCCAAATGGTGGGGAGTGGGTGACTTCCAACACAGTTTCATCACAATCATATCTTATAATGTTTTTATTATTTCTTTTACATGTCATTCTCTTATTCCATGTTCACACAATCAAACCTCTAAGGGGATGTGGTTTAATGGTTAAAAATTTGATATTTTAAGTTAAAGATTTCAAATTCAAATATTGAGTTAGATAAACAGAGATTTAAGAAAAAAGAATGGTTATTCTTTTTTATATAGTCTATTTAGAAGTACCCAAAAAAAAAAAAAAATTGTTCACACAATCAAGCTTGTTGCTCATCATTACCAAATAATTTTAGTCAAAAATGAGCTATGCAATTCAGATTGCATAACATAAATTCCTAAATGTAAACACAAATAGATCTAGCAATTTTTTACTCGACTTGCTAACCTGCCCATCACCCACTCGTTTAAAATGGGTTAGGGTAAGATATTCATGACCTATAACCCGTTAGTGACTCGTAAAGAGAATTTGACAGGTCATAGGTCAATAATGGGTTGACTCACTGAGTGAATAAGCTTGACTTGTTGATCCGTCTAAAAATTAAAAAATTTTTAATTTATTATTTATTTGTTTTGTTTTCCAATTCCCAATCTTACCTAAACCTCTAATAATTGACTAATTCTCCCTAATTGGCTAACTGATTCTCTTAGCTCATCATTTTCTAGAAGCAAAAATAATCCCACTCCACTCATGACTCACCTCTCGACCTCTCCTATTCTTGCTTGCTTTAAAACTCTCTAAAACTGTAACTATTCAAAGTTCAAACTCTTCTCATATTCTTCAATCTCCATAGTCCATAGAACCTTCGACTTTTAAGCTCTACCTCCACCATTTCTCTTTAGTTTTTAACATCATCTTAGACTCAAATCTCAGTCTCACCGAGTCACCATCGTGTCGACTCAGCCTTTTCTTTCTTTCTCCTTCAAGTCTAACAAGTGCTCTTTTTGTCACCAACTGTTCTTTCTAAAACCTTCAAGATAAGTTATTTACTTGTTTATACTTTTTAGTTTTCTTTCCAATCCAAGTAAAATTTCTACTTGATCTTCTCTTTTGCTTACTCCAATGCATTCAATTGATTGATTCTTTGAAAGCAATGACCAGAATAAATATGTTCTAATGGAGTTTGTGTTTTTTGGTTGTCATGTTACTACTGCTTTTTTTTTTTTTTTTACTATCAAGATTTATAAGTGTATGGTGTTCTCGAATTTGATGAGTACTATTTCTTGAAAGGAAGTGGAGAAGGTGATTA
>BPVZ01000009.1:3819771-3831856 GCA_020521535.1 Rubroshorea leprosula
GCTTGACTTGTTGATCCGTCTAAAAATTAAAAAAATTTTAATTTATTATTTATTTATTTTGTTTTCCAATTCCCAATCTCACCTAAACCTCTAATAATTGACTAATTCTCCCTAATTGGCTAACTATTCTCTTAGCTCATCATTTTCTAGAAGCAAAAATAATCTCACTCCACTCATGACTCACCTCTCAACCTCTCCTATTCTTGCTTGCTTTAAAACTCTCTAAAACTGTAACTCTTCAAAGTTCAAACTCTTCTCGTATTCTTCAATCTCCATAGTCCATACAACCTTCGACTTTTAAGCTCTGCCTCCACCTTTTCTCTTTAGTTTTTAACATCATCTCAGACTCAGATCTCAGTCTCACCGAGTCACCATCGTGTCGACTCAGCTTTTTCTTTCTTTCTCCTTCAAGTCTAACAAGTGCTCTCTTTGTCACCAACTGTTCTTTCTAAAACCTTCAAGGTAAGTTGTTTACTTGTTTATACTTTTTAGTTTTCTTTCCAATCCAAGTAAAATTTCTACTTGATCTTCTCTTTTACTTACTCAAATGCATTCAATTGATTGATTCTTGGAAAGCAATGACCAGAATAAATATGTTCCAATGGAGTTTGTGTTTTTTTGGTTGTCATGCTACTATTGCTTTTTTGTTTTTTACTATCAAGATTTATAAGTGTATGGTGTTCTCGAATTTGATGAGTACTATTTCTTGAAAGGAAGTGGAGAAGGTGATTATGAGAAATTGTAAATATGTTTTATTAAATTAATGGGAAAAAATCTTTTTATAAGATATTGAATTTTATTTTTAAATCTTTTAAATAATTTTCTTTGGTTGGTAATAGATACAAATTACAAAGAAAAAAAAGAAAAAAAATTCAATTAGGTCAAATCGTAGGTTAATCCATGACCTGTGATGGACAAATTAGGGTGAGTCTTCATTGACCCAGTATCCATTTCAACCCAACTCGTTTTAATCCTTCACTCGCTCTAACCTGACTCTAACTTGATCCGATCGCCCATTTGCTAGGTTTAGACACAAATCTTTCTAATATTATAATCTATATTTTGTAATATAGTACAATTTAAAAGGCATTTATTTTGATTTATTGAAAACAATTATCAACTATTGGTTTTAAACAAACTGTTAGATATTTTGAATTATAAATATTAATAACTATTATTTATTGAATATCAACTATTAATTGTCAACTATTTTAAAAGAATTAATCAAAATAGCTTATAAATAATTACGTAGTCTAAGTGATCAGGTTGAAGCCGGAAGGAACATATTCATTGGGCTGAGCTTAAGATGAATTTCTAGTGAAATTTGGTCCATTAATTAGTGCCAGATACGTAAAACAAAGAAAAAGCCTTACATATCTGGGCCAAAAGGCGCATATATTTTTTGGCCCAATGCTGCTGAGAAACAGTTGACTTTCATCCCTTTGAAGTTCGAAGATCTAAACTAACTGCAGAAAAGGAGCGAAACCGAAGAAGAGGAGAGGCGAGTAGGAGGAGCAATGGCGACGGTGGGATTGGCGCCGGGGCTTTCACGTAAACTGAAGAAGGCATTAGAGTGCCGGACGGACAGTCCGGAGGTGGTGGCATCGCTCAACACTCTCTCTCTCCACTTTCTACACTGAGAACACTCCGCTGGCTCGTCACAACCTCAGATCCACCGTCCAGAAGAGTTCTCTCGACATCAACCTCGATTTTCTCCATGCCTCCGAGTCCGCTCAGCTGGTAATTCCTCATATCCTAATCCGAATGAATTTCGATTATGAGTTTCATTTGCTCAGTTGTTTGCTTGTTTCTGTCTTCTTAGGCGTTGGACCGAGTTGAGGAGGAGGTCGATGTTCATAATTATACATTTAAGAACCATCAAGCTCTTATCAGGCAAAAGGGGATAGGAATTACTGTTTTTTTCCAATGCTCCTTTCCTGGCAGTAAACCTCATTTAGGTGGGTTCAGGCAGAGTGTAGGAAACTGGGTGACAGTGATAATCCTGAAGTTGGTGAGCTCTAAAAAACAGCCGTATGTTGCCTTAAGGAAGAAAGACCTGTTCTCTTCAAGTATTGTGCTGAAGAGGTGATTCCTTGTGGGCCATGTTTGAGATTTCAAATCTCAAATGTCTACTTCTAGTGCTTGAACTAAGTCTCTGATAACAAATACTGGTAGCAAACATGAGACATAATGCATTAGTTAGAAGGTTTATAATTGCTCTCACATGTGGAGGACCTGGTGGGATGCCAAGACCAATAGAAGTGCATGTTCATGATCCCTTACGTTATGTAGGAGACATGCTAGGGTGGTTACATCAGGTGTGTTTAGTCTTCTGATAGTGCTTTCTTCTTTCAAATATGCTATTTAATTTTGTTTTCCATACTCTATTTATTGATCTCTCTGTAGGCCTTGGCATCAGAATGGGAACTTGTGCTTGCATTGCTTGACCCCAGATGCAGCAGTCCATTCTGGATCAACAAATCCATTCTTCAAGGACTTGGAGAATCATTCTGGAAAGATAGAAGCAGACTTGACATTTGTTCTGGATAGAATTTTTGAAGGAGTTTGCCGACCATTTAAAGTGAGGCTTGAGCAAGTTTTGCGGTCACAACCAAGTCTTATAAGCTCTTATAAACTCAGTAACACCCTGGAATTCTACAACTACACTGTAAGAAGTGTTCTATCTTTCTTTTATATCCCTGTTTTAGAGGGTACTTTTATCTTTTAACCATTTCGGAACACTGTTTGTTTACTTCTAGATATCAGATTTAATTGGGGGAGAAACAGCACTTTGTAAAACACTTGGGATTATCAAGGATGCTACTCAGAAGACATTTTTTGAAATTCTGAAAAGCAGGGGGGAAAAGCTTTTACAGTATCCTCCTCTTGTTGCGGTTGATCTTTCACCACCACCAGCTGTAAAGGAAGGAGTCTCTGTGCTTCTTGAGATAATTGAGACAACAACAGCATGATGGTTCCTGCTTCAGGGAAAAAGCCTGCTTTGGATCCAGTTATATCTGCTTTACTCGATCCTATTATACAGGTATTTTTTTGCTTGATAGTCCAATAGTTGTGTTAGGTAGCTTTATGCTCCATTCAGGTCATCGTGCACAGTTATTGTAATTTATCAGTTCATGCAGATCTAATTTGTGTGTCCAAATACCTACTTTTAGCATTTTATTTTAATAAATTTATAGATTTTAGCTCCTCACCTTATATTATGACATTTTTAGTCTCTCACCTATACAAATCGAAGAAAATAACCTTTATTTAATATTCTATTAACTATCTATTAGTTTTATTAGCTGACTGTTAGTATTTTGTTATAAAAAACATAAAATTTAAATTTAATTTAATTTGTTAATTTCGTTAACAGGATACTAATAATCGGTTTACAGAATTAACAGTCAATTAACAAAACTAACAGTGAATTAACAGAATTAACAAAACTAACAGTGAATTAACAGAATTAACAGTGAGTTAACAAAACTAACCATCAACTAATAGAACTAATACAACGTTATAACTTGACGTTAAGTAAGGGTTATTTTCTTCAAATCATATAGGTGAAGGATAAAAGTGTCATAATATAAAGTAAGGGCTAAAACCTACAAAATTATTAAGGTAAATGGTTAAAAATTGGTTTTTGCCAACTTGTGTGAGCAGGTTATTGCTATTTAAGAGAGATGAAAGTTCTTATTAATTTTTCTGATGAAATATCATCGTTACATGGGCAACCTTGTGCCTGGTTTAAAAATAAAAACTGTTTTTGGTGCATGGATAATGGGCAATACAACAGGGGATAGCTCTCCCCTTTCCAAACCCCTCCCTACTCTTCCCTAGGTTCAAACCTAAGACCTCTAACATGTAGGCTCAAGCTCTTAACAATTGAGATATTCCCAAAAGGACACCCACAATATTCATGTGAAAGAAATTCTTTTCTCTAGCATTTTCAATGTAGTGCTAATATAGCATCTCCTTTTCTGAAATTTAACAAGTTATGATGTTTCATTAACACTGGTTGTCTTGCAGATGGGTGAGCAAGCAGCAGAGGCACACAAGTCCTAGGGAGTTGGCCACTCATCAAGAAGAACTAGAATGAGTTCAGAGTTCAGACTCTGGCCAACTTAATAAATCTGCAGTTGATGCAATTTTGTCAAATAACAATTATACCCCATCTTTTTTTCGTTTGTATAATTGTATTTGCGTGCATACTTGTTTCCTCATATCTGCATCATCCCTGTCCAGCTTTCTCTCGAGTTTTTTATTTTTTGGTTCAAAGGGGGCACATGTCGAGCTTCTTTTATTTCACTGAAATTTGTCGAGGGTAAGCCACCCCATGTACAACAGCATCAACAATAGGATACAGAGCACTAGGACAAGTAATGAAGTACTGCAATAGTATAACTCAAAGGCACATGCCCAGCTTCATGTTTTACATGTCATTCTTCAAACTCTGCTAGGCACTCTTTGATGGCTGCTGCAAGCACTGTGCAAGAATCATTCTCTGGAACTTTAGAACCACGGAAAATGCCATTCGTGAATCAGATTCCATTTCAACCTTTTTGATAAACATTGCTTTGGCCATCCTAACTCCATAAAGGATTTGCTGCATGCTCCCAAAAAAAACGTAACCCCCTCAACCATCTTCCCTCCTCATTTCTGATCAGACCACCTGATCCAGCCCTGTTATTTTGTTGATTCCAGTAGCCATCAGTATTAATTTTCACCCATTCTATACTAGGCTTGTCCCAGGAAAAGCAGTACCTCTTCTGCTATGTCCGGGGACCTGTTTCAGAGACTATTTCTCTAGGTTCCTGCATATGAGTTTATTTGCTTGTTCCTGTCTCCATCTTTGTGTGGTTGTAGTACAGTTACCTCCTAATATCATGGGTTTACGCAGAGTAGAGAAACTCCTTCAAAAATTTTCCTTATCAACTGTTTGTGTGCCATCCAACAACCATTACTGGGACATGAGGTTGCAGCTGAATATGTGAAGAACCTGGGGGATATGATTAATGGTCACATTCGTGCTCTTGTGGAAAAAGAAGTTGACACAATTCTAAGAAGATGTGGCTTCTCTGTGAAGATGCATCACTTCCGAAATTCAAGGGCTGCTGTCCCATTGGCTCAAATAGAAGACACAACTCCAGCCTCTCTTTCGATTGTCTAAAGTCTTTCGTTGGGTTTACTCTGGGAAGTGAGAGTTCCCTGCCTGAATTTGAGCAGATGCAGGTTCCAAAGTTGCGGTCTGAAGCTTGTCTCCTGGTAGCCAGGTCACTAGCTGAAGCCTATGAGCTTATATATAATGCAATTATGGATCCCAAAAATGCTTACCCAGACCCCAAATCATTGGCAAGGCATCCCCCAGATCGAACAAGGACCCATTTTAGGAATTTGAGGAAGCTCTATAGAATTTTTACGAAATCAAAATAAAATATCGCTTTCTTAATATATATATATATATATATATTAAAAAAGTGTGTAATATCCTCTATTGCAAAAAAATTAGATAATTTTTTTTTTTAAATTATGTTGTTTTAATAAAGTTGTATTAAAAAAATTAAAATATTTTAATTATTTTTTAAATAAAGATGAGGATGTTCTAATCTTTTCTTAAATATTAATCTATATATATATATATGCAAGGCAGTTTATGAGCTCCTGTTGTGTTGTTCCTTTAACGTTCATTGGTGGATGATAGATGCGTTTTTGCGATCCAAAACGTGCGCGCACCACGCGAACCCTTGCTTATTTCGGAGGAAAGAAATAGAAAATTGACTTTTGCTTTTGTTTTTGGGAGAAGATTTTTTTTTTTTTTCAATATACATACTTACAATTACAAAGCAATACGACATAAAATATATAAAATTAAATAAATATAATGTGAAATTAAATAAATATAGTATTAAATTAATTTAAAATAAAAAATAATTATAAAATTACATATAAATTTATAATATTATATAGTATTTATAATTATATTATATATATAGTTTTTTTTCCTATTTAAAGAGAATTCACCCCCGGCTGAGAGGAAAAACAAAATTACAAACATGAAAGCTTTCCAATTTTTGGCAAAACCTCAGAGATTGCCCTTCAACTTTTTGAGTGTGTGGACTTTACCCCTCACATTACAATATGTGATTTTATACTTTCTTGATATTTGAGTTTATGATAATGAAGTAATATTTAACGTTAAGAGGTCATGTGCAACACATGCATCGTTAATTTTTGTCATACATGTACAGGTAAGTGACACGTAAGCCTTTTTTTCCATGTTGGCAATCCAGCCTAAATTGCTTATTAGTGAGAAATATATCGCCAAATAATTTAATTGTGAAAACCATTATCTGACTTTGACTTATAAATTAAAGTTAAATTACACATTTATCCTCTCATCATCATCCCTTCCGTTCAATCTCTTCCTTCCTAGGATCTCCATCTCCGGCAAACTCAAGCTCATGTTCTTGTTTCTCCGAACATGCTTCTGCCCTTTTTTCCATTCAAACTCACAATTTCATAGCATCTTTCAATCATCCATATAAATGAAATTTTGCACATTTCATAACATTAAATTTCCATTCCATAACTAGAACATTTGAAAAAAAATTCCATCAGAAAAATACATCTATATATCGTCAACTATTGCTAAAAGAAAAAAAATCTATAAATCTAGGTTTGATAAACCTTGGAATATGGGCTTCTTGAACCCATCCATCAAACCTAGCAATTTGGGTTCGATGGAACCTTGATCTAGGTTCCATCAAACCCAAAACCTCTGTTTGCATGGGGAGGAAGAAGCGGGAAGAGAGAGAAAGGAAAGAGGGGGAAGAGAGGGAGAGGGAGGAGAAAGATGCGCTTGAATCCTTACTGAAGATGCAAAGGTGATGGGCTGGGCTGTAAGAGGAAAAAGAAGAAGAGGACAAAGGAGGCGAGGAAGATATGTGTTGGAAAAGGAAGGAAGAAAAGAACCAAATATGGGAAGAAGATGAATAGGGAAAATGGGTAGAGAACAAATGAAGAAAATGAGTGGACCATAGTAATTTTAATTGATAGTAAAAAATTAAGGTTTGCTTATATCACCAATCATCATGTGCCATGTCATTAATAACCTTTTATGTTAATTTAAAAAGGGAAATGCTATTGGGACAACTATTTTATCTCACTTTTTTATATAACCTGACGTGTTATTAAAATAATTGGTTCTTTTAATTCATGTGGGACTCGTGATATTGAATGCATCCACTCATTTAATAACATGTAGAAGTTATACAAAAAAATGAAATAAAAAGGTTGTCCCAATAACACTATCCATTTTAAAATGGGGTCTGCATGGTTTGTGAGCTGCCCATATGTAAAATCAGTGTCCATGTGGCACTGAGGTGTAATTGGGAAATGGAGGGTAATGGGAGGACATTAATATTTTCCTCATTTAGTCAAATTATTTAAGGTTAAGGGTAAATATTCATACTTTGTAAGGTGAAGGGCATTTTGCCTCAAGCTCCAAAAGTTGAAGGGCAATCGGTGGGGTTTTGCTTCCAATTTTTACAAAGAAATGCAAAATTACAAGACTCTGAATTCTGAAATTTATCAAAGCCTTGCAAGAAGCCAGTATAAGAAACAATCCAACAGAAGCATCCAGCTTTAATTTTGTTGCCAATTCTGCTCCTTTTATTACCTCATAAATCACGAAAAGTCAATTGGGTTTCTTCTCTCTCGGTAGCACCAGAGAGGGAGAGGGAGAGAGAGATGGCAGCGATGGGTATCAATGGCGGGTTAGTAGAGAGGGATGCGTCCAGAGCTCATGCGGCAATGGCGCTGGTGCAGCTTGTCAATGGTGGGTATCATGTAATTACAAAAGTTGCTCTTAATGTTGGTGTCAACCAGCTTGTCTTCTGCGTATTTCGTGATCTTCTTGCTGTCGCTATTCTTGCACCCGTGGCCTATTTCCGGGAAAAGTAAGATATCATTTCCTCTTCCAATTCTGTTTCTCTTTATCTTGGCCTTTGATCTTTGATGAGTATGTCTGCAACTATGAATATTTGTTAATAGGGATCTTACTGCTTTAATTAGGTTTTGTGTTTATCTCTTGCCTTTGATTCATGGGCTTTCAATTCTTGATGCTACTTTAGGACATGGGCTCTTTCAAATTTTATGCAATTGTTGTGTGTATGGATATCTGATTTCTATTACAAATAACGGCATAAGAATAAGATACTAAGTGAATCATCTTCATCTTGGGATTAATATCCTACAAAACCCAATTGCACTTCCTCCCTATCTCTACCTAGACCTAGAAGAATAATGACATGGATAATGCAGGTTTTTTTTTTTTTTTTTTTGCATATTCTTGTGCTATGGCAACTTTGTAGAGATTTCTCCCTTTTAGTGATTAAAGAGGATTTGTTGGCAAAAAGTTGAATTTTGATAGTGGATGTGTGAGCTTAGAGATTAGTTAGATGAATCAAAGCTTTAAATGATATATATTCCGTTGCAAAGTCTGTGGAGTGTTGTTTACCTTTTTCATTCTTATAACATAGCTACATTTTTAGCTGCCTGAAGTAGTAAAGTATTCCTTACAACTCGACTCCACTCCAAATGGCAGCTGTGTTCCTTATGCATGTTACTTGTGATTTGTAAATATGAATCTTTTTGCTAAAATGTTCTGAATTTTTTCTTAATATTTAAAGAAAATTGCAACTCATTGAATTTTTTTTTCCTTTCCTGTTTGTAGAAGGATTCGACCACCCATGACTAGACGCATCCTTCTGTCTTTCTTCTTTCTTGGGTTAACAGGGTGAGTTTTCTGAAGCCAACTTATTTGATCCAGCCACATATTATTTCAAAAATTATAAGTGCTGCTGATCAACTTATCTGGATTTGTTGAATTGGGGTAGGATATTTGGAAACCAGCTTTTATTTCTCATTGGTTTAGGCTACACAAATCCAACTTATGCTGCTGCAATACAGCCCTCAATTCCAGTCTTCACATTTCTCCTGGCAGTAATGATGGGGTGAGAATGACAAATGTCTACCTTCTTATTTTTATCATTTTTTGAAGATTGGTATATTTTGCATTAGCATGTTCATCTTCTTGCCTGTATAGGTTTTATTATATTGTCACCCTTTTCAATGTCAAGTATCAACTTATTTGTGCAGTACAGAACGAGTAGATTTACTTAAAACTGAAGGTCAAGCGAAGGTTGGAGGTACCTTAATCTGTGTTTTTGGTGCAATTTTAATGGTTCTATTCCGTGGCCCTGCTTTGCTCGGAGTGGACATGGACTTTTCTGTACAAAATCAGATAAGTGTCAGGGGTCAACCAGAGCCTGCTGGATGGCTTGTGTCTAGTTTTCTCGAGTTTGGGCTAGAGCATTGGCACATTGGGGTTTTATGTTTGATAGGGAACTGTATGTGCATGGCTGCTTTCCTAGCGATTCAGGTACAGGATGTGATGGTTGATTTCGATTTATTGATTGATTAATTATGCTTGGCAAAGAAAAAAAATACTAAATAAAATTGTTTTATTTAGGTAAGATGCTCTATTTTTTTTTTTCCATTTTGCTAAATGTGTGGTTATATCATTTATCATCAGAAAATTTTCCCCCCCTTTGCAAATATTAATGATCAAACAATGTTAAATATGAACCTGATGAGATGCCTTGTATGCTTTATTGACTTATATTCTTTCTGACTAAAGGTGATCATGACCAACCTGACCGTTTCTGCTGTGATTTAAAAAATAAAAAAAAATAATAATAAAAAACAACTTGGATTCAGCTCAGCAGTTTTAATACATAAATGAAAAAAGGGAAAATTCCTCCCCCCAGCCTTTAGGGTTAAGAAGATGGGTTTTCAAACAAGATGGTGTCTAATGCATTTCTAACAGTTTATATTTTGCTATAAGTTGTAAAGCTTCTATTTTTGGTTTTAAGTTATCGATTTGGGTTTATTTCCAACCAATGAACAGCCCAATTTTCGTAGCTTGATTTGAGGCTTCTTGAACCATATCTCAAGAGTATTTGTCCACTGTCACAATGACTTTGGTGCACTATTTATGAAATTCTTACCTTTTTGCTTTGTGGTTTGCACAAGTTAGCATATTGTCAAAAATAAATAAATCAACATTAATTGGAAGTGGTTGTGGTTCTTTTGCAAGAATGTTATTACCTGCTTCTTCATTGTAGGAACTATTGTTTTCTTACTTTACATAATGGTATTTTCTGGAAATTCCTAATGTTAAACTTACTTTTGTAAAATTTCCAGGCTCCTGTTTTGGCAAAGTATCCTGCCAACATTTCTGTCACAGCGTATTCATATTTGTTTGGTGTCATATTGATGGTAACAACAGCATTCTTTGTGACCAATGAATCAACAGACTGGCATCTGACACAGTCTGAGCTTTCTGCAGTATTGTACGCTGTAAGTTTCTAGTCAGGTTTATTGTATCTTGAATATTAAAATTATTGCAACACAAACCATTCTCAATTGTTCTAACAATATTTTTTGGTTAGTTATTTTGAAGTCAGACTTTATGTTTTATGCTAGTTGGTACAACTTTTGAAGACTTTGATGTGGTCATGTGGTGATAATTCTATAATGGAGGTGTGTTTACATTTGATCTTAGCCCAAAGTTATTAATGGAGGTGTATAAGAGTTGGGGATAAATTTGATTCCAATGCTGAATCTTTAACTAGAGATGCACATTAAGATCTAGGGTTGATATGTGACCTTGAGTGATTATGTTGATCCAAATTAATTTTATGTTCTTTTAAGCTATGAAGCTAGCCTAGCTACATAATGAGGATTTATACTGTTAATAGTTTCTTGACCAATGATGGGAAGTTCTCATACTTATGTGTAAGAATGACTGGAAATGTGTTATATTAAGATTGTCTTAATGTTTGTCTATTTAGATGGTAGCTGGTTTAGCAAACAAGCCTATAAATGAGTGTACTGATGCTCAGTGAAGCTGACATTCATTCTTTAGGACCTTTAATTTGGACTCAAAGATGCTATTTGTACTGGATGCTCTAAATTCCATTTTCACCCAAAAATTCTCCAATTATTGAATCATTGAAGTTTGAAAGTTGGAAGAACTTCTGTAAATCTTAGTTGTTCTAGTCAATCAAGCATCGAATTACATATGTCTGGCTTTTGCAGGGAATCGTTGCATCTGCCCTCAATTATGGACTCCTGACATGGTGCAACAAGATTTTGGGGCCCTCTTTAGTTGCTCTTTATAATCCCCTCCAACCTGCAGCATCTGCCTTCCTCTCGAGAATTTTCCTTGGCAGTCCTATTTATTTGGGAAGGTAAGAAGGCTTCTGACCCTGCTAGCATATAATTTATCTTTTCCTTCAAATAAAATTAAACTTCTATTTCTTTCTGCAACCCCAAATATCCGCGGCAGCTGACTTGAAGATTTCATGTGTCTAAACAGTGTTGTAGGTGGCTTTCTAATTATTGCTGGTCTGTATTTGGTCACTTGGGCATCCTACAGAGATAAACAAGCAACTGTGGTGATGATTCCTCAGGTTGTGCGGCCTTCGGAACCCCTGGTCCACAAAGATGCATCAATTAACAGAATGCCATTCCATAGAGGACTTATCTTCTCAGGGGCAGCTGTCTTACCAAAATCAAGAGATTAGATATGTAAAGTTTATTATGATAATAATGCTCTTTTTAAACCTTTTCTTCAGATGAAAATAGCTTGGGTCAACACACATTCACTCTCGTTCATGTAGTAAAAAGGGAAAATCAACATAATATAGAGGATGGACCTTTTTTTTTCGCTGCATGTTATTGTTTTCTCCGTTGGCACTATCATTTTATATGATTTATCCCTTTAATGTGAGTATATGGACTACCCTTATTATGAGATTTTTGATATGATAAGTTCATGAGTCAATTTGTGTCCATGATATCAACATATCTCGTGTTCATCAGAAAAACGAAAAAAAATCATGAAAACACTTGAGGAAAACTCTGGTATTTTACATTGCACGAAGATAATTTAATCCTTTCTTATGCCTTTATTGTTTATTGACATTATTCATAAACCATTGACTTTTTACATTTT
>BPVZ01000009.1:3853805-3869063 GCA_020521535.1 Rubroshorea leprosula
TAACTATTTACTAAACAGAACCATGTCCAACAAATTATAATTGCTCCTATCAACAAACAGAATTTGATACTTTGCTATTCGAATAGCAAAACACCATTCATCAAATAAAAGAATTCACACTTATTATTGTAATTCCTTATTATGATAAATATTTTCCAATTGATTTAATTTGAACTGCAGATCACTTTCACCCTAAACATAACATATCCTACAATAAACACACTACCAAAAAAAGAAGTGTTTTAATTTGCATTTTTAGTACATTTTGCTTCCTTTAAATTATCATAAATAGAAATAAATTATTTCCTATTGCCCTATCTATGTATCGACACGCATTTATATAAATAAATAACACTAAAATTTGTAAGTAAATCCAAAAAAAAAAAAACACCGTACGTGACCTGCACATGGGCCATTAACCGAAACTGGCTAGAGGATTGGACAGTGAAAAGTAATTCCTGACTCTGAACGGTATTATAGCTTATTGAGGTCACTTTCTCTCCCGAAGAGCCCATGGAAGCCTTAAGGCACACGACCAGGCAGATTCACCGCAGCCACAATGTCAAGTTAAGATGACTTGGTATCCATCACCAAGAGCCTTGACTCTTCTGCGTTTTCGTCATTAACATATGACACAAGGTAGCCAATGGCAAGCAACATCTCAAATCGATCTTCAGAACTTGAAAAGGTACTTCTTTCTAGGGGTGGGCAAATATCGGTTTCGGTATCCACCAAAACCAATATTTCAATAACCGAAATTTTTCGGTATTGATTTTTAAGACCAATACCAATACCAGTGTTGCCCCTTTTTTTCAGTTTCGAGTACCGAAATTTTCGGTTTTCATTTTTCATGTTTCAATTTTCACCGAATGTTAACAACCTTTTAACCATTTCCACAAGCATCCTCACTTAAGCCAAAATTTGACAATTTTTCTTGAAAATATAAAATGAACCAATCTAAAATATTGAAAGTGTACATGTTTCATAATCTAATTTTTACTTTCAAATACATTAAATCCATATTATGAACTAAAAACCAATCATCACAAATCTATGCAAATTTGAAGCATCCAAATTTTAATAAATATCAATAAGCAATTAACCATCAATAAGCAATTAAGCATCATTACTTCAATAGCATAATACTTACATTTATTCATCATTTCAGATTGAAGTTCACATTGAAAGTACAAAACCAAGTTAATAGCACCCCATCAACTTGTAACAATACTTCCTATCATTCAACAATCTAGATTGATGATTGATGGAGTGATAACTAAACAAAAACACTTACAATAACCACTAACTAATAAATACGCATCTACCATTATCAAAAAAGGAAATGAGATGCAACTTTCTATGTGTATTTTGTTAAGTGCCCAAACTATGTACTGATGTTATATGGTTATATGCAAAGCTGTTCAAGCAAGTAGTAGCAGCAGCTTGATCAAGTTAAAAGTGCCCCAAAAGCTATCCAATTGTCAAAGTTAGTGAAACCCTCCAAAAAAGCCAAGAAGTTAGATGTAAGATGCTATAGATTTCAATAAAGACGAAAATGGAAAGCATTGCGCTAGGGTTTCATAATACCTTTCTCGAATCCTGCACTAGATTGAGCAATTAAATCCAATTGTGTTCAAGGATTGTTATTGTAATTCTCCGATTCACCTCCTATTTCTCTTGGTGGGGCTAGCTCTTCACAGAAATAAGGCCAAGCTTTGCCAATGACATGAGGGTTGAGCTTTTCACCTTCAATGCTGACGAGTACAAAGGGAATGTAAGGCTTATGACTACCACCAAGCGGCAGTAGTGATGAGCAGAGAAGATGATTAGATGAGAAAGGAAAAAGAGAGGTAGAAAAAGGAGATTGATTTTTAAGAGAATGAGAAAAAAAAAACAGGTGAAAAAGCTTTTATACTTGAGAAAAATTGATAAAAATCCATGAAAGATTAGGTGGGGATGGAGGGAAATTGATCTTTGGAGTTGTAGCATTAGGAGGGAAATTGATCTTTAGGGTTGGAGCTTTGGAGGGAATTTTTCCAGAGAGGGAAAGTGAAAATGAGGAAGGGCTGGAATTGGAAGCAACAGGCAGCAGCGGTGTGTCCGTGACGCCATTTAGGGTTCTTTATCTTTCTTTTTTTTTTTGGGCCAAAATACTTCGGCCTCAGTTCGGTTAGTCAGGAGGCCCTACTCAGTTTTCGATTATTGGGCCTCTTGACCAATACCAAACCAAAAGTTCATCGGTTTTTCATCAAAACCAACTTAAAATTCACCAAAACTAATTCATTCAAACCAAATTCAATTTTTCGGTTTGGTTTTCGATTAGCCATTCGGTTAACCAACCAATGCCCACACTTACTTCTTCCAGAGATTTGACTGGGAGGCAGCTGGCTCAGTTGAAAGGAATCTAATCTTATCGCTCTGAAATAAGCAAATTCCTGTCAAAGGCTCAGTTTGAGAGGTAAAGAATATTCATTACCTATTTTCAAAAAGAGAGGCAAAGAATATTGTGGTCTGGTTAAACCTTGTCAGTTGTCACCCAGTGCATACGCACCTAGAATCAAACTTTGTTACGGCACCTATGACAGCTTGCCATGTGTCCTCAACATTTTCCCTTCCTCAGTACAGTACCAAATCAGCTGTGCTCCTTGGTCCTTTGTCCTCTTCTTTTTTTTCATTTTTGGGTAAATGTCCTTTGTCCTTTTCTGATACTTTGAGTTAGGTGTTTTTTTTTTTTTTAACAAGGTAATGATTAGAAAGTTAGTATAAGTTAATTGTTAGCAACTGAGATCTTCAGATCGGTGAACATTCACCCTTCAAATAAGGTGTATGACTATTAAGTCACTTTTTGATAAAGTTTACGATGGTAGTAAAACTTGAAACTCTAATCACCACCTCACCCAATCCCTAAAGTTTGAGAGCGAACTATTGGACCTAAATCCCGGTTCGCCTTTAAGTTAGGTTAGTGATCCTGAAGGCATGAATGACCGTCATATGTCCTTTGGCTATTGGCCTACATATCACCCTAAGGCTCCATGGCCAATTAAGCATGTAAATCCCTCTGTTGCCGATTAAAGAAGAGCTGCTTGTTTTATGACTCAAATTATATCAAATTATGAGGGAAAAGTTATTTTGTAAAAAATATATAGATATATTATTAAAAAATTAATATTTATTTAATAATTATAATTATATTTTCAACTGCAAACACATTAATGTTTTGCTCTTTAATTAATTTAACAAATTGCTAGCAATATCTTAAAAAAAAAAAGATTGTATAAATTTAATTAAATATCTAAAACTTTTAAAATTGATGATCATAAGGATAAAACCAAACAATCACATAACTCAGTCTAATGGAATGCTCTTTAACAAATCTACCTGGATTATTATAAAAAAAAAAAATTTTTGAATTTGGGGTCTTAGTAATCATCTCGGGGTTCTCTCTCTCTCTCTCAACCTTCCCAGTGATTGCTTTTCTCTTTGCTTTTTTCTTTTGCTCATTTATTTATATAAATGAGAAATAAATCATAATGTTAAGGCTATACAATTAAAAAGATATTAGAAAAGTTAAATTAAATTCTATTAATAAAAAGTTGTGAATAATATTTATAAAAATCAAATCTTATTATAGTTTGATATATTATAATATTTAAAATATGTTAGATTTAAATTACTTTTAAATATATATTTTTTAAAAAGCTAGTTAGATATTTATTAAGGAATTTTCAAAAGTCCAATAAGTGTTTATTTGAGAATTTGAAAGGATTTTGTTATTATAAAAATCTTATAATAATTTTTTATCAAAAAAGATTAAAATACCTTATTTTTTAACCATAAATTAGACTAATTTTTTAGTCTTTTTATGATATTTTATTAAAATGATATAATTTTAAAGTTTTTTTTTTATTTACAAAAAGTAAGATAACTAAGTAATAATTTCAATTAATAAACACTTTTTACAAGAATGATAATGAAAAGTCTTTAAAGGACAAAGGCTTTTATTGGTTTTTACACTTTAATTTTTGATCAATTCCTTCTAACATCTCTAACTTTTCTAACATGAAACATTTCCACGTCTAACTTTAATTTGGGGACCTCATAGTTCCTTACCATAATTTTGATTGGCTTAGAGCTATTGTTGAGCTACACAGTTGTTTCCATCCAAAGTTAATGTTTAGACTAACACAAGGACAATTAGGGTATTGAAACAGAGGTTGAGGACTATGATAGTCTCAAAATAGAAGTTAGACGTAAAAGTGTGTCTTATTATGTTTAGTTAAGTTAGGATAGAAAGAGTTGTGGGCTCCAGCCAAGACATGGCCATCTCCTTCACACTTATATTCCGCTGCAGTTTCTTTATCTTCCACGCCATGTTCTTCTGCTCCGTACGTCACTAATAACTAACTGACAATTTATAGTTGTTCTTGTCAATAAACAGAGTTTGGCACGTATTTTGCAATTTGGTTTATAACACTTTATCTTTTAAATGAAAGAATGCACACTTAATAATAATAACTCATTATTATTTAATAATAAATATTTTACAATATACAATTTAAATTTAAAAAACACTTCTGCCAAACATATGTAATAATTCAAGTCTATGATCTGGACTGGAGAGTGAAATGTGGCTACTGGTTTTAACAGTAATTTTTTTTGGGGTACATTCTGAACGGTATCATAACCTATTGAGGTCGCTTTCTCTCACAAACAGCCCGTGGAAGCCGTAAGGCACCCGACCAGGCAGCTTCACGGCAGCCACAATTTCAAGTTCAGGTGACTTGGCATCCATCACCAAGAACCTTGACTCTTCTGTGTTTTCGTCATGAACATATGACACCAGGTAGCCATCATCCTCCTCTGCCTCTGGGTTATCCGGCTCCTTCGCCACAAAGAAGGGCTCTCCGCCATAGCATCCCGGCCCGTAAATCCTGGTAGCCACCGTGCCCTCACGGCACTCACCATTAGACACGTCCAACTTCACCACTCCTGTAAATTTTGGCAATGGATCACCTATTGCTGCATATACATATTTGTTCTTTTTTCCTACGTAAGCAGGATTTATGACTCCAAACTCGAGATTTCTTGTTGAAATTGGGTCCCTTTGTACTAACCCCGTCTTAAGATTGATTGTTACCTTCTCCACCAAGGCATGAGTAAGGTCCACTCTCTCCAGGACATGCTCAATGAATAGCATATTCGGTGCTATCATGACTACTGTGTTACCGTCGTCCTCCTCCCATGCATTGATGGCATGTATAAGGTTGAATCCTGGCACATCAAACCATTTCATCTCGGACTCATCTTTTGCATAACGAGGGATGAAGCCGAGTCTCGGGACTTTGGTCGGATCATAACCCATCAAAGAACCTCCCCTCAAAATAATTTTCATGGGGTTCATTCCAATTTGTATGTCGGTGAATATGGCATAATTCTTTGTGATGGCGAAATCGTGGACGAATGAGGGACGTGTCATTGAGAAAATGGGCACATCTGGATGCTTATTTCCGTTTGCATCGAAGTAAAAGTAGGTTAGAAATGGAGGCACAGGACCATACCGGAAAGCAAAGGTCTCACAGGTTTCGGGGTCGATCTTGGGGTGAGCAGTCAAGCTCCTCAGGAGCTTTCCGTTGAAATCATGGCGACCTAATGTCTCTATATCTCCATTAGATGTCAAGTGCACAGAATAAGGCAGATCAGACTCACCAAGTGCATAGAGACGGCTGCCAAAGAAGGTCAAACTAGTATTTGCAAGACCCAAGCCATTTGCAGGATTGTATTGACCGGCTAAGATTCTAGCAACAGACAAGGTAGCACGTGCCGTAGAGGCAATAAGACCATTGAAGCCAGAGAAGACATTGGGAAAAATAGGAGCACCAGCATCACGTTCGGTGGTGTACTTGTAAGTCTTCACAAAGCGGCTGCAGAGGGTGGCTCGACCTTCTGAAATTCTAACGGAATGAAGCATACCATCACCATCAAAGAGATGGAAAGGTCCACGAGGAAAGTACTGAGGATTCGGGCCGTTTCTTATGTACGTACCGTTCAGCCACAGTGGTAGGGATCCTTCCACCACTTCACACTCAGTTGGAGGAAGCTCATCCACTGGAGCAAAGTTATGAGAGAGGACATGTCTGGGGTCGACTGAGGGGCGGATGGGAGGGTCTATGAATCTGTTGATAAAGTCATCAAATGCACCAAAAATGACCGTACACATCGTGGGTTCTACCCTTATCTTTGCTGGGGCAGCAACCTTTCTAGGCTGAGGAGAGGAATTTGGGATATTGGGAGTTTTTTTGGCAGTTGTGGAAATGTTTTGAGGCTTTTCTTCAGTTCCATGAGAGGAAGCGTTGCGGACAGGAACGTATGACTGTGTACGGATGGCAGGAGAGAGGAGTTTGGATGACGGAAATGAAGGGAGAAAGGAGGAGGAGAAGGCATACATGTCAATGGAATTTTGGCTGAAAAAGGGCGAAAGGAAAACAGAAAGAATATAATCAGAATTGTGGTGGAGAGAGAGAAAGCAATCATGAGCTGCTAGAGAAGAAGTCTACTTCCCCTCCTTTTGTTGCTTTGGTTTTCTGGATTTTACCGTGTGTTATGTATGTATTTCTTTTCCCCCTTTTTATTTGGCATTAGTCATGCGTGGTTCTAGACCATCTATATATATTGTAATCCTCCTTTGTTAATGTTAATCTTTTTTTTTTTTTTGGATTAATATTATTATGCTAAGTCAAAATTGTTCTATTGTGGGTTATCTACATCACATACCCAATTGCTTGCTGAAAAATTTGGTTTCAAGATTGGTACACTGCCAATCAGATATTTAGGAGTACCATTGACCATGGGAAGCTTGCAAAAAAGGATCTCAAGCCTTTAGTCTCTAAAATCATTGAGAGAATGTCTTTCTGGGTGGCTAAACATCTCTCTTTTGCTGGTAGATTACAACTAATCTCCTCAGTAATTCAAGGCATCACCAATTTTTGGTGTTCTATTTTCATATTGGCTAAAGGGGTTATTAAAGAAGTGGAAAAGATATGTAGTGCTTTTCTTTGGAATAGTGAAACTTGAAATGCTAGAGGGGCTAAGGTGAGCTAGTTGCATGTCTATACTCCAAAACAGGAGGGGGGGTCTAGGACTCCGGAACTTAGCTTAGTGGAATCAAGTTTGCATTTTAAAGTTTATATGGCTGTTATTCTCAAAGGTAGGTTCTATTTGGGTTGCTTGGGTCCAGGAAAACTTACTCAAGGGCAGAAGCTTTTGGTCCATTAACATTCCTTCTAATGCTTCTTGTAGATGGAGGAAAATTTTAAAACTAAGGCCATTAGCTAGAGGGCTAATCCAGCACATACTAGGGAATGGTCAAAACACTTATCTCTAGCATGATAATTGGCACCCCTCTGGCCCACTGTTAGAAGTTTTTGGAAACTCTATTGTTCATGATGCAGGGATACCCTCCCAAGCTAAACTAGTCAATGTTATAAGTGGTAGATTTTGGAATCGGCCTCCTGTTAGATCTCCCCAATTGATGGGAATCCAAATACCTCTTTTTGATATTCATCCCAGGGAAGGTGAAAATGATTCAGTTATTTGGTTGATCTCCCCTTCTAGATCTTTCAAAACTGGTTAGACTTGGCATTGGTTGAGACATAAGCAACCCAGGAAGGTATGGCATAAACTTGTTTGGTTTCCTCATGCTATCTCTAAGCATAGCTTCATAGGTTGGCTAGCCATACTTAATAGATTGACTACAAAAGCTAGATAGAAGCAATGGACCCCTACCATCTCGGATACTTGTATCCTATGTAATAATAACTCAGAAACTTCTGAGCACTTGTTCTTTAAGTGCAATTATGCTAACACAATTTGGAGGCAGATTAGTACTATGATCAATACTCCCTTTGTGGCCTCTTGGCAAGACTTATTACATTGGATGGGGAAAAAGGGTTAGAAGAAAATATTTGCTTAGCATTATGATCAAACTCTCACGGAATGCCACAATCTACAACATTTGGATGGAAAGAAACAAAAAAGTTCATCTACAACTCTTTAGAAGTGAGAGTACAATCCTTCATGAGAATCAATTTGAGGTTAGAGCTAGAATGTTGGAGTTTGCTCACCCAAGGTCTTCATCACTTCCTATGGCTATTGTAATTCAATGGGGACTTGAAACAATTGTGACAGATTAGTTTTTGAGTAATAGTAGAATGTGTACTAAGTATTGTGTAATTTTCCTAGTCTCTTCTCTCTTGTAGCAGTTTCTGTGTTGCTTTATGTTGTAAGTATTTTTGGATAAATAAATTCACCTTTTATCCAAAATAATAATAATAATAATAATAACAACAACAACAATAACAAAATTAGAAATAATAATTGATATATTTTTTAATTCAACATATTTTACAATACATTCATTAAGAAATTATTGTTTTTAAATTTAAATTTAAGGCAAGAAAATTTTTAATTACATAATTTAATTACTAAATCAATAAGTGTTAACAAATGTGCTAAACTAAATAATGTGCCAATTATTTCCCTAAAATTAGCTCAAGGTTTAAGTTTTAGGGATTGTATTTAAATGTAAACTTTGTTTTAAGGATGTGTTTGGTTCACTACTTGTTTAGAAAAATACTTTCAAGGAAGTCAAGTCGATTAAGCTAAACTATTTTTTTTTTCTATTAACGTGGATTAAGCCAAACTTGTGGGTTGCAAAAAAATTTGTTAGATATTTCTATAGAATAGAAAATGATTATACTATTTAATTTGATACATTTTTCAATACTTGTTCTTTTTAGTTATTAAAATATAATATAAATCCAATTTATTTAGTCAATCCTTATATTTTATATGTATTGTTATATTTTAAATTTATTTATTTTTAATTTTAAATTAAAAATAATAATTTTTAATAAATATATTATATATCACATTTAATTAAAATACATACCAATTAATCTCCGTATAGAATACACTCAATCTTATGCCACTTTAACTGAACAACGTCGGTCGGATACAGTAAACAAAAATACGAGAGAATTCTTCTTTGCAAACTTTAAAAGAATAGAAAATTATGTAGATCATGTCATCATGATAAATCATGCTACTATAAATTGGTAAGAATCCTTATCATGTAATAGCATCCGAATTAGCAGAGAAACCAAATTTACTAGTTATTCAAAGACGATTACTTCAAGGTCCATATGTGAAATTCTTACCATTTCTTTCTTTACCATTATTTGTGATCAAAATTGTTAACGTTGCCACATGTGGAAAAGGCAAACATGGCACTTTCCTTTTTTCTTTGGATATAAACGTGACACTGGTCTTCATTATCGTTCGGGAATGTTATGGCTATTAATTGATAGACATACCGTTAGTTGGTAGGAAATTCACATGGTATCAATCTAGCGGTAAATGTATGAGCAGAATTGATAGATTTTTGCTCTCAGAAGGTTGCTTGTCAAAATGAGGAGAGACAAGACAATGGGGCTTGAAAAGAGCAGTGTCAAATCACTACCCAATCTTGTTAAAACATCAACAAATTGACTGGGGTCCAAAGCCTTTCAGGTTTTTCGATGCATGGTTAGAGCAGAACGATTGCAGTGAGTTGTTTAAAGAGGTGTGGGACAAAGCACAAGTTCAAGGGTAGGTAGGATTCCAACTCAAAGAAAAATGAAGTTAACTAAGGAGGCTTTAAGAAAATGGAGCCAAAACTTACTGCTAGCTTTGGATCAGGGAATTAGCAAGGCTGCCAAAGAGATTGAGATGATGGATATGAAGGAAGAGACAGAGCAACTGACGGAGGAGGATACACAGAAAAGAAGAGAGGCTTTTATAGTGCTGTGGGGTAATTTGAGAAGGAAAATATGATGCAACAAAAGGCAAGGAAATCATGGCTAGCTCAAGGGGATGCGAATACAAAGTTCTTTCATTCTTGTGTGAAGGGTAGATGGAGACAGAGTGAAATAAATAGTATCTTAATAAAAAGAGCAGAGATTAGGGAGGCTAGTAGAATGAAAGAGGAAATCTCTTCCTATTTTGAGGAACTATTCTTGGAGGAACAAGAGGAAAGGCCAAAGCTTGAAGGAGTTAGCTTTAAACAAGTCTCGCAGGAAGACAATGATTCACTTGTCACGCCTTTTATAGAAGAGGAGATTAAGGGAGTGGTATGGGAATGTGATAGCTCAAAGGCTCCGGTTCCTGACGGTTTTAATTTCTGCTTCGTCAAGTGACAGTGGGAGGTAATTAAAGAAAATGTAATTGGCTTTCTCCAAGAATTTCAGAAAAATGGGAGACTGGTGAAAAGACTCAATAATTCTTTTATTGTCCTTGTGCCCAAAGTGGACAATCCACAAAGGCTCGAGGAGTACAGACCCATCTCCCTCATAGGGGTCATGTACAAGATTCTGGCAAAATTGCTTGCTAACCGGTTGAAGAAGGTTCTTCAAGGCACAATTGGTGAACAACAGATGGCATGCCTTAGTGGAAGACAGTTGATGGATGGAGTATTAGTAGCGGATGAGATAATTGATGAAGCAAAAAACATGAAGAAGAAATCATTCATGCTAAAGATTGATTTTGAAAAGGCTTACGACAAGGTGAGTTGGAATTTCCTTGATTATATGCTTCAGAGGATGGGGTTCAGTGTCTTATGAAGAAAGTGGATAAAGGAATGCCTGTCAACAAATATGGTTTTGGTGTTGGTTAACGGAAGCCCAACTAGACAATTCTCGATTTCAAGGGGCCTTAGACAGAGAAATCCTCTATTTCCATTCTTGTTTCTGATCATTGCAGAAGGTCTTAACGGGCTGGTGTCAACTGCAACTAAAAAAGGATTGTTAAAAGGAGTAGAAGTTGGAAGAAGTGGTTTCAAAGTAACACACATCCAGTATGCAGATGATACATTATTGTTTGGAACAGCAAAAGAGGAAAATGTTCGGGCTATGAAAGGCATGTTGAGAGCATTTGAACTGGCCTTCGGACTCAAACTCAATTTTAACAAGAGCCATATCATCGGAATTGGTGTGGAGGAGGAGTGGCTCGACAAAATGCCTCTTTGTTGCAAAATAGGAACTCTCATTCTTAAATACTTGGGAATTCCCATTGGAAGAAGCTGCATGATGGCAATTTTTTGGAAACCGCTTGTTCAAATTTTCACACAAAAGTTAGATTCCTAGAAAGGTCGATATTTATCTCTTGGGGGTTGGATCACCCTTATTAACTCCGTGCTGTCTAGCCTCCCTGTGTTCTAGATGTCCCTGCATTTGATCCCTAAAGGTACAATTCTATTACTTGATAAAATTTGTAGAAGATTCTTGTGGGGTGGGACTGAGGAGGGTAAGAGAATTAATTGGGTTAGGTGGGATAAGGTTTGTATGGATAGGGAGAAAGGAGGTTTAGGGGTCAAAGACTTAAGGTTGTTTAAGCTTGCTCTATTAGGTAAATGGTGGGGGAGACTATTGAGGGAGGAGAAAGGTCTATGGATTAAAGTTATCTTCGAGAAGTATGGGAGGGTAGGGGAACTGAGATTTAATTGGCTTAGGGAGAACATCAAGTTCGGGTCAATCTGGTGGAGAAATATGTGCAAGCTGAGTGTAATAGAAGAAGGAAAAAGAGGTTGGTTAGATAAAGGGATGAATTTAAGAGTGGGGGAGGGGATAGATGTCAAATTTTGGTGGGATGAGTGGTGTGGGGAAGAAAGCCTTGCTAACAAGTATCCTAGACTTTACTTGATCTTCGTAGGGAAGGACAATAGGCTACCTCAAATGGGAGAGTGGCTTGAAGGCACATGGCATTGGACTCTAAAATGGAGAAGAAGATTGTTTAGCTAGGAAAAAGAACAGAAAGCAGAACTAATAGCTGATATCCAGAAAATAAAAATAGAACAAGGTAAACCAGATGTGTGGGCATGGAAGCATAATAAAGACGGGAGCTACTCATCCAAATCGGCATATCAAATTCTCTCTACAGAGCCTAGGAGTGCAAAGCAGGGGTCTATCCTACAAAACATTTGGCACCCATTTATCTCGAATAAAATCTCAACATTTTCTTGGCAATTATTACAAGACAAAATCCCAACAAAGACAAATTTGCTGCAGAGGGGTGTTATTCAAGACTTATCAGAGTGTAAGTGCCATTTATGTGGCTTGGAAATTGAGGATTCTAGCCACCTTTTCATTCACTGTAAAGTAGCTTCTGCTCTGTGGGTTGATTGCTTTAGATGGTGGGGAATTAAGACAGTGTTAGACAAGGATTGTAGGAAGGTTTTTGAGCAACATTCTAACTGGCTCAGAATTTCGACAGTGAAAGAAGGGTGGGATAGCATTTGGTTTACAATTGTTTGGTCTATTTGGTTAGCTAGAAATGAGCAGATATTTAGAGGAAAGGAGGCTGATAAAGGAAAGTTGCTGGACCTGGTGCAATTAAGGGCTTACAACTAGATAAAAAAAACAAAAGTACAGAATGCTTCTTTTCCATATCAGATTGGATATATGACCCAGCAAGCTGCCTTAAGCTCAATTGTGGCAGAAGAAAGATGAGGTAGAATGCAGCGATGGTAAGGGACTTAGCATGTCAAAAGTTTGGGGCCTCCCCTTTTGCGTAGCAAAAGGAATATAATGGCTTTAGGCCATTTACATCTTTAACTATTTGTAATGGGTTCGGAGTACCCTGTACTCCATAAATAAAATTACTTTTGCCTTTCAAAAAAAAAATTTTTTTGATAGCCAACATGCCACGAGAGAAGTTTTTTTGTTCATTTTTGGTATATATAGATGTGAAGAGTTTACTGTTTTTTGGCAGTTACCATGAATGTCACGTTGGGCAAGGCAGTCCAACCTAAAAGTCACTCACATTATTATGCAACAAATTGCATTGATTAATTAATCAATTAATATAGTATCAAAAACGATTTTTCAAGTTGTCATAATCTAGTGATACCGGTACTAAAATGATAATTTTTGAGGTTGTAAATATTCAGAAAGAAATTTGAAGAGAATTATTCAAAAAACTAGATTCATAATCTGGACTCTAAAAAAAAAAAAGTTAAATTTATAAGAAAAAAAATATATTTTTAAGTTTACCACATGGCCTCAGATATTCTAAATATCTTTATCACACATAAAATGCAATCATGGATCAGAATAGAAGGCTCAATCACAACCAGGTCAATGGAGATTCCAACAGTCTGCAAAGCTTAATCTCGCTTTCAATTACCATTAATCAAGCTTCTGGGTCAGGCTTTCCCAAGATAAAGGAAAAATACTCAGAAACACAATAAAATGCGCGCACAAAGGAAAATGTTCTCCTAAATGGACAAGATTCCTCCAGCAATAAACTAATAGTCCCTCTCAATTGGTTGAAATTGGGCTTACACAGACGAACATATAATCCACTAAAATTAAGATATTGAGGAGATGATGCATACATAGTAATTCATGTTTTGCGTATTTATTTATTTATTTATTCATTTTTTTAACAAATTCAAAAAAAATTAGATTCAAACCATTACTTAAAAAAAAATACTTATATATAACCTAATGCCATTTAATTAAAGTCCCAAATGCCATGCACATGCACATATATATATATATATATATATATATTAGACTGTAAAATGTACAAAAAGTTCATAGAGCTGATAAAACTGCTCTCCTCGGGATTAGTGTTTCTAAACCTTTAAGAGATCCTTTTATACTAATGGTTTCCAAAAAATTATAGTTTTGCCATGCCATTAGAAAAATGAAAAAGAAAAAGAAAAAGAAAACAAATAAAAATGGGCCTCCTGTCGGGCCCGGTAAACTGGAGGTCCATACAGTAAATTCGGTATTGGGCCTCCACTACTGATGCCCTACCACAATCTCAAATGGTAATACCATCTGGAAACCAAAAAAAATAAAACGGTAATACCATCTTACCATCTCTTCCTACCGTCTGGCAGAATTACCAAACCGTTACCGGCGATATCGGTATGGCACACCGGTAACCCGGGAATGGTGGCAAAGTGGCCAGCTGTCCTTACCTGAAGCATCTCTTCCATAACACAGCTTAGAGTAAAGTTTTTCCTTTTGCCTTTTGGCATTACTTAGCTTAGCTACTGGTTTTCTACACTCTTTTACATTGGTTTTGAGGGACAGAATGAAGAGCTAGTCGCAAGCGATAGACAAAATTTTCCATGTCATTGTTTAGCAGAATGAAAGAAACCATGAATTACAGGCGGAATTTAATAGTATGGTATGAATGTCACTGTTACACCGGGCAATCAGGCAATGGATTGCATATTTGTTATCATTTCTTCTGAAACTGGTTTAGAAATACTTATTGGATAAATCTGTCGCATCTGCAACATTTCTTGGATGATTCCTTGTTTTGGCCAAGACAATCCAGTTTGTCTATCCCCACAAGTCCACTCCCCAAACCCAAAAACTAAAAAGAAAAACCTTGACATAAACGATTCATGGGCTACCTCCACTTTCTCACAATTAATTGGGCAGGGATTATGGTAAAAGCCCTCGTAATTGAGTAAAGTACTTCTGCTTGCAAAAAGTGAGATTCGGTTTTCGGCCTCAAGAGTCAAGACAATGCCATTTTCTCTCGGGACGAGCAAACATATGTATGCGTCCAGTATGTATCTATACCTGTAGTTTACTAGAAATATACAGTTTCGAAGTTTTGATATTCAGTACTTATCTATTAAATATCTATACTCATTTTGTTTTACAGATAAGGGATTGCTCTACGCATAGTTAAAGTTGGGCATGCACAAATTGCCTTGTACTTTCATTGTAAACTAGTATAGTTGCTTCATCAGTGTAATTGGACAGGTTGAGTATCATTTGTACTTGTATTTATAAAATGAATATTTAAAAAAATCATAAATGTGGTGGAGAGAGAGAGAAAGCAATCATGAACTGGTAGAGAAGAAGTCTACTTCCCCTTCTTTGGTTGCTTAATGCTTATGTTTTCTGGATTTAACGTGTGTTATGTATGTATTTCTTTTCCCTTTTGTATTTGGCATTAATCTTGTGTGGCTCTAGACCATCTATATATATTGTAATCCTTCTTTGTTAATGTTAACCTTTTCTTTTTTTTGCAATAATAATAATAACAATAACAATAATAATAATAATAAAATTAGAAACAATAATTGGTATACTTTTTGATTCAATATATTCCACAATATAATTATTAAAAAATTATTATTTTTAAATTTAAATTCAAAGCAAGCAAATTTTTAATTACATAATTTAATGACTAAAC
>BPVZ01000009.1:3882152-3892615 GCA_020521535.1 Rubroshorea leprosula
TTTATTTATTAATAAATAATATGTTCGCTGTTCAAAAAAAAAAAAAAGGTAATTTAGTCTTTTCAATAAAAATTTATTGAAACGACATAATTTTTGGATGATTTTCTTTTTAATCTTTAGGAGATAAGGCTGATAGACACTATTTGCTATTTTTATTAGATTGATCTTTATTTATGTTTGGAATAAATATTTTGGTTTAGTTATTTATGTTGAATTGATCTTTATTTATGTTTGGATAATTTATATTTGATTTTAAATTTAGAGAATTTTAATTAATTGTACTTGAATTTTTAGAATTTATTCATTTTAATTGAATATTATTAATTATATATAAAAAATTTATATTTTGATATAAATTAACAAGGAATGAGGATGAGAGCAAAATCTGTCCCTTGCCAAAAATCCCCACAAGAAACCATGTCCTTATGATTTGTTGGGATGGGAATGGGAAGGGACTCCCCGACCCCGTGGGATCTCGTTACCATCCCTAACCTTCATAAGTTCTCTTATAGATGAATAATTTTGTAAGTTTTGTTAATGTAATCCAATTTCAATTTTGTAAATAGATTTTATTATAATTAATGCAATCTCATTGCTTTATGTTGTAAAACTTCATTTTATTCTTAAAATGCTCAATTTACATTTTTGCAAATTGTTTAGTTAAAATTTGTCAATAGTTGCTTACTTCGATTTACTTGTTATGCCAAAATCTCTACATAGCCTACTCTAACCTTTATTTGCTTTCCAATTCTGTAATGCAATTTTATTTTCTACCAATTCTCTTTTTCTTTTTTGCTTAATTTAATCAACAAACTTCATTGTGGCCCTAGATGTGAAAGCTTTTGGATTTGTCCGAGGCAAGTTTGTAACCCATTTTTTAGGAAAGCATCTCTTCTTCTTGCAACATCATCTAATCTGATTTAAGGTGCATCTTCAACACAAAATTAACATCCTAGCCATCACGCATAGAGGTTGACTGCATGAAAGAAGATGATTGTTAGGAAAATCCTACTTCCTTATTTTACAACAAAGCAAGTGGCATACTTGTGTTGATCAGCCATGCGACGGCTAAGAGGAGAGGTTTTTTTAGGGAAACAGAACGTTATGGCTAATTAATTGGTAGCCAGTATGCCAACAGATGTTATTTCATTTTTGGTATAGATGTGGAGAGTTTGTTATTTTTTGGCAGTATCATGAACGTCGTGCTGGGTAAGGCAGTCCGCAAACGACACTGGTTCCTAATTTGTATTACTAGCAGATTTCCAACCTAAAAATTACTCATATTATTATGCAACAAATTACATTAATTAATTAATATTGTATCAAAAACATTTTTCAAATTGTCAATTATCATAATCCAGAGACACCAGTACTAAAATTATTATTTTTGCGGTGGGAAATATTCAGAAAGAAATTTGAAGAGAATTCTTCAAAAACTAGATTCATAATTTGGATTTTGAAAGAAAATAAGACAATTTTAAATTTGTGAGAAAAGAATTTGTTTAAAAACAAATTTGCCTTTAAGTTCCACCAAATGATCTCAGATATTCAAAATACCTGCAACGGAGATAAAATGCAATCGTGGATCAGAATAGAGGGCTCAATCACAACCAGGACAATGGAGATTCCAACAATCTGCAAAGCTTAATCTCTATTTTAATTAACACTAATCAAGCCTCTGGGTCAGGCTTTCCCAAGATAAAGGAAAAATACTCAAACACAATAAAATGCATACACACAGGAATGTTCTCCTAAATAGACAAGATTCCTCCAGCAATAAACTAATAGTCCCTCTCAATTGGCTGAAATTGGGCTTACATGGTAGAACATATAATCCACTAAAATTAACATATTGAAGAGATGATGCATCCATAGTAATTCATCTTTTGTGGTCCCAAGACACAGTGATGATACCTAAACACAAAGTGGGACATGCACATGCATATTTATTAGACTGTAAAAAAATGTTCATAGAGATAATAAAACTGCTTCATCACTCTTACTGTATTGGTGTCAAAACTGTGGCACTGCACCGTACCTCTCTTCAGCTATGCTTTAAAACTTGTCTCTTTTTTTTCACCAACTGTACTTCATCCTTGAAATATCAACTACACTGCATTCTTTGGATGGAGACGGACACTGCTTCAAAGTTCATCATTATGATCTAGACCCTAAATGCAATCCAGAGATGCTGTTTCCAAGCAAGATCTGTTGAAAATACACATCAAGAAAATCAATTTCTGATAAGACATTTATTGGCAAAATGGTAGTTGCTGAAAACAAAAGGGTTGTAAAGGAAGTGAGAGGCAAGAACAAACTATTTTATGAAGATCTTTATGTGCTGAACAGGGTCAGCTTACCATGATACAAAATCAGTTTCTTCCTTTCTTTCTTTCTGAATAGTCTGGTGCAGATTTCCTAAAAGCAATACACTTGAAATGTTACCAATTTCCAAATCCATCTTGAAAGTTGCAAAGCGCACCTTATATCAAGTACAGCTGAATGGCAAGCAACATCTCAAATCGATCTTCCAGATCTTGAAAACGTACTTATTCCAGAGATTACATATTTCAGCAGCTCATTGACTCCATTCAGCATAATCAGTATCTCTATAATAAAGGCTAATGATCCCGTCCTCAATTTCAACTCTGAATCACAAATTCCATTACATTGCTAACCATTTGAATATCCAAGGTGGTACGGCACAAAAGTTCCACAAGTCAAAATAACACATCGTAGCCCAGAATGGAAGTCAGAATGCAGACGTCACAATCCTCAAATCATTGGTTAAAAAGTTTGGGTGACAGATAGCATCAGTAGTCCCACCATCATATGTTGCATGTTTAATATATATACTGGCCTTTTATGTGGATTTTGGTTTGCATGGAAGCTCACCAAAGGAAGTGAAAGTGTTTTAGTAATAGTCTACTCTGCCACTGCAGTTAAATTAAATTGTTATTCTTCAGCTGTACATCTATCAGTTTGCTTGCCTAGTTCTCTTGTTAGGGTACTGCTAGAGCAAGCAATCCTAACCTCGTCAACGAGTGATTCTTGGACCTTGATTCCAACCTCTTTCATCTTATACAAAAATTTAATGGCCTCAACACAAACTCCATTATGCACATAACCCATAAGCATTGCATTCCAACATGCGCTGTTTTTCTTATCACAAACAGCCTCAAATTCCCTTTCTGCATCTGGCAGCAACCCACATTTCCCATACATGTCAATTAATCCACACTGTACAAAAGCATCAAATTCCAAACCTAGTTTGATGGCACTAGCATGCACCTGACAACCACACTTGCCATCATCATGCAATTGAGAACATGCCTTGAGAACACTTGAAAAGGTAAAGCTGTCCCTCTTAATACCCTCCCTACTCATCTCATTGAAATCATGAATAGCCTCAACGAATTGGCCCTCTCTACAGCTGTTCACAATTTTTTCTGTCCAAATAACAGTGTTACGACAAGACAATTGATCAAAGACAGAGCGAGCATCATCTAAGCATTTTAATCGGCCATAGAAGTTGATTATGGACCCTGATAGAAACAAATTATCTGTAGCACCCAACTTGAGTAACTGCCCATGTACTTGCTTTCCCAGTGCCACATTCCTTGTCAGCACACACACCTTCAAAATGCAGACTACGATCCAAGCAGGAAACTTCAACATCGAAATGTAATTTTGCATTTGCACAAAAAGAGCGATACCCTCTTCATACTCACCAGTGTCAATATAAGCAACAATCATGTTTGCCCAAGAGTTGAAATCTTTAAGGGTCATTTGATCAAACAACTGGCGGGCAGTCTCCAAGTGACCACATGACACATGCATCAGAAGTAGACGGTTGATCAAATTAAGGGTGGGCTTAAGTCGGCTCCTTTTGATGTGAGCATGTAACTGTAATGCTCCAGCAGAATCACGGATGGCAGTGCATTCCTTGATAAGGGAAGTGTAGATATCAGAAGGGACGCGCAGAGAAAGGCTGTCCAGCAAGTGCAAAACATCACTAGCTGTGGCAGTCTTCATGTGTTTTCCGGAAGTGGGGATAGCAGCATCGGAGGTAATTTCGAGCGGTTGTGATAAGAATTGAAGCTTTACAGCTGATTTTGTTGCACGGAGAAGGGGTCGCAAAATTCGAAGAACAGAAGTGGGTGGCAGAGACGGGGTTGGACAAACGTTCCCGTTCTTGCGGTTCAATTTGAACATAAATTGGTTAGCGAAAGTTACCGTCTTTGAATTGGGAAGTGATATGACTTCCATGCTGATTTTTGACCTGTTTGGCTGCAGAGAAAATGTAAGAGCAGAAAGCAGCGGCTCAGCTTCAGGGAAAAATATTGGTCTGCAGGAAGAACAATTGAAAACTGAAAAGGGAAAGTTGATATATTTCAGGTACAGCAACTAAAGCCCACCAAATTCTATATTATAGGCCCAATTTTTCATGACCTATAAAATTTAATTTATAGCACAGTTCTGGCCCAATATAATTTTATGAAAGGTTAAATGCTACCTTTAATTCCTCCACTTTAAAATTTTACATAATTTTCATTTTTTAATTTTTTTTACACTTTTTTTATCTTTAACTATGAAAAATGTATTTTTTTTATTTTTCATCAATTAATTCATTAAATCTATCTAAATCTACACATTTTTAATTTTTTAATTTTAAGTTAAGGAATAAAAAATATGTATATATTAAAAGTTAAGATACTACAAATATGTAAATTCAGATACATTAAACAGATTAACTAACTGAAAAATTAAAAAAAAAAAAAATACATTTTTCATATATTAAAAAAGTTCAAAAAAAGTTAATGAAAATTATGCAAAACCTTAAGTTGAGGACCCAAATTAACATTTAACCTTTATCAAATGGTCCATATCCAAACCATCTCTTTTATCAATCATTCAATTGAATTTCAAAACGAAGGTTTCAAATACAAAAAACATACGCTGTGTATGTAGTTTTTGAAGCCTTCTAGGCTCCAGCTTGAAGACTCAAGAAGCATACAATCTTCAGCTCTGCTAAGACAATAGCATTCACTCATCTTCACTTTCACTATCTTGTATTGGCTCCATCACCATGCCATTTGTTGCAGTGGCATTGGCATATGTTCCATTACTCAAATGCTTAGCAGATGAAGTAGAATCCGAATCCTCACTTCTACTTTGAAGTGCTGTTGGATTGCATATTGATTGGTAATTCAGTGATTGCAAGAAATTGAAGTATGCATACTTGATATCAAACTGCATATCATACCCTGCAAAAACAGATTTTTTTTCCCATTTAAGCACCCAAGAACTCAAACCAAATAAGCCCACAACAAAAATACTTGATCATCCTTACAGTAGTTTACAGCAATGATGCATCCTCCATCAGCCGCACTCTGCCTAACATGATGAAACCACATACTTGGCCTGCATTACCCCACCAAATTAGCCTCAGTCCACAGAACGAAGCTCTGCATCAACTCCACTATGTATGCAAACAAGATTAGGAATGGAAGATCTTACAAGTAAAGCATCTCTCCAGCCTTCACCGTACACTGAAACGGTTTTGGTCCATTGAAATACAATGGAAATTTGGAGCTTTCCTGGTCTTTAGTCGCCGGAGAAGGGTAAGGATCCACACTGCACCATGGCACAGACCTTTCAGGCTTCTCAAGTTCCAAAGTGAACTCTCCCGTACCCTGTGAAAACAAAAGAACAGTCTTTTTAAGTGAAAAACAACAACGGAAAATCTTCATTTTCTAATTTCAGGAACTCTGAAGGACCTCGGAATAGGAGTAGCAAGCGGCAGGGTACTGCCGGATATACATGCGGTGGACATCAGTGGGGGGAAGCAGAATGAAGTGCTTCTCACCCGAAACAACGGCGTACAGATTTTCGTAATGGTCCTTGTGGAAGGAAGTCTCGGAGAGATGGTTCCCAATCCAGAGATTCACAGCCTCCGGACGGCACCCCAACGCCTCCGACGCCCAGGGAATGTGGTCATCGCAATCCGACTTGAGCGGCCCGTACTCCGTCCGGAAGCAGTCATTTTGCTGCTGCAGGTACGCCACATATCTCTGGTTCTCGGGGTTTTGACGGACGAGATTTAGGGCTTGCGGGAACGGCGTGAGCTGGACGTGGGCCGAGGCGAAGCAGAGGGAAGAGGGGTGAAGAGGGTGTGGAGCGAGAGCATCCGCGCAGCCGTTGGGGGTGAGGTGGACAGAGACGAGGGAGCCGGTAAGAACATCGGAGAGGTAGGAGGGGGTGGACCAGAGAGAGAGTGCCGCCCAGTGGGAAATGGCATTGGAGATGATGCAGGGTTTATTCTGAGAAACAAAGTCTCGGAGGAATCGGAGCGGCGTCGGAGGAGACTCTAGGCGTTCTACGGAGTTTCCTAAGCTTAGTTCCCTCACTTCCTCCCACAGCGATTCCATCGCCTTCCTCCTGTTGCTGCAACCTATTTTGTCTTCCAAGAGAAAATGGAGAGACCTTAGTCACTAGAGAAATTGTAGTTGAGGACTTGAGAGTTCATATTTTGGGTCCTCAACTTATATCTCGATTGTAATTCAATCCTTATAGCTTTCCTTTGGGCTAATTGTGCCTTCACTATTTTTAATTATTTCAACTAAGTCAAATCACCACTATTGCTGTGGTGGATATCTCTCTCCAAGGCTTTTAGCTACGTAAATAAGGGGAGAATGCCAGGGATTTTATGCAGGAAGCGAATAAATATTAATATGCATTAGGTTTAATTAGTAAAGAATAAAATACAATTGAAAAGAGTCTCTCCCTTCTTTTTCCTATTCTCCTTAGTCCTACAACTCAACTCGATAAAAGGCTAGCTAGGGTCATTGCCAGCATAAAGAGAGAAGTCGGGAATAGAAAGATGATTATATCAACTAATGAACAGCATCTGCTGATGTTTCTTCATTTGTTTCCTTCTTTTTCAGCAATGGAGAATCTTCAACCTCTTCTTCTTGAAGCCCTAGTAAACATTTCTTTGATGTTCTTTGATTCTGTCTCTAGTTTAGCCTTCTTAGTTTGCTTTGCGTTTCTTGCAGTCTTTCTATCACCATTGGTCTTGCCCTGAGAAATCACAACAAGTTTAAAATCTAAAAGTTACTTGAAAACTGCTCCGTAGTTCTTAACTACAGAAGCAACAAGCAAGTTCTACATGTAAGTGGTAGACTTTACCTTTGAGAGATTAGAACCCTCTTTACTTTCTATCGCAACTGGGGGAACTTCAAGATCTGATGGTTTTGTTGTTGCTTCCGGTAAATTTAATCTGTACAGCATAACCCTGCTTTATTTTTGTGTTCCCAAGGACTGTAAAGAAATATAGCAGAATTATTTGCATATATCTAAAGAGCCTTAAGAGATGGAGGGGATACTTGAAATGATCACACAAAAGCTTCAACCAAGGCTGGTTTTTCAAGTACTCTGCTACTATGGATACTGCATCAGCGACTGCCCCAAGAGAATAAATGAGAAATTACCCATCTTCTTCAATGAACAAAGTTGATAACTTTCCAAAAAGAGAAATTAAGATAATATGTTCATTAAATAAACTCAGTATTAATTATTAAAGGTTTCTTGAGTAGTCACATGCATGTCAGGTGTTAACATGTAGGCCTCTCTCTACATGTGTTTCCTTTTTCTTTTCTATTGTGTGTCTTTAAGTTGAGAAAGGGATGCAATTAAGTGGGGTGTTTGACATTGTAGATGGTCATACATGTGTCCTTATCATCTCGAGCAGCATAGTTCTGGTCCAGCACTGGTAGAGTCTTCTTTAACTGGCATACCTGCAGTTCAAGTGTTTTAAACATAAGCAAAGGTTTTAAATCATGCACATTTTATTCACTTAAATTGATATGTGAAAATAAGAGTATATCCAGTAAACTGAAAAGATAAATGTGTGCTTTCAATTCAAGGCACTAGCATTTTGAGTCATAACATCAACAAAGTCTCTTTTGCACACATTCACAGCAAGATGATAGAATTTCCAACAAAAGTAAACATGAATTTTTAAAGTTTCTTGCATCCTAACAGATCAAAATCATGTTTGATAAGTAGGATCAAAATCATGTTTGATAAGTAGAAGGCTAACCTTGTAGCATAACCAGCCCAAGACCTTTGTATCATCAAGCCTAAAAAACTTTGAGGATCCAATTTCTGCATAGACAGAGAGGAAGAAAGCAGAACTAATGATTGTTAATTTGAGTACCAACAATGACAGTAATATATAGCTAAAGATCAGCTTGCAACACATGTATAGTATCTGGGCTTTATAACAACGGCAGTCAGAACTTGTGTCCAGAAGAAAATCTGAAGGTCCAAACCCAAATTTCTATTAAAGTTTCCAAGTAATCTTCTATAATTCCAAAATTTAAAATATCTGGTTCAGAGTATTTACTGATCAAAACTAATTTCAAGTGTGCAACCTATCTAACTGCATGCTAAGATAAAATATGTACATTGAATGGCAAAAAAACATCTCATCCCTCTAGTACCAAGAACAAATACCAAAATGAAAAGACAGTATGCCATAGACAACAATATTTAGAATGTTTGTCACTGTCAAACATATATAAGAAGAATACAGATAATGGGAAACCTTTGATTTCACAGACAACTTGCATGCAATTCTCTGCAATGGACATTAAATGTTGATAGCCAGGATAGTCACTGACGAAGAGTATCTCATCTAATGACCTGAATTTTCCCGGATCATCCCCTTTCTGCATTTATTCCAAAATTCTGTCAGCAATAGTAAGAAAACCAGATACAAACAATTTGAAAACAGAAGCAAAAAAAAAAAAAAAAGAGGAAATATTTGAGTAAGTCAAAGATAAAAGTGATGCCCCATGCACTGAGCAATATAAAGGCTTCAGCAATGCGATATTTACAATGCCAAGTAGGATTGTAAGCTTACAAGTTACAATCATGATGTGTCTTTAAAAAAGTGGATGCATACAATATTAAGAGTGGACCCCTAAATGAAAAGAGTCAATCATATGATGGCAGATCATGATTGTAAGCTTACAATGCCACATGACATTGTAACCATATCATTTTTGCAAAAGCTTTTACCTGGATGAATAAAGATGTGTTTTGATGAATAAATTATAAGTATCATACCTTCATTCTTGCTTCTTCAAAAATAGGCAACATAATGAAAACTGGATCAACTGGGGTAGCAGTATATAAGCGGCCATCTGCATTTAAGAAAATATTAGTACTTCAAAAGGTTTAAAATTAGCAAATTTTAAATTGTTTTGAGTTTTGACTAGTGTAAGTTAAGTTAACAACTACCTTCACAAACATACTCTCCCAAAAACCACGAACCATAAGATTTCTTAAACCAATGAAGCTCCTGAAGCAGCCCATTGTTTAAGAGATAGCATGTCCTGTTTTCTGTCAAGCAGTAATCAAAAGGATGTAAGCCCACAGTTTGAACTTCTTAATGTATTTGACTTACTGAATCATAATAATAAAACATTTAACTTAGAACTGGTTTCCATTGATATCACATCAGTGGACAATTATAATAAAGCTCAAAAACAGTATTCAGTTACCATGTCTGCTAAAATACATCTTACAAAAATGACCATTGAAATAACAGTCAGATGAATGAAAAACAAACAGAGAACAAAGAATCAACTAGCCCACTGCACTAACTGATATTGTTACATTACCTGTTTTGGGGTGACGGAGTGATAGCAAACTTCCAGCACCATCTCCAGTGGCAGCAGAATCTGTAATCATTCGAAGCTCATCAAATAAACAGATCAAACAGAACAAAATGTTAATGTATGTCTAAACTCAAACGCCATCAGCCCAATTCCGTAAGCAATGGTCAATAAAACCAAATTGCAAGAACAAAAAAAAAAAAAAAAAAAAATCATTGTTTCAAAGGCCTCCTAATTTAATATCCAAAACTCAAATGTAGGTAATTATGAGGAAGCAACATACAAAATGTTTTAAAATTGAGAGTATCTTGGGCATGGTTGGTTGGAGATGACAGTGAGATGAGATCCTACAAATCCTATTGGAGAAATCCTTCCAGCAACAAGAATCACATTTATTTAATACCCAGGTCAGCAAATCCTGGTAACTGATTTCCAGTGAAGTTTTTCAACAAAAATTTTTTTTGATTTCTTGTGCACAATAGAATGGCTGAATCCGGGGATGCCTGCAGGCATGCACAGAGAATGCTTTTATGAATAGGCAAAAATGAGATACTAGGCAAGGAAAACGAAACCTCAACAGCCAAACTAAAAATACCCAATAAGAGAAAACGATGATACAGGCAGAGAAAACGATAGGCAGCCATCGATTGGAGTGGAGCAGAGCAGAGACGAGAGACGGCGTACCAGGTGCAATGAGAACACGAGATTCCTCAACCCCTTCCCACCAAGCCATCGCCTTCCGAATTTCCTGTGCAGATTGTTTCGCTTTCGTATGAA
>BPVZ01000009.1:3917875-3928055 GCA_020521535.1 Rubroshorea leprosula
ATTATCATTTCAGACCAAATACTACAACAGTTAAGTAGTGAAAAATTGGACTAGGTCACCAGACCCTTGATTTTTAACTACAAACTTACAACGGTGGGACCAGAAGTGTAGTTGAACTCTTCAGACATAGGTTTCTGCATTGTTGAAGCTGAAGCAAGCGTGTGCATCTTGGTATCATCAATCACTTGTACATGGAGATGCTTGTTAGAGAGGAAGATACACAGCCTTGGCCTTTCTGGTGTTCCTACCTGGGAAAGTAGTAAATGAAAAAGGTAAACCAACAAATTTCATCATGAAAATATTAATGTCATAGTTAAAAGAACTTTGCTAATGGAAACAGAAATATAAATATCCAAAAAGAATTTATTGAACCTTTTTCATACCGCAATAATTGCAAAGCTGATACGGCAAAACAAGTTTCACTGTCATAAACATGATTGATTCTATCAATAGAAAGTCAGAAGCTTTTGTAGTGTTTTAAGGTAACAAAGGAAATTTTGCTCTAACATGAAATCTAGATTTGCTGCCTAGAAATCAATCTAATGTTTTGAATGTATAGAGATATCTGTAGTTCTGATATAACAGTTTCCTCCCGATCACACTAGGAGTGCCTTGGCTTCTTGCCCATTAGCCGGTCCTAGGCAGGAACAATGCAGTGGAAATATTGTTACTGGTAATAGGCTAAAAGCAAGCTCTAAAAAACTCCCATCAGGTATTCCAAATTTCCAATTAGAGTCTCCAACTGGTTAAGACCAATGATCCAAATCTACAACAAATATCTGACAAGAACTCATGTCAAAAATTACAACACTCTAATCTAATATTGAGTCGTATACACCACTGCCATTCTACCAGGCTTCCTTCTCCTCTCCTCTAACTCAGCTTCTTAAAATCATTCCTTTCGTGTAAAACACACCTTAACTCAAACGCATATCCGCAACCAGCCCCAAAAACAAGCAGGAAAAATTATCCAAATAATATCAATTACACTCAAATTTTAACAAATGCCAAATTAATTTTAACGTAAAGGAAAATACATCTAAAATGGGGCAAAAGCTCCTAAGAATTCACTTTGAATTAAGCACACAAATTTGACATATAATTCAATCATATGCCCATATCCCATCAGAAAACTGCTAACCAGAAAAGATAGAGATAGCTAACGAAAGAACATGCAGATAATATATGCATCAAATACTCAAAATTTTGAAGAAAGCAGTGAAATTGAAGAAGGGAACTGATTTCCATTTCCCTTTGCCATAACACAAGCATAAGCTTTTAACAAGAATAAGGAAATAGAAAGGAGCAACAGGCAGAAAGGAACCTTCTTTCTGATGCGAGAATGGCGGGCTTGCCGCCTTTCTCTCTTGGTACGAGCCTTAGCTTCGACATTGAGGAGGAGAGACGGGGAAGATTGCGACGGGCGCCCCACATTCGGCGACAATTGTTGAACCCCACCTCCTAAAAACGTAGACCGTTTACTGTTAAGAGCAACACCAGGTAACTTTAATCTTGTAGTCGTTGTTGGGGCTGCCATAGCCATTTTTTCTGTACGCTTCCAACATCTTTATCCTCCCCCTTTATCCTCACGCCGACGCCGTGTTGGAGCGAATTGGCATCCATCTTATCCTGTCCTCAGTTTTTTCTGTTTCCTCCATAGTTTGGGTGCGACACAACTAACTCCATAACCAAACAGTGTCCAATATTGGGGGAACTGAAGAAGGTGTTTTTAACTTTTTAGCATTAACTATATATATATATATATTTTGCTGTTTCAATATTAAAATTATCAAAATAATATTAATAAATAAATATATAGTGTAATTTTATTAAGAATATTATAATAATTTTAATACTAAAACTACGTAAAAAAATACAATTCATATTAAAAAAATGTTTCTATTAGGAATATAACATATATATAATGAGTTGTTTTGTTTGTTTCTTTTTTTGGTTAAATTTTCATTTTGATCCTTGAACTATTGTATGGACTCTCGATTTGGTCTTTAAACTAAAGAAATCCATAATTTGGTCCCTAAACTATTATAGGAACCCCCAATTTGGTCCCATTGTTTATAATTTAGCCTAAATTGATCCTTAAACTATTGTACGGACCTCCAATTCGGTCCTTATTGTTTACAATTTCGTTTCAATTTGGTCCTGAGCTATTATTTAACATAAAAATCAAGTTGGGGTTAAATTGGTAAACAGTAGAACCAAATTAAGGATCTATATAATAGTTTAGGGACTAACTCGAGGGTTCATATAATAGTTTAGGCACCAATTCAGGGGTTCATACAATAGTTTAGTAACCAATAGGTCCGTACAATAATTTAAAGATCAAATTAAAAATTTCTTTAGTTCAGGGACCGAATCAAAAGTCCGTACAATAATTCAGGGACCAAAATAAGGGTCTAACCTTTTTTTTTTTTTTCGGTGCTTCTTTTTTTTGTTTTTTGTCTTTTTTTTAATGAAAGCAGATAATGAGTTAAATAATTGGACTTTCAAAATTTCAATTTATTTAGTTTCTCCTTTGATACGGGAGTATCATGGATCCGCTGTGGTATTAGTTTACAACTCCCTTTCACTGTGGCATGCGTAAAAGGACCCCAACAAGTAGGATTTGCCATGGAAGCTTTTTAGCTTTGCATTTTCGCTCAAAGTTGAGCTCTAGCAAGTTAAAAGCTGACTTTTCTTGCTATATTGCACCTGTGTTCTTACATAAACCTTCTGCTTTACTAGTTCTTGAATGCAAAGTCTTGCCCTTTTTCCCGGTTTTAGCTCGGCAGTTCATAAGCAGATGGCACATCATGCAAGGGACGACCTTTTCGGTTTCTTTCCATTATCTTGCTTGCAAGGGAAACCTGCTTGCCAACTGCAAATACAAATGCCTTGCCCTTTCCTCCTGCTCCTCTGGCAGTTCTTCCAACTCTACGCACATATTCACTCGGTTCACGAGGGAAGTCAAAGAGAACAACATGACCCACACCAACAAAGTCGATTCCCCGAGATGCTCTGCCATAAATTTTAAAAGTGTTTTAGTAACCGCATCAAATGGTGTCATCTCATTTTCATTAACAAGGAAATGTAAACTGAGTATGTTTCGCATATGAATACAGATGATGAAGGGGAAGAAACAAATGCATAGACATCACTACCTATCAGTGCAAACCAGAAAGAGAGATTCCTCTCCACGCTGAGAATTAGTGAACTCTTTCATATTTGAAAGGCGCACTTCTTGCTCCAGAGCAGCATGGAATGGTAGAACTCGTACACGAGTTCCTTTTCTATCAAACCGTTTCAATGCATTCTCAACTTTTCTGCAGGTCTCAATCTGCAAATACAGAAAGAAAAATGGTAAAAATCCTTTTAAGAAGACTTCTCAAGGAAACAATACAAACCTATTCTCTCAAACCTACCTTGTTACAGAAAACAATGGTTTTGTGAACCAGGCTCTCTTCTACCAGCTTAAGAAGTGCGTTTTTCTTGTTCATAAATGCTGTGTCTGGAGTTTTTTCATCCCCTTCTCCACTGCAATCTACCAGAAACTGAACATACAATGCAGGCAGTTAATATTCACCATATTCAAACTTCATGTGGCAGTGGCACAAACCGTGTTCAGAGTTCAGACAGCAGAAAAGGTCTTCAATACTCATAGTTTTAATCAGTACGTCAAGGATTAGGAGGTTGCCCAGCACATAAAATCCTTAAATGTTGCCAACTCTTTATCTATTGCCAGATTCTTAATTATCACAAAAAGAACTATCTCCATAACATGCCAACTCATTAGAAGAACATTTAGAGTGACTATAAAATGAACAATAAATTAAACAGTTTATGAATATTGATGATTGTTAGGCGATTATGATAATTGTCATGATTTGTACATATAATAGATGTAGGAAACAAATGCATGATAATTGTCATAATATGTACAATGTAACAGATTACTATAGTATTGCATATTGATCAATGACCAACAGAATCCAAATAATTTGTAATTAAAACATTCATCACAAATGCTAATTCTAGTGGAGAAGTAACATTTCTATCATGCAACAGCTCTTGAGGTCCACTTTAGGGACAAAAATCAGTGAGGGGGACAGGGTGGTGTTTAAACTGTTGGAAAAAAAATTGTGTGAAAAGAAAAGCAGAAAGAACCTTACTGCAGTAAAAAAAAAGACAGACTAAAAATCTTGAAGTTCTAGTTACATGAGATTTATGCATCTATGAAACATGTTAATATTAAAAAATAGAAAAAGAGAAAGAATCAAACCTCTTCAAGGCCAGAGCTCGTACGATGCATTCCAGGTCCCATGATCACTTCACAATCAGGAAAAACTTCAACTAGCTTGTTGTATATGTCTACTGGTAAAGTTGCAGTCACAAAAAGATATTGTGCTGCGACAGGTGAAGAAGTTATCAAGCTTTTCAATGCTACTTCAAAATCCTCATCATTACAGAGTATATCCACTTCATCCAATACAGCACTGCAACAAAGGTATTCTGTAAACCATGTATTTTGATACAAAGAAACATATAGCGACACTTTTTTCAATTTCTTGGTGTCCCTTCTTTCTCTCACAGATGTATCATGTTGTACAATAGAAAAATAAATTCTACATATGCAAATCAATAAATATTATTAATTGTTACACCAAAAAGTTTAACCCATCCATCTAATATTTAAACAACTATCCCTAAGAAAATAATAAAGAGTGGTTTGATCTTTCATGAACATGAATGACAATATAATGACATCAAAGAATTAACTTCATAGATTGTTTAGCACAGAACAAGCTCCAACCATGTCAAGTGTGGAGCTTGTGAATATTTCACAAGCGAACATAGTCATAGACATAACCAGCTCTTGAACTTTAAAAAGGCAATATTTGTAAACCAGTTCTTAGTACTTCCTCAGCATTTTAAGGAAAAGGACAGTTGCAGGCTTGCAACCTTGGTTTCCTTGATCATCCGAGGAAAAGTGAAAGGACGAGATCAACTAATAAGGAATGTGTGAATTGCCACAGTATAGACACAAGGGAGATTCCAATAAGGAAATCAACTTACCACCTAAGATTTGTCAATTGCAGGAAACCTTCTTTGATGAGGAACATAAAACGACCTGGTGTTGCTATTAAAACATCAATGCCCTGCTCCAGATTTTCCAGTTGAGTTTTTTGTCGAAAACCACCTGTCACAACCATAGACCGGAATGGAACCCCTAACTTTGACATCGATCGGCAATTACTTAAGACCTGCAAAAGTTCACTGCATTAAGAAACTAATATACTACATCTAGAGGGACACAAGTGAGATCGTACATCCAAACTAACTGATCTTACAAGTAAACAAGGTTTATTCTGCAATTATGTATGTTGTATATATCTTACTGCATTATGAATTTTAATGACACTTAGCAAACTTTATAAGGCTTAACAACTTTGGACTGCACCATAAATCTACGAGCAGATGACTACAGAAAAATACCATGAAAACCATGAAAAAACAAAGCTAGTGGATTTCACTTCCGTCAAGGACAATAGGAACTAACCTGAGAGGCAAGCTCAGCAGTTGGTACCATTATTATTACTCGAGGGCTTCCTGATGATGACTTGCTAAGCCCTTGTAGTTCTTCTTCCCTAAGCCGCTGAATCACAGGTATAAGATATGCCAATGTCTTCCCAGAGCCACTTTGATCAGCTATAATACAAGTCTTTCCCTCATTAACAGGTGCAAAAGCTAGTGCCTGCACTACCCCGGATTTCGATCATCTACACTATAATATATTTTAAATAAAACAAAATAGCTTTTTGGTAAGGTGTAATGATAGATGGACTTGTGCTGATATGATACATTCAGAAATATCTATAGCCAATCATCTATGACCAAATAAACTAAATACTATAGGAAGGAATTTTATTTAAAAATTTTTTCAATCAGCTGCCAAAGCAAAGCATTTTTATACCTGAATACGTGAAGGGCGCAGGAACTGTTGAGCTTTTAAAGACTCAATCATATACTCAGAGCACCCTAAATCTCTAAAGGATTTCCTACTAAAGAAGTCACTGTCAACAGACCCTTTACGCTGTTGCTTTAGAAGGTCCATTGAATTGGATTTGGGATTATAACTGGACTCTCCAACGCCCCAGCCTCTTAGTTGAGCAGCAGAGCCTTTTGAAACCCGTTCCTCTGATTCACTGTTTCTGAAGTCCAACTTTTGAGCTTTATGGGACGCAATCTGAAGCTCAGAGATAGGTTCAACACCACTTTCCACTGATAAATCAGAGTCCTCCTCTATGTAGTCTTCCGTCTTAGTTGCTTGGGAAGAAATTCTGTATTCATTTGAAGGGGCGGCCCTTGAAACTCTTCTTGCATGGTTCTGTGGAACTTGTTCATCCTCGAAGTTGGTGAGTTTACTGCCTTCTTTCTTCATCCGAGATGACTTCTTGACAAGGGCTTTAACTTTATCTGCCTTAAGTCTTTCAAAACCAACAGCTGCTGCTCTTCCTGGTTGAGGAGAACATATGAGGAAATGCAATTTGACAACTTAGCCATACAATATCAAATCGAATATCACTCAGCATTAATTTGAACAATGAAAGCAAAGCAAAAGCTAAGAATTGGAAGTATTTTCCAGTGCCTACAATCCAGGAATTGCAAAACACATAAAAGACAGACATCAGAAAAATAAAAGAACCCAAATAAGCGAAATAAGAGAGGAGGGAAAAGGATGTACCTGGAGACTGTGACCGTGACTGTGAAGAACGAGTGGGTTTCCAATTGGAAGGGTGGAGAAGGTGCTTGGGAGGGATAACGTCATCGCCGGGGTCATCTCCGCCCCAAACAATTACCTTTTCTCCAGTCTCATCGTCAACCAATTGATAAGCACCGGCTGTTTCCAGGGGCGTACGCGTATAACCAGCCCTGACCACCACCAAATTGCAACCGTGAGAATGAAGGACACAGGGTCGCTTCCATGGAGTTGGAGAAGGAAATGAAAATGGAAAAGATGGAACTTTGGCCAACATTTCGCTTTACTGAAAATATCAAGCGAAACCAAGAAGAAGAAACAAGATAATATGGTCGCCAGAGTAAGACAGTTCGTTCGACCCTGGATTGAGGAAAAAAAAAAAGGGGAGCTTTCTTATTGAAGCACCTGAACTTTCATACTTTTTCCCTTATAACCCTCATTAGATTGCTTGGTTCACTTAACCTCATCTATTGTTAATATTTTTGAATTAGGGCAATTATAAGAGGGGATGAGGATTGTCATTGCCTACATTTGTATCTAGGACTTCTTAGATATCAAGCCTTCATGTTGTTCCTTTGCCAATATTTAGTCAATTAGACTCTACATTATTTTCTAATCAATCAAATATAAATTAATAAAATACAAAAATTAACATTAATTTATTAATGATATAAATAATTCAATAATAATATTTTTTTAATAAAAACAAAAACTTTTAAATTCAAATCACATGACATATGAATAAAAAAAATAAAGTAATGGGAGAAAATTAACTTTCATTATGCAATTAGAGATAAAAAAAATGATTAAGTAATTAAAACTAAAAAGAATTAACTTTTACAGGGACACTGAGTCGACACATTTGGCGCCCGAACTTGTCACGCATAGCCTAATCCCTCATACTCGAGTCAATTGGTTCAAAATAGCATGATAATTTATAGGCGTCCTGAAATGAAAATACAAGTAAAATCTAACCACCATTTCTATATTTGGTTAATTTAAGAAACCTCATGAAGCAGTATGTTTTGCTGTTTCCCTCGTCTGGCTGTAGATTACTAGATTGTTAACCAAATCTTTCAATTCTTCGACGGCGTAGTTCTTCCGCAGAGAGATCAGGAGAACGATGAATCACTTGACGCGATGGCCATCCATTGTCACCACGACTTGTTCCACACATCTCACAAACGTTTAACCAACCAGGATTATCATATGTACATGCTTGACATCTCCATACGTAAGACATTGTCCTTCCTGTGTAATTCCCATTCCCCCCAACAGTTCCCCGACCAGAGATTCTCCTTCGCCTCAATGGAATTATTTGTTTTATGAGCCTTAAGGGCCAGCTTAAAGCACCAGTTACTCCTCTGATAATCACAGTAAGTGGATCTACGCCTGCATACAAACGCTTCAGCCTCAAATAAAGAATCCCAGCAAGAATACCACCCAAGTGGCCGAGAAATGAGACACCAGGTACAAACATCTGAATGAGAATCAATTCTGCCCACGCAGCATGACGAGATGGTACTATCAGTCCATGCACGTTAGTATAGTTTTCTGACTGAGAATTAAGCACAACTTTCATGGCAAAGAGGACACCAGAAAATCCAGCAGCATATTCGGAGTAATAAGCTCTCTCATAATCAAAAAACAAGTAGAGGGATTTGGCTAATAGCAGTGTAATGCCCTGAGACATGGCAAGGAGTGTAGCAACCATAGATGCAAATTCAGTGCTTCCCATTGAAGTCTCCAATTGTATCCCCTTCCATAAAAGTGACATCATGTTGTAGACCAGGTGAGATTCACCCAAATGGTAGAATGGTGACAAGAAGAAGCGTTTCAAGTCTTTATGCTGTAAGTGAAATCAAAACACAGAAAAAAAAATAATTAAGAAGTGGAATTATAAGCACCTCCATATATAATCTAAAATCAAATGCAGTATGCAGATGTATATCATGAAATACGAAAATATAGCCTAGTACTCTGGACATTTAAGGGCTATGCAATGTAAGTATGCTGCATTTGGGGCAATTTGTACATACAAAAGGAAAAGGCAAGATCTTTTCTAAGTTCTGGATCCGCGGATCTAATCCATGCTCTCTAGGAAAGAAAAGCAAAGGGGGTTGTGTCATTAGAAAACATAATATGAAAGCAAAGAAAATTTACCTAAACAAGTCAAGTAAACTGTAAACCATACAAATTCTTTGGGGTTAGAAGAGAGCATAAGAAAGGTATAAACTTCCAAAGGATCAATCAAAAAGATACTCATACAGAAAACTCAAGATTCATAACCCAGACTCCATAGTTTAATGTTTGTCATTAACTGAAATATATTAGTAATTATGCTCTGCATGTCTAAGCAAAAATGTAAAATGGAAATGACCTTTAATAACTTGTAAAATAACTAAAAAGTGTTCAACATGAAATAGATGACAACAAAATACGAATACAAATGAATCGAGTGGAAATTGCTTCCTAGCTCCTCCAACCAAACACCCAGCCAAGAAAGAGAACAGAGAATTCGAGTAGCGGAACCAAATTGGATGAAACAAGCGACCCAAATTGATTGCAGGAAACCCAAAATTGACGAAATTAAAGCATCGAAAACAACAATAGGAAGAGAAAGGAGAAGAAATGGATAGATTATATTAGATTACCTTGAGAATGAGGTGGGGATTGAACAAGACTTCATCAATAGACGGAAGGATGGAATCGAGAAAAGCAGGTCTGAGATAGACGAGAGTGTTGACGGCGAGTAGACCGGCGGTGACAGGGGGCTTCCACGGCAGCCTGTAGTACTCGCTGGCCGCGTGAAGCGCCAGCAGCGGCAGCATACCCCGAGACACGCTCCTTGCTCCTCCCCATCTGCTGTCCATCTCCGTCTCGTTAAATTACCGATCGGAATCGAAAGGTACAGAGCCCTTAATCCTCAAAGAAAAGCACAATCGAAATGGGTTACTTAGAACAAGAAAGAGATTTCCGGATGCTTCTCCCCAATTTGATGTCGTCTTTTCCTTCCCGGTTGCGGCCCCTCCCTCATATACTCTCATTCCACGTCACGGCCGCGAAAACAGACGACTTACCCACGTCACCAGTATATGTAATTCAACCAATAAGAATTTGACACCTAAGAGAACTAATTTATCCTAACTTTTTAAAAATGATGTGGAATATTTTTTTTAATACAAATTTATGTATTATTTAAATAATTAATTTTTTTTATTATTTAGTATTTATAATGTTAATTATATTTATTTAATTAATAATACATAAAAATTATATTAAAAAATATATAAAAAATTATCATTATTTTATTTTTTAAGTATTATAATCATAATATTATATTTTATAAGTTTACAATATAATTTTTTTTATAATTAACTCTTTTTATTTAAAATTTATCCTTAATTATGTATATATATATTAATA
>BPVZ01000009.1:4026689-4042255 GCA_020521535.1 Rubroshorea leprosula
ACCATCACTATTTAAAAACATAAAGGCAGACTAAGAATTAAACGAAATTCATTAAGCACTTTAACACACACATTTGCTTAATTTTTTGTTAATAAAATATAAAAATCATATCATTAATTATAAATTTTGAAAAAGTAATAATCTTAATTAACTATAAAAAAAATCATGCTTTCAATTAAAATATTTTAGAAAGGTTATACTCTTATTTTCACTAAATCTCATTATAAAAATAAAAATTATTTTTTATTTAAATATTTACTTAATTAAAATAATCCACATGACATTAATAATAAAATTAATGATAATTTTAATATTTTTAATATTAATTAATGTTAAAAAATTAAGAACTCAAGTTAAAAAAACTTTAAAACTAAATTTTTTTTTCTAAAAAATGCAGTGTATGCAATAAAAAAAAATCCAAACACCTTTAATATTGTTTTTTTTTATTATTATTAATGAATCTTATTTAATACAAACAGTATTTTACAGTTGATTATATGCAAACATCTCAACATCGTAATCATTAGATTCTTCCAAGACAAATAGAGACAATATCACTTCTCAACTCATAATCCCTATTTTGTTTCTTGTTCTTTTTGAAACAGGGCATGTGATGGAAAGAAAAGGTTATCTATGGAGCTCGAAGGCGGAAGCACAAGAGGTCATCCCCACTTGACCAAGAGTTTCAACCACTAGCGCACGCGTGAAGATCAACTTCTCATAATCTTGAGGCTAAGCTGTTTGTTTGTAGGCAGGTTAGATGTTTTCACGACATTTGTACGGCAAAAGATATTTTTGAAAAAGAAAATTACAGAGAAATTTACAGCCAGAGGTTGAAGAATATGAGGAGAAATTAAGGAAAAAGGTTTGGCATATGATTAGGTCTCTATCCACTTTGCTGTAAGAAAGCAGCTTTCATTCAAGTTGAAGTCTTTTGATCTTGTCCGTCACTTTCACTTTCAAGGGTATTCAAAGTCTCTGCAAAACAAAGATTACAGACAGAGAGATATCATGGAGCTCGCGGCTGAGGTTCTGGGCAAATTTGGTGTTTGCAGAGAAAGCCGGGTATCAGTGGCGGCCACCAAACTGCCGAATCTCAAATACCCACATCCTGTTTTGATCGGGCCTTTTGCTTATCGGAGGTTTTTGGACGTGGGACGTCTGAAGATGAGCAAGTCTGGTTGTAGTAGCGGCATGGATACCATGTCAGTCGGAGAGGGTGTGTTCTCCGTGACTTCTTCCAGCCAATGTGATGTCGACTATTTGGGGCAGAGCACCAAAGGCGATTTGAACCTCAAAGTTGAGCACCTTGAGGTGTTTGGTATCTTCTTGTTCACCTTTTCTTCTTCTCTTTCAATTTTGGTATTTGGGTCTCAGGTCTCTCACTCTGCTAATTAATTGGTGCTTTATGTTTGAAGTGAGTATCCGTGGTTGCGTTCTTTGTGGTTATGCTTCCTTCTTGTCCTAATATAGTAGTAGTACTTTTATGGGTGGGTCCTAATAAAATACTCGAATTACCAAGCTTTAAACCTTCTTTGTTCCTAGAATCCACATTATTGCGTCTTCATATAGCGTTCCCAAGCCACAGTTGACTTTGCTTAGACTGTATTTAATTGTTCTATGTTATTGTTTTTTACCCATTAGCAGAATTCTAGCTTGAATTGTTTATATGGTTATGGTCTTTGGTTACAGCAATTTGGACATGAATGCTTTACGTCCCAGTGTTTTTCACAATTTTTTCTTTAATAACTTTGAATGGTGGTGTTAATTAATGGATGCTATGCAAGTTTTCATTTTAAAGTACTCATTTAGGTGGCATTCTCGCATAGGGATTGATGGTCAGGTGACTTTAGATGGTCCAATTGAGCAAGTAGCCAGGGTGGAGGCTGAAGAGGCAGAGAATTTACTGAGAGACTTGGGAATCCCGGTGTAGTAATTCTATCTCTTAGTTTTCCCAAAGTTGATCATGCACTGGGTTTCTTATTTGATATTCCTCCCCTAACTTCTTTCTGCTTCTGTAAACAATAATTTATTATTGCCAGTTGAAAATGTGGTGATCTTGTGATTTTCAAGCATTCCTATTTCCAGTTGCTGCTTGTTACACCTACTGAATACTTTAATTTTCTGCTAAATTTGATATGCTTTAAAAGAGTTACCGGTTACCCTTTTTTTTTTTTGCGTAACTTGTTTATTCTTCTTAATTGTTTATGATTCACTTCTCCCCTTTTCTTGCCGATACTGCCTTTCTTCCCTTTTCTTGCTGATGCTGCAATGATGCTGCCTTTGTCAACCTTACCTGGTTCATTGTTTACCTACAGAGTCCTTCAGCTGCAAGGCATTCACCACGAGGCATTTTTTGTAGCCGCACATTAAATCTGCGCTCAATTAGTGCCATTGGATACGACATGGATTACACTTTAATGCACTATAATGTTATGGTGAATATCATTTTTCATTCTGCATGAGTTGAATATTATTTTGAATTTAGTTACTGCTTTAGGAGAATGACTTTTATTGTGTTTGAATATAACTCATTCACTTTTCATATAAATCGTTATTTATCAGCTTTCCAAATGGATTTGCCTTGGGGTGGACAGTTGGATGTTAACTCAAGTTGATGCTATTGCAGGCTTGGGAAGGGCGGGCTTATGATTACTGCATGGACAATCTAAGGAATATGGGCTACCCTGTTGATGGACTTGCCTTTGATCCAGACTTGGTTACTTTCTTATGTCTTTATATCTGAGTGTATTGATGATTTGATTTACTTGTATGGTTCTGATCTCCAACCTTATTTCTGATGCCTGAACATGCTTTTTTCTTCCTGGCTTTTCTATGTAGGTGATAAGAGGTCTGGTCATAGACAGAGAGAATGGAAATTTGGTTAAGGCTGATCGATTTGGTTATGTAAAGAGGGCCATGCATGGCACAAAGATGCTATCTACTCAAGCTGTCAGGTATGGATAGACCTTGTGTTTTAGCAAGGAGAAGCATTAGAAGCATATCTTTCTTACCCACTTTGTCACTATTGAAACCAGTATGCCAAACTATCAGGCATTATGAGAATAGCGGAATGACACTTAAGATTTGCTTGATATTGAGTTTTGGATTTTTTGGGTTAGTTATGTTTGCCCAGTGTGTCACAATCTAGTTGTTTATATATTTCCCTGTGCCAGTGTCAATGTATGCTGACAAATTGCTATTACTGACTATTGATGTGTTGGTTAGATGTTAAACATTTTGTATATTGATGCATAATTTGTGGAAAAATTGGAATAATTTTTTCTATGGTGGTGCCTAATTTTGTGTGAATGGAAGTGAGTTGTATGGGAGGGAACTGGTGGATTTGCGAAAGGAGAGCCGATGGGAGTTCCTCAACACACTATTTTCTGTGTCAGAAGCGGTGGCTTACATGCAGGTAATTTCATTCCTTAACATGTCAACATTGAATTGGTTTTTTTTTTTTTTAGTCTGCAAGGAGTTTAGACTATGGTGTGGTAGCATCTGTTGATTGTATGGTGCATTTCAAGCCTGCTTTCTCTTCTTGAGCATGAGCATTCATGCTATACTGGCTGCCTTTTAATAACCTAATCTTTCATGGTTTCTTGTATACTTCTGGTGTAATATGCCTAAAATTGGTTTTGCATGGTACATCTTGGACTTTGTAATATGATCTGTGATCATCATACTGTACAAAAAGCTTTAGATCTACAAGTGTTATTAAATGTCATGGAAAACCCCCTCTTCTTGTGTTCTGGTTGTTTATTTACATCACTTGTTTGTTTTTCTTGTATTGACTGCAGTATATTAATCTTTTTTGGTGTGGCATGGTTCCACTTCCAGATGGTTGACAGATTGGATGAAGGAGCTATTCCTGCAGATCTTGGTCCGCTTGATTATAAGGGACTTTACAAGGTAAAGCATTTTAGAGTATTTCATAAGCAGGAAATATACATAAAATATTTTTATAATTCTTATTTTTGTTTTCAGGCTGTTGGAAAGGCTCTTTTCAGGGCACATGTAGAAGGTCAGCTGAAGGTATATGAAGTGAATTTTTTTTTTCTTCATATTTTTGTAGTTTTTGACGTTGTGATCCACATTAACCATGTCTGGCATTCCTGCAGAACGAGATTATGTCCAAACCTGAAGTATTTGTGGAGCCTGATCCTGAGCTACCTTTAGCACTTCTGGATCAAAAGGAGGTACTTAGTTCAAGTTCTAACCCTGGTATGAGTGCATGGCATGTAAATTATTTTGTTCTTAACTTCTTATTCACTTATAAACTTGTATGCATCAGGCTGGTAAAAAGTTGCTGCTTATTACAAACTCAGATTATCATTACACGGACAAAATGATGCAGCATTCTTTCAACAGATTCCTTCCGAATGACATGGGCTGGAGAGATCTATTTGACATGGTCAGCCCAATTTCTGCTCCATTTTCTGCTTCTAGCTACTGTTTTGTCTTGCTTCCATTAAATGATATCTCACCCTTAGTACTTTAAGCTTGATTTGTGATTAACCTTTCTGAAAGCAAGTTAGAAAAACTTTTAGTATATGGTGTCAAGGCCTGGAATGACTTCTGATTCTTTTGCCATTCAAAAGAAAGAAAGGAAAAAAAATATGAGAGCTTCAAAGCTTTTTCATTTTCTTCCTCTTGCAAATTCAGATGTCTGACCTTCATCTTCTTTTGACGAGATCATTTTGCAATTGATGGAAGCACTGGTGTTTAGGAGACAGTGAAGCCAATCTTTCTATGATGATGAGATTATTTTCCATTTTCTTCTGAGCTTTGTCGTTTCCTTTCTGTTTGGAATTTTGGTAGGTGATAGTCTCAGCAAGGAAGCCAGAGTTCTTTCAAATGTCACACCCATTGTATGAGGTAGTGACTGGTGAGGGTCTAATGCGTCCATGCTTCAAGGCTCATACTGGTAATCTATGCCTGGACTTTCTGTCTGTTCATATTTCTCGTTTATCATTGGAGACGCTGGATGAGAAATAATTTTGAGAAAGAGATCAAACACCTCTGTGGAAGAGAGTTTTAGGCTTTTGAGAACCTAGTGTATGATTTTATCCAACATTTTCCCTAGTGAAAATCTTCTCTGTTCAATTCTAGTTCTTTAAGTGGATCAATAGATGGACTTTCATGTGTTCTTCTTCCTCCCTTCTTGCCCCTCAGAGGGAAAAGAAGTTAAAAGAACACCCTGCTAATCATAAAATTTGTTACTACTAGATAATGTGCTATAAATAGGAATCATAATTATGTTTAACAGGATTTACTGATCTTATTTGTTCATCTTTTATTTCTTCCACAGGGGGCTTGTACTCGGGAGGAAGTGCTCAAATGGTTGAAAACTCTCTAGGCATCCATGGAGATGAAATATTGTATGTTGGCGATCATATTTACACTGATGTTAGTCAATCCAAAGTTCATCTACGATGGCGAACGGCATTAATTTGTCGAGAATTAGAGGAAGAGGTTAGCATACTTTTATTTTTATTTTTATTTTCTTGCTGTTTTCTTTGACTGGACTAGAACTGGAGCTTTAGGTGTTTTAGAATTTCTATTTTTTTTTTCCTATATTTACTTTTTGTGATTTTCCTACACACATTATGTTGATTAGAAAAATTATTTCTCTAAGGTGAAGAAAGAAATGTCAATCTCAACCATTACCATTTTTTAATCCTTCCCTTGTTGATTGCTGCTATGGTCTGCAGTATAGTGCTTTAATTCAAAGTCGGAGTCATCGAGCTACTCTTATAGACCTTATAAATCAAAAGGAGGTTGTGGGAGATCTCTTCAACCAACTTCGGCTGGCTTTGCAACGGCGAATTAAAGATCGTCCTGCTCAAGTGAGCTTGCTCCCTTTGCATAATATCCTTCTTGATATATTTGATGTATGCTCTTGGTATCACTGTTTGCCTGTTTAGATTATCAGGCTTTCATTTAATATTTTACTGCTTTAGGCCACAACTTTCTTCTTAATAATAATATAGTCCCCTACTTGTCCTAAAGGGAAATAGACAACCACAACTTTTTCGGGGGCCAGAGCTACATCTTTTTTGCCATTGTGATTTGTGAAACAGAATCCACTCTGATTTGTTGCATCTATGCCTATGAGCCAAATTCTCAATGTTAACATGCGTTCTGAGATAATGCTTTCAGAATGTTGAAATAAAATCTTGTTCTTCTTCCCTGCATTTAGACCCTTGCTGCAACTAACATGGATGAGCAAGAACTCACAGATAGCATGCAAAAACTTCTTATTGTCATGCAAAGACTAGATGAGAAGATTGCTCCAATGCTGGAAGCTGATGGAGAGCTCTTCAACAATAGGTAAAACACAGACAATGAACTTGCAGCTTATAATCACTCATCTTACTTTTGACCTCTGAAATTACTTAACCATAGCAATGGATATTTAGTCCTTTTTGTGAATGATTTAAACTAAAGTTGTCTAGAACTTATAATTTTTGGGTTATTTCATCTCACACTCATTCAAAACAGAACTGACATGGTCTAATCCTTTGCATTAGGTGGGGCTTTCTCTCTCGTGCAGGTCTGTGGGATAAAAGCCACTTGATGAGACAGATTGAGAAGTATGTTATCTTCCCTCAAAATTCCTGTTTTCAACGTACTTCTTGCATTATATGAAATGCATATCGTAACTGTGACTGAGTTCTCTTGATATCATTCATTTCAGGTATGCTGATATATACACCTCTCGGGTCTCCAATTTCCTTCATTATACACCCTTCATGTATTTCCGCTCACAAGAGCAGGTATGTTGAGTCTGAGTGCCGTAGCTTCATTGTTCTTGATTCCTGAATTTGTCATGGCATTCAAAGAACTCACTTTACTACTGGTTTGCCTCTGCAGACGCTTGCTCATGATTCATATTCCTATGAAAATTAGCTGAATGAGTCTGCTGCCACCACGACTTTTCAAGAAGATTTTGTTTTTAACATGTTGTGTATTGTGGATGATAGAATTGTCATAACAAATTTGTAGTGTTATAATGGTCCACTGGTCTAGGACTTGAAGACATTGCTTAAATAGAATGACCCTTTTGTAAGTACTCTGTAATTGGCTGAAGGTACTAATAATCCTAATAATAATCATTTAATGTTGATTTACCTCATACAAATCGCATAGTTTTGACTTGTGTATTGCTTTTAATGAAAAAAAAAAAATAGTCTCCTTTTATTTTACTGAAATTGTTTTTAAAGCCTGGCTTGAACCTAATAGTAAAATCTAAGCATTTACATGGTGGAAGTCAATGTCAAGTCCCACTTATCTAATTCAAAGGTTATGATGTTGCACTTTGGAGCAAGTATAACAGAAGGGAATTTTGTTTTACCATTTGAATTGTAAAATAAACATTATTAGATGGGGGAAGATTTTACTCTTAGCGGCTCAATTTCTCATTTAATGATTAATAGAATATAATTTGGTATAATTTAAATTGTATTACATTTTTTTAATAGAAATTGTTTTTATAATTCAATAATTTAAGCCTTTAGAAGGGTGAAATTTGATTTAAATTTTATTTAATATATAAAACATAATTTTACAATCTAATATGACCCAAATTGTAAAAGCATCATTATCTTTGTTTAATGTTTTTTTTTTTTTATTTTGATTGCACAATAAGAGACAATTATCTCTTATTTCATCCGCATGTCATGCAATTTAAAGTTAAAATATTTTACTTCCAACCAAAGACTGAGTTATTTAGATGATTTTATTTAATGCCTTTTTATGCATCTAATCTTAAAGGATCATTTTCCCATAAGGATATCTCAACTTCTTATTAACTTGGCTAAGGACAAGTTTCGAACCTTCACCGTTTGGCCACGTGAAAATAAAGATAGTTGGCGATGTTTCATCTTTCATGTAAATATTATTACTTTCTTCTGCTGCGAAGTTCGAATCAGAGAAAAGCAAAATGGTGACGGTGCAGGTGGGCGGAGGTCTGACGTTCCATGATCGGCAGATTTTGGCGGCAGTCAACACCGGAGCCTCTAGTCTGTCCTTTGTTGGGTCTGGGTTTATAGTGCTCTGCTACTGTCTTTTCAAGGAACTTCGCAAGTTCTCCTTCAAGCTCGTCTTCTTCCTCGCCCTCTCAGTGAGTCTCCGTTCTTTGTTTCTCCAGGTTGTTGAGGATAAATTATGTTTCTTTTTCTCTGGTAATTTAAAGCTCCGGACAGCATAATTTCATTGTACGCTTTGATCTAATGATTTTCGCAGTGTTTACCTTTCGCTTGGATGTTTTAAAGGGTTCCAATATTTGGAGTAGATTGTTAGCACCATCAGATGGAACCAGATCTCATAGCCATTAGATTCTAATAATTTTACTTCAGATTTTATGTTGTTAGTTCAAGGAAAATTTTTGCCTTACCAAAATTGATCAAAGTTGAAATCTTTTGGTGTAAAAATGCATATTCAGTTAGAAAGAACCACATTTCTTTATTACATTATAATTAATGATGCAATTTCTGCAGGATATGCTTTGCAGTTTCTTTAACATGGTGGGGTATGCTTCTTACAGCCTAATGCAATCTTTGTTGAATATAGTTTTCCAAGTACATTTTATAAATTGAAGAGGAAAATTTCGGTTACTGATGTAGGGATCCATCAAAAGGCTTCTTTTGCTATGCTCAGGGCTACAGTACGCATTTCTTCTGTGTTGCTTCTTTCTTGTGGACTACAACAATAGCTTTTACTCTCCACCGAACTGTTGTTAGGCACAAAACAGATGTTGAAGATTTGGAGGCCATGTTTCACTTGTATGTTTGGGGTATGAATATATTTTTACCACATTAATTCATGTACTTGTTTGTGAAAATTAATGCTAGCTTACTGTTCTCTTGATGCTAGTGTTTACTGTGCTTGTCTTTTTAATGTTTGCTCTCTTACTATTGGCTTTGCTTGTAAATTTTCTTTCTAATTGTATGTTTCAAAACTGCTGGTGATGTTTATATGAGGGATTCAATAACTTCTTGCAGGAACCTCACTTGTTATGACTATCATACGTTCAATTGGTAATCACCATTCACATGTGGGTAGTTTGTGTTGGGGACAAACTGGTCGTACTGGAAAGGCAAGTCAAAAGTAGTCTTTAGAAGCTGTTAGTCCATTTGAAACCATTTTACTTTCACGGCATTTCCACATTTCATTAGTTTTCTCTCTTTTTGTTGTTGTTCTTTACAGTGTCTATATATTTATCATACAAATTATAATAAAGTGAAACAAGTACTATACCTGCAATTCCTGATGTGAAGTATCATAATAGGTCAGTGGAATTCCTCACATCTGAGAAATTTGACATGCGATGTGATTTGCGTGCTTCTGCAGGCAGTTCACTTTATAACATTTTATTTGCCACTCTGGGGTGCAATTCTTTACAATGGTTTCACATACTTTCAAGTGATACGCATGCTGAACAATGCTAGACGCGTATGTATACAACTATCCATTATTATCTTCAGTAGATTAAGTTAGTAATTGTTTGTTTGTTTAATTGTTCAGACAAATACTTGTCTTTTGGAAATTTCAGATGGCAGTTGGGATGTCAGGCCATTCATATGAATTTGATGCAAGGGCAGACATGAGGGTAAGCCTAATTAATTGCATGAGAAAAGAGATTATAGGGTTAAATATCTAAGATTTATATAAAACAAAGATTAGGCTGTTTCAGTTTCTGTTGCTTTTACTGGTGACTAATGGAGCTCCAAGAATTCATGCTTTTATATTGCTTTACTTCTACATTTTCTCCATGGAATGTTATAAGCCACTTAGTCAGTACATGGTAATATGTACTTTTGACTTACAAATGTAAGTATATATGGAGAAAAAATTTTAGCATTGGTGAAACTGTGACAAGACCGTAAGAGAAAAGTTACAATGAGGAAAAGAGGGGGATGGAGTTGTTCTTAGTGATTGTGCTTTACTGTCTTTTCAGACTATTAGTAAATACAACTGGGCATATTGAGTTTAGTTTCCTCTTTGGTTTGAAAATTCAACCTGCCCTTTTCTGCTTCCTGAGGTGCTGGTAGTTGACTTTTTTTAGTTAAGATCACTGATTACGTATTTGAAAGATTAAAATGATCAACTGCCTTTGTATTCTTGTCTGATCTACCAGTGAAAGGCCAAGAATATAGTCATGAAATTGGAATACCAACTAGCTAGTCTTTCTGTTTCCTTGTTCACAATTTTAAATCTTGGAGTTTCACTTATGAAGAATTTAGTTGCAGTTGAATGAAGCTAGGATCCTCTTTTAACTTTCTTTGCCATTGGTTTCCTCTTCCCATAGGCTTTGAACAGGTGGGGTTACTATCCACTCATTCTAATAGGATCCTGGGCATTTGGCACAATCAATCGTATTCATGATTTCATTGAGCCAGGTCACAAAATCTTTTGGCTTAGACTGCTTGATGTTGGAACAGCTGCACTTATGGTAATTCCCAGTGAACTGGATATCTTCTCTTTTTATTAGCTGTCTGCCAATCTATGAAGTCCAAATATTTAGGATCTGGCCTTGTCTTCTTATGTCTAAGTGTATCTTCCGGGTGTGTGAATGTTTCTTTATATATCATGAGTCCTTTCCAATTTGTATGCACAAAAGCAAGATTGAGCACAAAAGCAAGATTGAGACTAGTAAGCTTGAAAGAATAAATTATTCAATTTAATTTTGTGTCTCACGCGTGCAAATGACTCAAAGTCCTAGTCCTAGTCCTTCTTGTCTGAGAAATTTTTTGCAGAATGATTAATCTTAGCTCTAATTATTGATGCCCATCACTATCTGTTTCTGTTTGTAGTCTATAAAACACCTTAGTTTCACGCTGGAGTAGATGCTCAAAAAAATTGGTGAGCCCAGAGTTGTAGATCTTAAAAGGGATGGTTAGGGTTCCCCATTTTTTGTCCCTTGCATCCACCCATGACTAATACATCATTGTAGACTGTTGAACATGCCAATGCATGAGTAAGCTTGGATGAGGCTAATCTTAAGGGATGGGAAGAGAAGTTTATTTTACACAAGTTTCCTAAATTGGACTGGTTAAGTAGGTTTTAAAATCTGAAATGCAGTTTCAGGGATATCTTGCCTCTTTAGGAACTGATTTTGTTACCACTGTCTATTTCTTGTAGGGCCTTTTCAACTCAATAGCATATGGCTTGAACTCTTCTGTACGGAGGGCAACTTATGAAAGACTAGAACTGTAAGATGGCAATACTGGTTTTCTTTTATCTCTACAAAATTATATTATTTCTAGGAAGTAGAACTACTATCATGACGTTCAAAAATGCAAAATGTGCATCATCCTAATCACATGGATATTTTTCTTTCTTATTTTTCATTTGTATTTCTATGTTGCTATTGTTGCAACCCCAACTGCCAACGTTGGTTAAGTGGAAGATCTGGTCTTTGCATCCTTTACCAGGTTTTTGCCTGAGAGACTTCGAAGATGGTTCCCCACTGGTTCAAGGTATAGAAACCAAGAACAAGAGAGTGAACTGGTCTCTTTGAAAATTCAAGATCAACAATAGCAATAGCAGCAGCCAGATCATTGTCCATCCTTCCATCAGAAAAGCTCAGCTCTTTTCAAAATTTTGTAGAATTTATGCATTAAATCGTAGAGGATTCGAACTTCAAAACAAAGAGAGAGGCTGCTCCTGCCATTCTGATCAATGCCTCATCAAAGCAATTTCAGTCTGCATCATCAGAAGAATGATTTGCTATAAAGGTCAGAAGTTGTTATTTCAGCAAGTCAGGAAGCAACAACAAAAACAGTAGATGATTGAGTTGTGGACACCATTGCTGTAGGAAAGGCTCAAGTATTCTATTTACTGGTCTGATTCATTTGCTTTCAATATTATTTATTGTTTAACAATTTTCTGTCTTTTAAATTGTGATTTTTCTGTATATGATTGTTCTCTCTTCCTATCAATAATAACACGAAATTGTTTTGAATTTGATATTTCCAAGACCCTTTGCTATCCCAACATGATGATGGAATGCAGAAGCTCTTTCATTCAATGACTTGGAACAGTCGGACCTCTCCTCATGTAAAGGATAAAGAAATAAGAGTTGTGACCAATTTGGAACCGTCTATGGTCCTATGCAGGTGATGGCAGATAAAAAACGGTTTTCAGTATATATATAATATTTTGAATACAAAAAAGAAAAAAGGAAAAAAAAGAGTTGTATAGACTGAATTACACAAATTAAACCAACAATCAAGATGGGGAGCAGGCTAGTATTGGGTACCATCCCTACCTATGTTAGCATTCAAATTACAAAACTTTTTTTTTTTGAAAAAATTTAGGGTTTTATTGTTAATATAATTTTTTATTTTATAATTTAGTTATAGAATAAAAGTTAGATAAGAAATAATACTTAATATCACTTTTTTGTTATTTTAGATTGTATAATAAAAAATAACTCTTTTTTATCTCTTAACACATTTTATTTATATATTATATGATTTGAACTTATATCTTATTTTTAATCATTATTAAATTATTTAAATAGTACATGAATATATAACTTTTATTTAATGATTTAAATTGTATAGTTTAAATATATATATATATATATTTTATAAAAAATGAAACGATGTGCTATTGATATGGACTGCCTTCACTTAATAAAAAAAAAAAAAAGGAATTACAAAGGCAAAAATAAAAATTTATTTTAAATTTAAAAATCATTTTCAAAACGAGAAATCCTGAATGAACAGACGAGAAGACGCCGAGGTAGAAGCCGCAGCTGCGCTCAACTCTTAAATTGCACTCGAATTAAGCAGGGTGTGATCAAACCCTGAGTTTCAAGCTTAGGGTTTTTCATTGAGGCGACAGAAATTCTCCCCACCGCCACGCATCTTTTAATTTAATTCTGAAACGGAGGGAGAATGAAGAAGCTCCGGTGGGCAATGGACGGGGACTTCTGGGAGCTGGACGTGTCCACTCCCAGGACCCTCGAAGGAACCGCTCGTGCCGTTCCCGGAGACCCTCTTCCGCTTGGGCTATCAAGAGGCACCAGGCTCTCCAGACCCAAGCAGATCGACTTCTTCCAGCGCTTCATGGCCACTCCTTGTGTTCCCTCCTACTCCTCCGGCACCGGTTTCACTCTACAGCGCGTCTTAACAATCCCATTTGCTGAAAAATGGTAATTCCCATTGTTTACTGGCTGTTGTTCTCTCTTGTGCAGATTTTCTGGAGTTCATATGTTAATTCACTAGTATTAATCAGGATTTTCTTGAGATAATTCAGGATATCTTCTTTTCTGGGTCAGTTTAATATGACCAAGTTTGTGTCATCTATGAAGGAGAACAATGTTCTGCAACAGCCAAAATCCACTTGGGTGCGGAACATTGGGAAAGTTCTTAAGGATAAGACCTTGTATGCTCTCGGGTTCTCTTCTGATTTCTTGTTAACTTCTGATGATACTCTACTTGTTAGCTTAGACTCATATGGTGACAACAGTAACAATCCCAGAAAGAAAGCAGTCTTTTATCACAGGGTAAGAATTCATCGTCTCTAATGTTAATCATCAGAAAGATTGAATATTTACTCTGCATTCGATTTTACATGGTCATTGGCAGTTCCCACATCATGATTTGACAGTGGAGGCAGTTTGGCCTGGACTATTTGTAGACAAGAAGGGTAATTACTGGGAAGTGCCATTGTCCATGGCAGTTGATTTGGCTTCTGTTGCTGCCGACTCTGGTGCAAGTTACCATTTTTCTGTGCACCATAATGATGGGTCACCGAAGCAATTTGAAGGTGATCAGGTGGCTCCTGCTCCTGCTACTTTGCTACCTGGTTTTGCTGTGAAGAGTGCTTTTTCGTATAAAAAGAACTTTAACATCTGGAAAAGTAAAGCTAAAATGTTGCCAATGGTTCAACCATATGACATTTTCCTTTCAAATCCACAAGTTTCGGCATCAGGAATTATTGGTAAGACATCCCTCTTTGTATGAGATACATAATTTTGGTGGAGTTCAGTACCAAAGTAAGAGCAGTTATTAGTTTTCAGTTATGTCACCAAAGAATGCCAATTTGATATCTGAAATCTCCTACTGAAGACTTTAGATTTCCTTGTTTAATATATGTAGGTGCTGCTGTAACTGCCGCGTTTGGGGAGAACTCAGTTAGATCGCAAGTGGTAGATGATACTCAGGGATTTAAAGGCTTCTCATTTCATGCTCCAACCTCAAAATCTTCAATTTTGGCAGATACGTTTGCATCTTTGTCATTCACAGCCCAACTTGGGAACTTCCAACGGCTGTTTGCAGATCTTACACGATTTCATGCTCGCCTTGATTTTCCGTCTGGTTCCAAGTTCCTTTCAGGGGCCACCCGTTTAGCACAGGACTATTTCAATTCCAGGCAACCAAGTACTGAAGCGGTCAAGGCAATCTGCCCCAGAGCCACCCTTTCTCTTCAACAACAGGTAAATTTCTTTCCAAGAAGTTTTTTTGGCTGTGCTGTATCTTAGCATAGGGTCAACTAACGACTGAAACTCAAGCCAATGAAGTTGGTTTTCTTTTCAAACAATATTATATTATTGATAGTTTAGGTTACCATTTATTCCTTCCCAAGTCATGAATATGAATCACATGAATCTTCAGTAGCATTTTCAGGCTTCTGATTTCTGCATTTTGAGGCAAAACATTATATTTTCCATTTACATCTTGCAGATTGCTGGACCATTCAGTTTTAGAGTTGATTCAGGAGTTTTGGTTGATATCGAGGACAAAAATTGGTCTGTACATATAGACGAACCAGTGTTCGCCCTGGAGTATGCATTGCAGGTCCTTGGTTCAGCAAAGGCTGTTGCCTGGTATTCCCCAAAGCATAAAGAATTTATGATAGAGCTTCGTTTCTTTGAGACCTAAACCATAAATCTTATATGTTCAGGAATTCCATTCCTGCTTTTTGGAATGTTATATCACTGGTCATTCAAATTAGATTGATGATTACTTTGCCAAGGCAAGCTACTCTCTAAATTCAGGAAAAAAAGGAGCACCGTGAATCAACTTTGACATATTAAATGATCATCAATCCTCTGTACACATTCAAAACGAAACTTTAATTCAATACAGATTCACTTTACAAGTGTGATTGTAATCTGAATAGGGGTTGCCATCACAAGCCGCCACTGGGAAGGATAGGATCCTCATGGCGCCATCTTTAGCCGCCTTCTGCCGGAGAAACAAGTCAACAACCATGTAATCATCATCCTTACCCCATCATCAGTGGCAATGAGAAAAGATGGAGAGAGAGAGAGTTACAGAGTCGCCATTGATGGAAGAGGGACGCCCCATCTGGAAATAGGGGAGACGAAAACCTGAAACTGCAAAACCCATTTGAGAAAGCACCGTCTTCTTTCTCCTAATTCACGCTTGATTCCAAGAACAGAGATAGAGTAAAGTCCACTGCTTTGCGATCACCATGTATCCCATCCTCCTCCACGCCACAACCACAAAACAATTAGCCTTCAACTTTATCATGTCAATTAAAAAAAGCTTTCAACTTTCTAAAATCTGCTAAATGAATACTTT
>BPVZ01000009.1:4042355-4055056 GCA_020521535.1 Rubroshorea leprosula
AAGAGATTGACTTTTATTGAACATTTTAAAAAAAAATCTAAAATAATAATAATAATAATAATAACTCTGTTTTGTTGTATCGTAAAAATAAATGAAACTCTTACACATTTCACCTAACTTATATTTTAAAAAGCCAATAACCTAAGTCAATATACATTACATGCAAGTAAAATGAATTAAAGATATGAAGAGATTGATCTTTATTGGACATTTTAAAAGAAATTCTAAAATAATAATAATAATAATAACTCTGTTTTGTTGTATCGTAAAAATAAATGAAACACTTTTTATAATCATTGTCATTATCAATCTAATAGTCTAAGGGTTATAAACTAATTGATAAGGAGTCTACTTCTCATTTTGTTAATTAATATTCAATTTTGTATGAATTAATGAGATGTTAAATCTTTATAAATTTCTTAATTCAACTTGGATGACGGATCTTTAATTAAATTAATAAAAAAAATTTAGTATAAAACACAAACAGTGTTACAAAAAGTGTGCCTACACCATACCTAAACGTTAGGTAGTGTTCTACCTTTGGTTAGACTTGAGCAGTGGAATTAGGTGTTTACTTTATTTTTAGATTTTTTAATTTATTTTGGCATTTTTTCCAAGGAAAAAAAAGAAGAAGAAGAAAAACAGTTAGTGTTGTATAAAAAATTATTTACAATGTTGCGCATTGAAATTAAATTTAATATCACTTAATTGTTATAAAAAATTTTATAATCCAAATTATTGTTAGTTTTCATTAAATCTGCAATTTCAGATTTAATTTTTGTCGTTTGATTCGTTAATTAATTGATTAGTACTAGTATTTAATTGACCAAAAACAAAGTCAAAGCGAATTTGAGGACTTCATTGCTCACATAAGAAGTACAATGACTAAATTAGGGTTTTTCCTTGATAAGAGAACTCCAGACCGTCAGACAAATAAAGCCGAAGGGCCAAGTAACAATTGGTCAAATTAGCGATACGGTACGGTTTTCCTCCGTTCTCCGGATGCGAGTGGAAGCGCCGGCAGCCAACCACCACCGCCTACTCCTCTCATCGCGGCTCAACTTGAAAAATTTCGTGTTTTCCTTTCGTACTCATTAGAAAAGGTACCATCTTTACCTTCGAATTTCTTCTGTTTTTGTTAGTCTCGATGGATCCCTTTCGTTTTTAGGGTTTCTGAATCATATCGGAGAAACGCGATTGTTTTTCTCGTTAACTAGATCGAGATCCGTATTGGGATCTTTTTATGCTGTTTTGACATGCAGGAAGTTCTGATTTTCTGTTTTGTTTCTTGAATTTTCCCATGGTATTTAGTTAGTTTGCAATTGAATTTTGTTGTCTGGCTAGGCCGTTGAACATGGCTGCAAAGAAAGTTATAGCAATATGTCAGTCAGGGGGTGAGTTTGTCACCAATAAAGATGGTTCATTGTCCTATAATGGCGGCGAGGCTTATGCAATAGACATTGATGAGCAAACAAAATTGAATGATTTCAAGTCTGAAGTAGCAGAGATGTTCAATTGTAGTAAGCCCAAGATGGTTGTTAAGTACTTTCTTCCTAGCAACAAAAAGACACCTATCACCATCTCTAAGGACAAGGACTTGCAGCGGATGATTAACTTTGTAGGTGATTCCGGGACCGTAGATGTTTACATCATGTCAGAGGAAGCTGCTGCTCGGAACACCCCCAACATGCCTGCTAGGAGGTAGTTACATTTTATGTGTAGTGTCTTATCTTAGATTCTGTTAATTTTGAGCCACTGTTGTAGCAGCCTGGCCTGTGCCACAGAGGTCAAGTCTTACACTTGTCATTATGTAAAACCAAGTTTTTCTTTGTATTTCTTGGTCATCAACTTGTTCAATGTGCCTCTGTGTACCAAGCTGTGCATTTTGATGGGCTGTGGTATTATTAAGTATGTTTATTAGTGCTGGGTTGTAATTCCTATTGAACTCTTAATTTTGCAGGTCAAGCAGAAGAAATGTGGCAGAAGATGCAGATCCTGTCCCTGCTCCTGTTGATGTTCCCATGGCTAATGGAATTGACCAGGGTGATGTATACTTGCAAAATGAGACCCCTATAATGTGCACTCCACTTAATAGATTGGATGAGAAACAGGCTGCACAACAGTGGGAGAACACCATCACTGGTGTTGACCAAAGGTTTGGTAGCATTAATGAATTCCGAGAAGCTCTTCATAAGTACTCAATTGCACATGGGTTTGCATACAGATATAAAAAAAATGACAGTCGTCGTGTGACTGTCATATGCAAGGCTCAGGGCTGTCCTTGGCGGATATATGCATCAAGATTGGCAACTACTCAGTTGGTGTCTATCAAGAAAATGAACCCAAAGCATACATGTGAAGGAGCCACTGCAAAAGCTGGGCATCGGTCAACAAGGGGTTGGGTAGGAAGTATTATAAAGGAGAAACTGAAAACTACCCCAAACTACAAGCCCAAAGATATTGCAGACGACATCAAGCGAGAATATGGGGTTCAACTTAATTATTCTCAGGCAAGGCGGGCAAAGAAAATTGCCAAGGAGCAGCTTCAGGGCTCCTTCAAAGAGGCATATGCTCTGATACCATATTTCTGTGAGAAGATAAAGGAGACTAATCCCGGCAGTATCGCAACATTTACCACAAAGGATGACTCAAGCTTCCATCGTCTATTTTTCTCATTCCATGCCTCGATATCTGGATTCCAACAAGGTTGTCGACCTCTTCTTTTCCTAGACAGCACTCCTGTGAACTCCAAATACCAAGCAAATTTGTTGTCTGCAACCGCTGCAGATGCTCAGGATGGTATTTTTCCTGTGGCATTTGCCATAGTAGATGCTGAGGATGAAGAAAACTGGCGTTGGTTTTTGCAGGAACTAAAATCTGCAGCATCTATATCAAGCCAAATTACATTTATTTCAGACTTTCAACATGGTTTAAAGAAGGCATTGGCTGAGATATTTGATCAAAGCCACCATAGCTATTGTCTGCGTCATCTTGCTGAGCAACTTATTAGGGAGTTGAAAGGGCAGTTTTCTCATGAAGCACGGCGTTTATTGATCAGTGACTTTTATTCTGCTGCTAATGCACTCACACTTGATGGATTTAAGCAAGCTACTGAGAACATAAAAGCTATCTCCTCTGATGCTTACGACTGGGTCATACAAAGTGAGCCAGAGCACTGGGCAAGTGCATTCTTCGGGGGAGCAAGGTATAGTCACACCAGCTCAAACTTTGGGCATCCGTTCTATAGTTGGGTGTCAGAGGCAGGAGAGTTGCCCATAACACAGATGATTGATGTCCTACGAGGTAAATTGATGGAGTCTATCTACAAGCACCGAATAGAAGCTGGTCAATGGACAACAAAATTAACCCCATCTAATGAGGAGAAGTTGCAAATGGAAACTGCAGTTGCACGCTCATTTCAGGTATTACTTACACAGGGTAATGTATTTGAAGTTCGTGGGGAATCCGTTTATGTTGTTGATATTGATCATTGGGACTGTAGCTGCAAGGGGTGGCAACTAACTGGTCTACCATGCTGCCATGCTATTGCTGTCTGTGAATGCATTGGTAAGAGCCCATATGATTTCTGCTCCAGATACTTCACAACTGAGAGTTACCGCTTAACATATGCAGAGTCAATTTACCCCGTCCCAAATGTAGACCTGCCAGACCCAGATGAATCTGCTGAACCAGCAATAATTGTGACTCCACCACCAGCTAAGTCCCAACAAGGTCGGTCAAAGTCAAAGCCAACTGAGTCCATAGACATGACAAAACTGAAGCTCCAATGTAGCAAGTGCAAGGGCCTTGGCCATAACAAAAGGACTTGCAAAGAATCAACTCAATCAAGTGAAAGTGTTGGAACAGATGAACAGTGAAAGTAGGTCCCCTAGTCATCAGCATTGACCAGTTGTCTGAACTTTGATACTTTTAGTTGCTTATCTAGGCTTTGTCCATGTGTTGTAGGATTTTTCCATGCCTTTGAGGGTTTTACTTGCGCCCCGGTTATTCTTATTATTATAATAATTATTATTACTGGATGTTTATTACTTCTATGCATGGAATTTTATTGTTAGCTCTAGCCTCTAGGTTTAAATTTCTGCCACAGCTTGTTGATCACGGTGCTTTGTCTTGCTTCTTCAAAATTTTTGTTAATGGCAAAATAGGGAATTAAGGACATGAAGTTGTCCAACTTTGCAATTAAGGACACCAATCTTTTTCTTTTAATCTGATGAAACAAACCCATCCAATTTCTTCTTAATTTAATGACAAAAACTCTCTCAATGACTACACAGCTAAATTATAAAAATTTTAAAGACGGTATTAGGGTGTTCCCTGGGAGGAGGACTCTAGGTCATCAAAACAACAACCCAAAGGGCCTACAAACTAAAATGTAACGGAGGGATCAAAGCCAAAAAGATCAACGGCTGCAGAACCGGTAAGTACATGAATGCAGTCACGTGGAGAATATACGTGGACTAACCGCCAAATCATCCATAACGATACGGTGCGGCCCAGATTCCTAAGGCTTTTGGTTGTGAGTGGAAGCGCCAGCCGCCAACCACCTTCCCTTCCTCCTCTTCACGCTCAGCTCCAAATTTTCTTGCTTTTGTTTCGCGCTCCTTTAAAAAGGTACCATCTTTCCCTTCGGAATCCTTGTTTTTCCTCAATCTCGACATACCCTCTTCGTTGTTAGGTTTTTTGAATGATATTCGAGAAACGCCATTGCTGTTCTTAATCTCAGGATGGAGATCCGGTTATTGTGGTTTCACGCTGTTTTGGCCCGCAGAAAGTTCCATTCCTTCTGAATTTGTCTTATGCTGTTTTTAGTGGTAGTTTGTAATTGAATTTGTTATGTAGGTAGGTGCTAGGCCATGGCTGCAAAGAGAGTTATAGCAATATGTCAGTCAGGGGGTGAGTTTGTCACCAATAGAGATGGGTCGTTGTTGTATAATGGCGGCGAGGCTTATGCAGTAGATGTTAATGAAGAAACAAACTTGAGTGATTTCAATTTTCAAGTCTGAAGTTGCAGAGACGTTTAATTGTAGCGAGGATAACATTCTTCTCAAGTACTTTCTCCCTGGTAACAAAAGGACACTTATCACCATCTGTAAGGAGAAGGATTTACAGCGGATGATTGATTTTATTGGTGATTATTGCAGTGTAGATGTTTTCATCATGTCAGAGGAAGTTGCTGCTCGTAACATGTCCATCTTGCCCATCATGCCTACAAGCAGGTAGTTACTCTACTGTCAACCATCTTTCTTAGATTATATTAAGTTTAATCCACATTTGTGGAAGCTTGCACCATGGAATAGAGGTCAAAACCTTACTATCGTTCTTTATGTAAAGCCAAGTTTCTCTCTGTTTTCCTCAGTTACTAACATGGACAATATTCCTCTGTCTACCAAGCTGTGCATTGTGATAGGCTCTTAGTTGTTCCTATGAGCCATGTACGTTTTACTAGTCATAGGTATCCTAATTTTGTTTTGGTGTAATTCCTATTGACGCTTAGTTGTGCAGGTCAAGCAGAATAACTTTGTCAGATAATGCAGATCCTCATTAATCCAGTTGATGTTGCCATTGAAACGGCCAATGTCATTGACCAGGGTGATATTGACATGCAAAATGAAACTCCCATAACATGCACTCCCATTAATATCCACGGGAAGAAGCTATTTAAAACAGCAGAAAATTAGTAGAACACCATAAATGGTGTCAACCAAAGGCTTGGTAGTTTCAATGAATTCCAAGAAGCTCTTCATAGGTACTCAATTGCACATGGATTTCCATACAGATATAAGAAAAATGACAATCTTTGTGTGACTGTCAAATGCAAGGCTCAAGGTTGTCCATGGCAGATATATGCATCAACAGTGGCAACTACTCAATTAATCCGTATCAAGAAAATGAACTCAAAACATACATGTAAAGGAGCTGCCGTGAAAGCTGGGTATCAGTCAACAAGGGGTTGGGTTGGAAGTATTATAAAGGAGAAACTGAAAACTTCCCCAAACTACAAGCCAAAAGATATTGCGGAAGACATCATGTGAATATGGAATTCCACTGAATTATTCTCAGGCATGGAGGGCAAAAGAGATTGCTAGGGAGCAGCTTCAGGGCTCCTTCAAAGAGGCGTATGCTCCTGTACCATTTTTCTGTGAGAAGATAAAGGAGACAAATCCTGGAAGTATTTCCACATTTACCACAATGGATGACTCAAGCTTCCTTCGTCTATTTGTCTCATTCCATGCGTCAATGTCTGGTTTCCAACGAGGTTACCGACCTCTCATTTTCCTTGAAAGCACTCCTTTGAACTCTAAATACCAAGGGAATTTGTTGTCTGCAACTGTTGCAGATGCTGATGATGGTATTTTTCCATTGGCATTTGCTGAGTAGATGCTGAGGATGATGACAATTGGCACTGGTTTTTGCAGGAACTGAAATCTGTGGTATCTATGTCTAGCCAAATTACATTTATTGCAGATATTCAGAATGGTTTAGAGAAGGCATTGGCTAAGGTATTTGATAAATGCTACCACAGCTATTGTTTACACCATCTAGCTGAGAAACTTAATAGAGAGCTGTAAGGGCAGTTTTCTCATGAAGCTAGGTGGTTCTTGAGCAGTGACTTTTATTCTGCTGCTCATGTACACAGGCATGAAGGTTTTCAGTATGCAGTTGATAACATAAAAGGTATTTCTTCTGATGCTTACAACTTGGTCATACAAAGCAAACCAGAGCACTGGGCAAATGCATTTTTTGGGGGAGCAAGGTATAATCACACAACCTCAAACTTTGGGCAACCATTCTATAGTTGGGTATCAGAGGCAAGTGAGTTGCCTATAACACAGATGATTGATGTCCTGCAGAAAAAGATGATGGAGTCTATCCATGAATGCAGAATAGATTCCACTCAATGAATGACAAAGTTAACTCCATCTAATGAGGAAAAATTGCAGAAGGATGCAGTAGCACACTTGCTTCAAGTGCTACTTACAGAAGGTAACATATTTGAAGTTTGGGAAGAATCTGTTGAGGTTGTTGATATTGATCTTTGGGACTGTAGCTGCAAGGGGTGGCAACTTACTGGTTTACCTTGCTGCCATGCTATTGCTGTCCTTGAATGCACTGGCAGAAATCCAAATGATTATTTCTCTAAATACCTCACAACAGAGAGTTACTGCCTAACATATGCTGAATCAATTCACCCTGTCCCAAATGTAGACCTTCCAGACCAGGATGAATCAGCTCATTTAACAGTAATTGTGACTCCTCCACCAAGCAGCCACCTGGTCGGCCAAAGGTGAAGCCAACTGAATCCATAGATATGATGAAGCGGCAGCTGCAATGTAGCAAGTGCAAGGGCCTTGGCCATAACAAGAAGACTTGCAAAGAATCATAGTGAAGATGTTGAGACAGAGGGTAAGTGGGCTTCTGATGCTTTTCAGTTGATAAATTTTGATACTTTTTGTTGGCTATCTTGGCTTGTGCATGTTAGGTCTTTGCCCTGCCTTTTGGATTTTTAATGAGCAATGGTATTTTTTTCCTTTTAATGTTTTGTTTACTATCCATGGGATTTTATGTTTAGGTTTATGTTAAAGTTCTGTTAACATGTTCTAAGATTTACCTATGACACTGAACATGGTGCTTTGTTAGGCTTCTTCTCCTTGGAAAAATGTTTGTCAAATCTATTTGTGGAAACAATATACAATATGCTGGCGATTGCATAAACAGACTTGACATTATTTTTATGGGGTGAAAATGCATTTCATATTGTACCCTGTTTAATATGTTGTAGTCCAAAAAAGAAAGAAGCAAATCAAATAATAAATCTTAGGGTTGCTCTAAGTGCCAGATTATCATGTCAAATGGTATGTATCCACATTAATCAGTCTTAAGATTGACTAAGGTAATATTCTCGTATCTCCCCTCTGGGAGTACATTGCTGTTGCATCTTCTAGTCCCATCACTTCTCTCAATTGAAGATAATAATTTCTCCATTGATCTATAACTAATAAAATAAGAACAAAAAATTATTCTCTTCAACCATAACTGAGGTGAAATGCATTTATCTATAGCTAGACTAGATTGTGAAGTTGGGTTTCTGGATTAATCTTTCTGGGATATGTCCAGCTTTTCTCCTGCTTGTCTGTAGGCTTTTTGAATTCTAACATTGAATTAGAGCTGATATGTTGTTGTCATTTTTCAACATGTGTTGGATGTGCCTGAAATTGTATGGCATTGTAATATTCTTTGTTATTATTATATGCAGCGCACATATGCCTTACATCCACTAGCATTACCGTCATGTTCACTCAAAAAACATTTTTCCTTGTTTCTGTGATGTACTACTCTATGGAAGCAAAGTTGGATTTTCGTTCATCTTATTTCTTCCTCATAAGTTGGCTTGCATTTTTTGTATATATATGTAGCTAACGTTTTAACAACATTCTTCATTTGAAAACAGGATTGACATTGAAGATGATCCAATTTGTTTTGAATTGTTAACACATCTGACCACTGAAAATGGTCAGAAAAGGTGCGGTCAGCGAGACCCCATTCCTTTTCATAAAGTATGGATCGTTTTTTGTTTCCTTTAGTCTACGGAACCAAATTCAAAAGAAGACTAGTAAGGTCTAATTTGTTTTAGAAGTTACTTCTTGTGCTGCTGCTCATTGGGCAGTAACCAATCTTCTCATCCCTTGTAAAATAGAAAATGTAAATCACTCCCTTTGCTCCTTATTAATTTTTTTATTAATCTCTAGATATCTGATAACTACATTGAATCTGAAATTGAGTCGCATTAGACCTCACGAGAAGAAAGTTCTCTTAATGTCTGTTTTTTTGTTCATAAGACTCAAACTTGAGATCTTATTTAAGAGGAAATGAACTTCTTTCACTCAAATCAAGAGATCGTTGGTCTTTTATTCCTAATTATTTGTCCATGCAAATTCTCAACTACTTTTGCATGTAACTTTAATTAATAATGTTGTATAGGACATAATTGATAATTGAAAATTTTTTGTATCAATAAAGAGTTGTTGTTGAGTAATTTCATTTAATTAAAAAAATTCAGTTATTATTCATATGCTATATAATAGTATTATTTAAAATAAACGGAAAGATAGTTAAGTTGTCCTTTTAATTGTTTCCTTTTCTTTTTTGAGTATAATATGAATTTTACTAAATGTATGAGTCTGAATTCCTCTATCAACATTTCAATAAGAAAATTCTAAGAAATTAGGCATGGTTACACAAAATTTTTAAATATTTTCTTTAAAAACATTGATTTTAACCAATATAATTGTTAAAAACAATGAATAATTGTAATTATAAGTTAATAAAATAATAATTATTTAACATATTAAAATTAATATATAAATTTATGTTTTTAAATATCATAACTAACTATTAAAAAAAAATTTACAATTTGTCTAACTTTAACGTTCCTTTTTATGGTAATAACCACAACCGTTCTACCATAAGAATGTACTAAAGCGGCCATCCATGTATACATCGGACAATCCCACTTCCTTGTCAAAGTTCCTTTTATATATATATATATATATATATATTATCATTTTGGTATCTAATAACCATATTGTATCTCAACTAATTTAAAATCAAGTTACGTCAAATCTCATTAAAGAGAAAACTCTCTCAACATTTATTTTTTCATTCACAAAACTTTAACTCAAGATATTACTTAAGAAAAACCAAATTCTTTTCAATCAGACCAACAGGTAATTGATCAAACTTCCTTCCAAGTTCATAAGTGTCCCAATACGATTAGTCCATGCTCCGAGGTTGACACGTGGGATGCCAACTCAGAAACGTGGCCGTCCCATGAAGTTGCAGTTTGCCACGTGGCAGGACATGCCGTTTTATTCATTCCTCTATACCAACTTCCCTTCCCCCTTTTTAAATATCTCTACGCCGCTGCCTTCCCCCTGTCATTAGGAATGTCAACAGGTCTCGTGGGATCGGGGAGTTTCTCTTTGTTTTTGTCTTTGTGAATGATGAGAATGAGGATTCTTGTGGAGAATAAGAATCCTTGCGGGAATTTTCATTCCTCATTAATTAATATTAAATTATAAATTTTTTTATTTTTTACATATAATTAATAAATATTCAATTATAATGAATAAAATTTTAAAAATTTAAATACAATTAACTAAAATTTTTAAATATAAATTATCTAAATATAAATAAAAATCAATTCAACATAAATAACAAAACTAACAATTAACAAATTTATTCCAAACATAAACAAAGATTAATCCAAACTAAACTAAAACATAAGCAAAAATTAAACCAACAATGGAGGGGAAGGTGAAAATGAAAATTAAGAAATGAATTAGAGTTAAGGTTAAATGTAAGTAGGGGAATAATTGGGTTAATTTTTATGGATTGGGTTGGGTTGGGTTGAATAAAATTGGGTTAAGTTTAATTTTGATTAAATTAAGTTTGAACTTGAGTTTGAGTTTGTGTTTGAGTTCGAGTTTGAAAGATGAATTAAATTTAAAATAAAATTAATTTATATTTATTTTAATTTTTGCGAAGATGGAATTCTCGCAGAACCCCACGAAATGGAGAAAATTCCTCACAAAATTTCACAAGAAAAAAATACTCCACATCTTGTCCCGTGAGGAAGAATATTCCTTCCTGTTTCGTCCCGGAGATCCTACCGACCCCACAAAAATTGGGGAAAATTACCATCTCTACCCGCCATACAATCATATCTTCTAAACACAAACACTTCAAATTGCAACAAAATCAATCCTCAGTTTCTACAGTTTTGCATCCATGGCTTCCAAGAAAACTTCTTGGGCATTTATTTTGGTACTGGTGATAGTGGCGGTGCTTGCGGTGGATGTTAGTAGCACGAGCATCGGCCATACACCGTCGAGGAAAGTAGAAGATTTTGAGTTCAGTGAGGCGAAGGAAAAGACAGAGAGAGCCAAGGACAAGGCGTGGGAGACAGGGAAAGAGGCAAAAGAAGCTACGGAGTCGTGGACTGAATGGGCTAAGGAGAAGATCTCCAAAGGACAAGGCCTCAAGCACGACGACGTTGTAAAGGATGCTGCTAAGAAAACTTACGGTTCCGCTGCTACCACTGCTAAGTCAGCTTCCGATTCAGCAGCGCAGACAGCCAAGAAAGCTTCCGATTCTGGGGCCGACACTGCTTCCAAGACCAAAGATGTGATCAAGGACGCCACTTCTAGAGCTTCCGACGCAGCAGCTAATACTGCTAAGTCAGCTTCCGATTCAGCAGCTCACACGACGAAGAAAGCTTCCAATTTCACCGCTGACACTGCTTCAAAGACGAAAGACGTGATCAAGGATGCTGCTTCTAGAGCTTCCAATTCCGCGGCTCAAACTGCTACCAAAACTAAAGACACCATTAAGGACACCGCTTCCGGTTTGTATTAACTTACATATATACCCCAATTTCATATTGAATAGCAGTTAGTCTGCGTTCGAAAAAAGATCTCCATTACATCTATTTACTATTTTGTTGGATCGAATATGGGCAGGAGCTGGTCAATATGGTGCAGAGAAGGCCGGAGACAAGGCAAATGCAGCGACAGAGAAGGCAAAAGAGATGAAAAATTCAGCAATGGGGAAGGCCGGAGAGATGACAGAAGCTGCCAAAGAGAAGGCAAAAGAAATGGGTAATGAAGCAACTGACAAGGTTAGTCACATGGCCGGAATGACAAAGGACAAAGCATCGCAGAAAGCTGAAGAAGCAAAAGAGACCGCCAAGGACGAAATGAAAACTGAGAAAGGAGAGGCGGCGGAGCAACTCAATTGGGCCAAAGAGAAGGCCAAAGAAGGGTACGACACAACGAGCCACAAAGCGGGGGAGAAGCGGGTAGAGACGGTGGAGCAGCTGAATTGGGCCTAGGAGAAAGCGAAAGAAGGGTACGATGAGATGAAGAACAAAGCTGGGGAGACCTTGGAGTCTGCTAAGAAGTCACAGGAGATGTTCAAAGATAGCATCTCCGGTACGGTTCGAGATTCGGAGCTCTGAGTTTGATATATAACCTTTGTTCCAGTCTTCAGTACGACGTAGTTTTTTCGGGGTTTTTTTTTTTTGTATGAGCTGGGCTTAAATGAGAATGGTATAATTTGAAATTCAAATCAAAAACCCAAAAGGCCGAAACCCATTGGCTTAAACTCATTGCAGATTGAACATTCAAAACGACATATAAGTTAATCGTTTCAGTGCCTAACCTAAGGGGATTTACTCCTTGCTTTGTCATTATGTGAGGAATTTAGTCGCTCTAAGCTGATTCAAAGACATTTAGGGCTTTTTTTTTTTTTTTTTTTTTATAATTTGGTTGTATAATAGAAGACAACCTTCTTCTATCCCTTATCTCACTCTACCTGTATATCATGTGATTCGAACTTAATATCTCTTACTTTTAATGGAAAAAAATGACTATTAAATTATTTAGATCGTTGGTGACATTTAAGTTTATTTTAACAATACTAGTATGTAGCTGTAATTATAAATTTTTTAGTTTTTTAATATCACAAAAATATGTAAAATATATTTAATATATAAGAAGAAATTTACTTATAAATAAGTTTTATATATTATATTTATACAAAATTTTAACTATTCACATTTTCATTTTTAATAATAGAAATTCATCATAAATTTTTAGATAAAAAATAATTATTTTTAATAA
>BPVZ01000009.1:4065116-4080262 GCA_020521535.1 Rubroshorea leprosula
AAAAGCTTTCTTGAGCTGGCATGGGATCGGTGGTTTAATAATCACAAACTCCTGAAGCTCGTATCTCTATCTACAATACATATTTATAGGAGATACAGGGGAGGTGAGATTGCTAAAACAAACTCCAAATCTTTTTTTAATCCACCATTGATATATAGAGACACAGATAAACAGAAAGAAGTTCGCTTTCTGGGTTCATCGGGAAAAATAGTGGATGGCAATTAAGAAGAAGATAGAGGAGAAGCAGAAGGGAGCAGTGCAACTGGGTAAATACGAGATTGGGAGGACTCTGCTAGGGGAAGGAAATTTCGGGAAGGTGAAATTGGCCACGCACGTCGATTCTGGGTTGCAGTTCGCCGTTAAAGTTTTTGAAAAGAACAAAATCGTCAGCCCCAAGATCAACGAACAGGTTCGTCTCTCTTCTCTACTGTTCCAACAATCTTTTTCTTTTTCCCTGTAATGCCTTTCTGCATTCTGGGTGTATGAATATATTAGTTTTCTTTATCGATCCGGGTATTTTTTCTTTTCTTTCTATGTTCCCTTCGTTCGATTCCTTTCTTCTGTGTTTTGGGTTTTTTTTAAGAGATTCCCATCTCGATATCAAATTGTACAAAATTTAGTCATTAATGTTTTATTATGAACGCCAAATTGCAGATAATCAGAGAGATCGCCACCTTGAAACTCCTCAAACATCCAAACGTGATTCGATTACATGAGGTATTCAAATCTCTTTTTTATTTTTATCTTCAATGATAAAGGAAAATGAAGAATAGTCATATCTGGTGAATTTTTCTGGATAGTATTTTCCTCACGGATTTGTAATCGATCAAAACTATGGTCTCATTTTCCAATTACCACTACGCGTCTCTTCGACTCTTCTTGTTTCTGTTCCGTCTGACGTGTTCAAATTCATCGCCGTTGAATCCGTAATAGCTACAATCTAGAACATCTAATTGTACACGTCTAAGTGCCAACTCGGACGCCGGCCAGCGGTTTTATTGAAAGGGGGGACCCGGTATCCAGTCCGAGTAGGATTTGGGAAATAATAATAAACGGGTTTCACGTGGGTGGGTCCTACAATCCTTTGGGGAACTTGAAAGGTTTGTGGGGACCTGGGGTCCCCTGAAGCCCTTTTGTTTGATTTGGCTGCTGGCCCACATGTGGTCCATTTTACACACTGTTTAGGCTTAGTAAAATTAATGAGATTTTGAAAGGAATTTGATTTTTTTTAAAATAAAACTTTGAGTTTAAATTTTATAAATAAAAAAATCGATGCCGTGAAAGCTTCTCTTAACGGGTTTAATGTAGTTTGATTCAAGATTAATCAAATTTAATGTAGAATACTGAAATTTTAATAAATAATAAAAAAACATTAGTGGGGGTGTGATTATCCTTAATTTTATTCTTTTGCATGTTGATCCCAATCTCATCCTGCATTGAAAATGAAATATTAGGGGGGTATGGGCCTCCCAATTAACATTCACGTTGCCTTGTGGGAAAGGTAATTGAATATTTAATAGTTAGATTAGTGGCTAATAGCTAAATGCTAATCTCCTTCACGCTACTCTTTTTCACCAATAATGCCATGTTATGCACATTTGACTTGAAATTCAGGGTCCACGTGTGCAAGTTTGTCCCGGGGATAATGATCTACTGAATGATGTAATAATTTGTTGATTGTTTAAATAAGGTTATGGGAGATTAATTTAGAAATGTCGGTTTTAGCTGTTTATGTTGCTTGATTAAGTTGTCCTTTTTTTTTTTTGGATTGGCGCTTTATTAAATTGCTATAATGATGCCGTGTGTTTTTGTTGATGGGATTTTGCAGGTTTTGGCAAGCAAAACCAAGATTTACATGGTGCTAGAGTATGTACCTGGAGGGGATTTGTTTGACAGAATTGTAAGGAGTTCATATTTTGTTTTTGATGCAGCATTACTATTGAACTTGTTCATTTTCTTAGCTCTGCTCATATACATATTTTACAGGCAAACCGTGGAAAACTCTCTGAAACTCAAGGGAGGAAGCTTTTCCAGCAGCTGATTGATGGTGTGAATTACTGTCATCAAAAAGGGGTTTTCCACCGCGATCTTAAGGTTGTCTTTACCCCTCTTCTGAATTCTCCGCACATCTTATAACATGACAGGAATGGTTATTCGTTTTTCTCTTTCTGTTATGCCATTCTGAGAAAAGCTCCTGTGGTTCTCTGAATTGCAGCTTGAGAACCTTCTTGTTGATGCAAAGGGAAACATAAAGATATCTGATTTCGGCCTCAGTGCATTGCCTCAACATGTTAGGGTAAAGTATTCTACTAAATTAACCGGAAATGTCAATGACAAAAATCTTGTTCTTTGGTTAACTGCATTGTAAATTTTCAGGAGGATGGGTTACTTCATACAACCTGTGGCAGTCCTAATTATGTTGCCCCAGAGATTATTGCTAATAGAGGGTACCAGGGTTCCACTCCAGATATATGGTCCTGTGGTGTCATTTTGTATGTTATCCTTACAGGATTTCTCCCTTTCGATGATAGAAATATGGTGGTTCTATATCAGAAGGTACTCAAAGTCTGCTTTGATCATTTCTATGGAAAAACTTTGTATTTCCATTTTCTCATCTATGCTGTGATTAATCCTCTTGAGGGATTTCAGATATTCAAAGGAGATACTCAAATTCCTAAATGGATATCACCGGAAGCTCAGAACTTGATAAGAAAGATTCTTGATCCAAATCCTGATACTAGAATAACAATGGTGGGTATCAAGGAAGATGCTTGGTTCAAGCAAGATTATACTCCCACAGTTCCAGATGATGAAGAGGAAGATAAATACATTGATGATGAAGCCTTCTCAATGAGTGAACCGGTATCAACTCCTAAACTTTCATATCTGCTGAGGCCATAATTATTGAGTTATTTTGCATCATCAATTGACAGGATCATTCTTCTGCCACAGCCATCTTCTGCACCCAAGTGTCCAGAATCACCTACCCTCATCAACGCTTTTCAGTTGATCGGAATGTCCTCGTGTCTGGACCTCTCTGGTTTCTTTGAGAACGAGGTGAGAACAAAATCTAAGTATCAGCATCTCTTTCACTTAATTTCACAAATTTCCCACATTGTCTAATTGCAAAGTCTGTACAGGGTGTGTCTGAAAGGAAGATCAGATTTACCTCCAATCATTCAGCAAAAGATTTGCTCGCAAGGATCGAAGATACTGTGACAGAAATGGGATTTAGAGTCCAAAAGAAAAATGGAAAGGTTAGTTTTGTTCCACTAGACCTCAAATTTGTTATATATCAGTAATAATCTTGACTTCAGAATCTGTATGTTGTTTCGTTTTAGTTGAAAGCAACACAAGAACACAGAGGTCAGAGATGTTTGGGCAGTCTTTCAGTAGCAGTCGAGGTAATTTCTTGTAAAATTTCAAATTAAGTTTGTTCTTAGAGTTTTTAGAAACCTCAATAACAGATATCTTCTAACTATGTATCAGGTATTTGAGATTAGTTCATCCTTGTATGTAGTTGAATTAAGAAAATCATATGGTGATTCTTCGACCTATAGACAGGTAATACTTGTTCTCAGTCTTTCTATCTCCTCCCCTCTCCCCGTTGCATCTTCTCTAATTTAATTCACAACTTGATGATGCCTGCAGTTGTGTAAAAAGCTATCTAGTGATTTAGGCATTCCTCAGAGCCAAGAACTGCTGTCAACGGAGCTTGAAAACAACATTGAAGGAGATATGAGGCTGCACGTACGTGAAACTGAATTTTCCTAGTTATAATGTAATTGTTGAAAATTTTTCAATTTTTTCCCTGGTTATAATTGATTAAATATAAATAAAATATAGTTGAAAGTTCATGAATCTCAATTGCTTAATGACTTTCTTCTACTCGCTAGTTCCAATATATCCAACTCGCTAATTTGCGTCTCAATTTCCATGAGTGACCTTGTCTTTGGCATCGTCACTCACATCAACTGCCATATGTAAACTCCTATACCCATTTGCTTTAGGCCTGGAAAATATTAATCCTTTGTCCCACGAGGCATTTCTTTCCATAAGGATAGAAGCAGGTGAGTAGGCATGTTACCATCTCTCAAGTTCTAGGATTCAACATGATCTGTAATCCTAGAATATCATTTACTTCTTCTGGCTTCCTACCATCGCTCGAGAACTTCTTCATTGTGCTGTAATGGCTTTTGTAGCAACCTTTAACCCAGATACCATCCACCATGTCTGCTAACATGGGATCAGCTTTTGAAGCTTGAAGCAGCTCTTCCTTGTACAAGTTTGTCAGAGGCTTACTTCCTGTCTCATGGCTTGTCAACCATGTATCCAAAGACACATATTATGAATAACGGCACTTCAATCTAAATGTCCAAAATATCAAGCTTGAGAGCTAAGTCCAAAATCACAGCCCCGATGTCATGGTCTGTCAAGCAGAACTTTCTGAGAATGCCGCAGCACCGTCATCATCCAAAACTTCAATCTTCTAAGGAATATTCTTCGTACGCATGCTTTACCTGTTCCTATCAAGTCTCTCACTTTTAATATGGATGTTACACCTGCCTCCAGAACTTGTCTAGTCAGTATGCCAGCTGAAATATGTTCTGAATACATCTACAAACACTCAAAAACTTCAAATAGTTACAGACTATGTAACTGCCTTGCAATTGTTGGATCACTTAATTATTTTTCACATGATACATTAAAAAAAAAGGGTGTATTTCAACTGTATGGGTAAAAAATTAAGTAAAACAAAATCTCAAAATATAAATCTATTTAATGGATATGTGTTAAAAAAAATTAAAACATCTCAAGTTTTGTTAGTATTTATGGCCGGACCTGCAAATACTAACAAAATTTTGCAGAAACATAGATAAAGCATAGAACTTTGAACAAAATCGAGATGCAAAGCGACTTAAATGAGATCAAATCGATAAATGCAACAGAAGATGAAGCTCAAGCAAGAAATTTGAAGTCTTTTTACGTGGCAGGAAGAAATGGGAATTTGAAAAAAAATAAAAATAAAAAAGGCGTAACAAAAGCTTGAGACTGGTATCTGGAGGTCGGCGAGGAGACTAAGGCATTAGAGAGCGGAGAGCGGCCGTCGGGAGTGAGAAGCAATGCCTGCAAGATTGGAATGGACAACTTAGAGACAAGAAGAGGAGAGAAGGGGACATTGATTCTCTCTTGGCGGATAAGTAATGCCTGTAAAATACTAAAAATAGGATTAGTAATTATCCGCCACATATTTTTAAAATGATGTAATTTTAATAAAATATTATAAAAATTAATAAAAAAATATTTTAATTTATGTTTTAAAATTTTGATATTTTAATTTTTTAATAAAAATATATTAAAACAATATAACTTTAAAAGGCTTAAGTATTGAAAAAGGACCCTAACTTTTATTAAATTCGTAATTGAGGTCCTCAACATTTATTGCACTCAATTAAGGTCTTAAACTCACACAAACTCTCAAATTAGGACCCAATTGGATGGAATCTTAACATCCATCAATTCTCACTTGACTGTCCATTGCGATCTGTTACCCCCTCAATGCGTGGCATGCCAATTGGAACCATAAAGCTGACTATAAAAAATATTTTCCAACATGGCATATCAGGCGGGATCTTCCCCTCCGCATAACAGGTGGTCCCACAAGACTCCTTTTCCCAGACTCTTTTTTTTATTTTTGACTATTCAACACCTTTTTAATATAATATAATTCGTAAATTCAGAGACTTCATCCGCAACGTGAAGAAATTGCGAGGCTTAAACCCAAAGAACTTCTGCGGAGCCGATATCTACAACAGCATTATGATCCGTTACATCAAGGCTTCGCTGACATACTGAGCCAACCGGAGGATTCTGTGGTGATCGATTTCAACTATTACCGCGTGGACAATGCTTCCACCCCGAGGCTAAACGAAGACATCTGGGAAGAAATCGAGCAAATGGCATTCTTCAAGTATGGTGTGCGGCCACATTGGGCAAAGAATAGGAATCTTGGGTTCTTGGGAGTGCAGAGTAATTACCCAAACTTCAACAAATTCATTGCGGAGAAGAAACAATTAGACCCGCAAGGCATATTCTCTAGCAAATGGTCGGATCAGATACTGTTGGGAAGCAAAGCTATTGATAAAGGCAACGGGTGTGCACTAGAAAGACAGTGCATTTGCTCGGAGGACAAACATTGCAATCCGAGCACAAGGTACCTCTGCAAAGAAGGTCTTGTTTACAAGGAAGCCAAAGTCTGTGGATATTCGTCATCCTCCATTGTGTAACGATTCTATGACACCACCGAACTCCATCTCGCCACCAAGAACAGCCCCAAAACAGAGTGGCTCAAGGTTAGCAAAACCCAAAAACAACAAAGAAGAAGTCGTCCATAATTTTGAGGGAATTCAGTTGCAATGGAAGTATGTCTGCATAGAGCCTTTGAAGATCTTGCAGGGAGAAAGGCAGGCTGTTGGGCGGAGAAGTTCCAAGGATTGGGTAGGCTGCTATTGGGTGGAGAAGAAGATCTTGCATGGAGAGAGGCAGATTGAAAATTCTAGGAATCTCACCCCCAAATCGTGAAATAGGAAAGAAGAAGAGAGATGGGAGAAAAATGAGCCATGGGATCACACATGCCACGTAGGAATGTAAATTTTTACAATCAGCCTTCTGGGTCTAGTTGGCATGCCACGTATTGAGGGAGTAATAAACTGCAACGGACAGCTAAGTGAGAATTGACGGATGTTAAGATTCCATCTAATTGGGTCCTAATTTCAGAGTTTGTGTGAATTCGAAACCTTAATTGAGTGCAATAAATGTTGAGGACCTCAATTGAGAATTTAGTAAAACTTAGGGTCCTTTTTCAATACTTAAGCCACTTTAAAATGATTTCCTATTTACAGTGATTTATTTACGTGTCCACGCTGTTAAACATCTATAAAACTGAATAACAATTTCAGGTACTGTTCAAAAAAAAAAAAAAGACAGAATAACAATAAAATTAAAGAAATGTAACCAATAAGAAGTCGTCGTTACGAGTGAGCTGTCTAGAACAGATGCACTGGAACACTGCCCATCCTAAAACCCTACACTGAATCACTTGTCTTCCCTTTCCCTCCCCTTCCAAACTCCGCTCTCTCCTCCTCCTCCTCCTCCTCGTCCTTCCTCAAAACCCTATTCATTATCTGCAATTCAATTCTAAACACTTATTGAGATATCAAACTTCCGTCGAGATTATCTTTCTGAGTAACCATGTCGGCCTTATCGAGAGGCCTGATTTCTCGTCTCCACCATCTCCTCTCAGTAAACCCCAGAGCGTCTTTAGCTCCTGGACCAACACGGACGCCGCTGACTTTTCACTTATGTCGGAGATTTAGCAGTGAAGCTTTGGTTGATGGCGCCGATATCGTCTACGAACCCACCCGAATCATCGAAGCGAAGCCTGGAGTCATGACGCCTCAATCGAAGCGTACTGGGGTCATTGCTGTTAAATGTGGAATGGCCGCTCTTTGGGACAAATGGGGTGCTAGGATCCCTATTAGTATTCTCTGGGTCGATGATAATATCGTTTCTCAAGTCAAGACTGTTGAGAAAGAAGGAATCTTTGCCCTACAGGTGTTGCTCTCATTTTTTTTTTTTTTTATTAAGTTCCTTATATGAAGCTTGTTGTATTTATATTTTTGGAGAGTTAGAACTGAATCTTATAGGGAAATGGCTAATCCTTCAGTCTCTGGTTTGTAGCTTCATTTTTTAATGTTAATTCTTTTGGAAGTTCTGCTAGTGGTGGGATCTTGTTTACTTGATTACTTCCTTGTTTTTATACAACATGAATTCTGAAGTTATCATCTTTGGATTTGATCATGTCCTCTTAGATGCTGAGTGATGGTCTAAAGCAAAATAGATTGGCTTTCTGGAATTTAGCATTTCCTGGACTGGAGAATGGATAAGCATTTGTGCAATGTGGTTGAATTTCAATTAATTAGTTTGAAATTTTTTTTGGCTAAGCTACTAGCATATAATTTCAGTTGATGTGGGAAATTTTGTAGGCAGGTACTTAATTGTGTGATATTGTTTAATTGTGTGTTAGTTAGATTGGTTGCGGACAGAAGAAAGCAAAGCATTTGACAAAACCTGAAGTAGGCCACTTTAGAGCTCAAGGGGTTCCCATGAGGAGAAAATTGAGGGAGTTCCCAGTAACAGAAGATGGACTTCTTTCAGTTGGTACATCCATTGGGGTTCGCCATTTTGTTCCAGGGCAGTATGTTGATGTCACAGGAATCACAAGAGGAAAAGGTTTCCAGGTGGGTGAAGGTTCAAATATGCTCAGAGATCATCTCAGCTTTAACAGAAAATTATTCAAGATTTGCTGATAGACATTCATTTTTTATGGTATGCTGTGCTAATTAGTTCAAATATTTATGCCCATGATGCATATGCATCTTGCATTTATGTCATATCCTCTAGTTTTTGTCAATCCTTTCATCAAAGACCAGGTTGAGAATAATTAAAATTTTGCCTTCCTTGCATACAATGTATTGGGTTACTGCAATGAGAACAAGTAATGAGGTCCTGGAATGTTGTTGTTTTGAATTCTTGTTGATCCTGGGAGAAAATGATTGTGTCCTTTGTTGGTATGTGGATTTATTGGGGGTTTAATAGTCATTCATGGCTTGAACTGTTCATGTATTTGGGATAAAGAAAATAACTTCTTTCATGCTTTCCTTCTTTTTTCCCTTTTTCCTTTTGTCCAGGGTGGAATGAAAAGATGGGGATTTAAAGGAGGGCCAGCATCTCATGGTAATTCATTAGCACACAGAGCTATTGGATCTACTGGTCAGAGGGATGCTCCTGGAAAGGTTTGTATGGCTGGAATATATCTTGATACAGGCAATTTAGTGGCTTGTGATTCTTCAATGTGTTATCTGCTTGCGTTTTTACAATATAAATTCATTATGTCACTTTATCTTTTGCAAGAGGCTTTAATCATATCTCTAATATTACAGATAATGTAATATCTAATATGATTTTAGTTTTATACAAACTATTTTTCAAAAGAAAAAAAAAAAAAGAATTTTAGTTTTGCATCTTTGTGTTACTTTCATATGAATTTCCATCTTCTAGGCATCACCTGTTGATCTTTGTACTGAAATTTTGTAAAAGTGATTCATTCTGGGAAAAAGTAATATGATGAGCTGCTGCAGTCTCAAGAAAAGATGGTTATTTCTCTATAGGGTTCGTTGAATGCTGTTTTGTTTTTTTCCCTGGAAGTCTTTATGATTTGTGACTTGTGTCTTTCTGTAACCTAGTACATTCCAATAATTCACTAGCCTTGGGTTCACATTTTTGAGATTCAATCATTTTTTTTTTAACAGGTATTTAAAGGCAAAAAGATGCCTGGGCGCATGGGTGGGAAGCAAAGAACGGTAAAAAATGTATGGATCTACAAGATAGATCCAGCAAGGAATTTGATGTGGGTGAGAGGCCAGGTTTGTTTATCTTACCAAATTTACTATCTTTCCAATGCAAGTGCATGAACCAAAGCATTTGAATCTAAGGGCAACAGGCTCCCTGCTGGCTCAGCCAAATGGTTGCTGCCACCTTGTCAAAAATTACTGCTTTGTGAATTAGTGCAGACTGTTTTCTTAATTCAACTCAACAGTTATCAGAAACATTTTCAATAGCAAGAACCATTGTGCAGTTTGAACTTTGAATTTTGAACTTTACTTTTTGCTTGCCATGGTAACTGAAAATCAGGGATAGGTGGATTGCCCATTCCAAAGTGGATCATGCTTGTATTTGCAGAGGAAATGTAGTAGATTGTGTTAGAAACTTAGTAGCCACAAAGGAAATGACATAGATTGTGTTAGAACTTAGAAGTTTCTATTGAAATGTCCTCTGTACTGACTACTGAGTTTCCCTCTGTACTATTGTTCACATATCTTTCTGTTCTGAACAGGTCCCAGGTGCAGAAGGGAACTTTGTATTCATAAGAGATGCTTTTTACAAGAAACCAGATATTTCACAACTTCCTTTTCCAACTTATTTTGCCCCAGAAGACGAGGACCCATTGGAGTTAGAACCTCTGGTTGCTGATCTAGGAGATGTAGATCCGTTCATGGTGGCAGACTGATCGAAGGGTTAAACTTGGACTTCCAATGGTAGCCATTCTTTGTTTGATTAGGTTAACTTCCCTGCAATAGGCACCCTTTGCATTGTATACGGAATATCAAAGATTGAAGGTCGAAGCCATGTAATTTGATCACTGAGCTGAGTTTGATGTGAGAATCCGAATTCTGAAGCACACTCCCTGATTTTCCTTTTCTTTTCCTTTTGAATTGTCTTTCCAAGGAAACCCAGAAATTTTGAGCCTTCTCAATCTCAATATACTTCTGTTCATCTTGCCCTTTCCATCCCCGTTTGGGTGGTCTTGTATTAGGAAACATTCTAGCTGCAAGATGCAGGAATTACAGTAATGAATGCCCAAACTCCAAAGTATGCATTACTGTCTTTCCTATTCATCTTTCCACGAGGAAATAATTCACCAAATTTGGGGCTACAAGTCCAAAGGTACGGCCCTTTTTTCCTAGAAGAGACAAAAAAACGCAGCCAAACGCGCCACACAATTCCGGCTAAACTTCATCATCTCCCTTCACCACTCTCCTCTCTCCCCTCTCCTCGTTTCTTCCCGAAGCTCAAATTTGATGTAAAACTTCAAAATCAATTCAAGATCCCATTTTTTACCTCCAATAATTCAAGCAATCGTCGAGTCCTATTATCCATGTCTCCATCTAGGGTTACCGTTACGGTGTGAAATTTCAAGGGTAACCCTAAAATAGTCAAATACCCAAATGCAAACACGATGATGAAGCAAGAGCAGATGGCACAATGCGGGAGCTGTAACGCTAAGGACGTTGTTTTCCTCCACAACATCCGTCAAAGGGGTATCTTCAGACGATTCTGCACCAACTGCGTGCTCAAGAGTCATCTGGGTCTGTTCTGTCCTATCTGTCTGGAAGTCTTCAGCGAGCCACCGCCGGCGCACCAGCGTCTCATCTGTTTTAAGTGCCCTGCAATTTGTCACCGCACCTGCCCTTCTCAGTTTTCCAACTCCTCGGCCTTCATCTGCCCGACTTGCTACAACCCTGGGTTTAACTTCTTCAATGTCAACCCCGACAACAGATCCAAACCCGGCCCTGTACATGAGCTTGGTAAGGACGAGGGCCTCAGATTCATTGAGAAGGAGGCTTCTAAAGCGCTTCTGGCTGCTGCCAAGCTTTCGGCGGTGTCTATGACTAAAGCTGCTGCCAACTTAAGAATGGATGCGGAGAGGAAGGTCAAGGAGGCTGCGCTGGCTAGGAAGAGGGCTAGGGATGCTCTTGAGAGACTCGCGTTTTTTGCAGCAAAAGAGAACGTGGAGAATGGTAGAGAAAAAGGGCCAATTAATGGACCTGTTGTAACAAAATCAAGAGTGGATGCTCAGGCAGAGACCAAAAGAAATGGCTTGTCTGAAGACAAGGGGAGTAACGGATTGCATTCTGTTTCTCCTGTTAATGCAACCAAGTTGCAGCGTTAACAGGGGAGTCATGGTATCCAAAATTGATGATTAAGAATTTCAATTATCAATTTGTCAATTGCCATGAATTGGACTACAGTTGATTTTACTCTCTTTTTCATGGTTGTATGGAAAGTCTTGTAGAGATGACCTAGGAGTGGGCTGTTCTTCTGTACTCAGCCCTTTTAGGATTTCTATATTTTCTATATGTTGCTTCATCAAGGTGAATTGTTTATTTCTGCGTGGTCCTGTGCATTATTTTATCTGAACTCGCTTTTAATCCTGCTCTCTGTGACAGTTCCCTTGTTGCATTTTTTGCATGCTGTATGAAGAACTTGATGCAGTGAATTAATTGCCAAAGGCAAGCATTTCAGTGCAAGGGTAACCTGATTTTATTTGCATATGGGTGCCAGACTTGACAAAGTGTTGTCAATTAACTTGTAAACCAGTAAGAATGTTATAGCAAATCATGTGTATAAGCATTAGTGTCTCCTTCCTTAAGTCAAAAGATTTGAATTGCTGGGCTATGCATGTTTGTTCCAGTCTCCTTTTGCTGTGTTGTTTTACCAAGTTGTATTATTATTTATTAAACTGGAAGTGCTATTGGCATCTTACTCTTTTCTTTGGAGTGCTTACCTTTGGATGAAGTGTGGCAGTTAGATATTTGTTTGTTTAGTACCTTGAATACAGGTTTTTGAATGCTATTGCCTTACTGTTCTTAACCTGGCATATATTGCAATGAGTGATTATTGTGATTATTGTGTCACATGAGGGACAAACGAGACAGCAAATTTACAGTTCTTCTGGTTTCACGCGGATACTTGCATCACTAATGCAATGCTGCTCCATTGTCACAGATCATTTGCTTTTGCTCCTAGTTTAATATATTCATTATTTGTTTCATTTAACGATCTTGCTTCCTCTGTATTTGCCACCCATGACTGAACTTGTAGTTGGTCAGCATGCTGTTTCTGTTTCTTTTTGTTCTTTTCTTTTCCTTATTGCTTAGTTCTCCTTCCTGTTATGAGGATGTTTGGGTTTTCTATGCTGAAGTTAATATCAAAATTTCATGGCCAAAATGCCTAAAATTCATTCTCTAACATTTGCAATCTTCAGGGCGTGTTGATTAAACAAGAAAACCGTAGATAAAAAAATATATATTGAATAATTAGGAAAAAACAATGTTTGCATGCTTTACAGGAGTTGCAAGCATGCACTTATGTTTGTGGCGAAGGCGGGGAGGCTGAATGTAACCATCCTCACATCCTCACATCCAGTCTTCATGATGTGCTCAAGCCAAGGAAGCAAGGAATACCGATGGTGCCCAACCAGATGTCTCCTTGGAGGAATGGTCCGGCTGTGAACTTCTCAGCAGTAGCTCTGTCTATCACACCCTGGTAACCCTTCCACTTGACCCTTCCGTTGGTTGCAGCACCAGGGCCACGGTCTGCGAACTCAGCATACCAGAGAGTGTTGAGAGCAAATGACCCGGCCCACGGCATCCACCCTTCTGGCTGAATTAAGTCGCCAAGGGTATAGATTCCATGATCAAAGTCCTGGAGAATTTCTTCCATGGCCTTCCCAAGTACGTGGGAATCTTGAATCTTACAGGGAACAGAGCTTGGTCTGGGACTATACGGCAGTTCTGGATAACCAAACCGGTGACTTCGTTCTCGTATTGACGTCCATGAGCAGTAACAAGATTCTTCTGGTTGTCCAAGGGCTTCCTCGCAATAATCAGAGAGTTCTGGATGATGGTGGACAGTCTCCGAATATGAAATCAACAGTCCCAGAGATGACACAGTTCCGGTAGAATTGACGGTGGGCTTGGACATAGAGCGTGTCCTGGTACCCATCCATCCTGCAGTTATAGAACACCGCCCTGTCAGATATGAGCCGGAGAGCCACCGCCTGCTCTCCCTCCGGACCAGCCGTGTTACTGAACCCCATTGATTTCACCATGAACCCATCCCCAAGTGCAGCTGCAAAATCCAAAATTTATCAAAAATCCATCCAATTTTTATCAAAAACAATACTTAATCAACTAACTCACCAAATGTGGCAGTATTGGAGGTAGTGTAACCGCCAGTAAAGGATCTTTTTCCGGTGACGATCGTCTTCTTCGGACCACCCCGTACATGAAGACATTAACCATGCTCTTGGGAATTAATACTGTTTCATCATAAACCCCTGCTTTTACATAAATCACATATCTCCCCTGATAATTTTTGGGATAAGCATTCACGGCATCCATGATAGTTTTGAATTGACCGCTTCCGTCCTTGGCCACCACCGCATTCGGCGTCACCAGACCGTGGTTCTGGCTCCCCAACAACTTCATGTCCGTGTTAGGGACCCAATGAGGGAATTTTCTCCCGCCATCTGATTTCTGCTCATCTGACAGCTTCCGCGGAGGCGTAAGTTCTCCGATGTTCAAATGCAAATTGAAGAGGTTAAGGATACTGCTGAGGCCACTGACAATGCCGAGTTCGTTGCTCGTCAATTGGGTAGCATTCAAAAGCCCGTCCGAAATCCGCTTCTGTAACTCCAGTTGAGGGATCTGATCGATACAGGATTCGTGATACGAAATCACCGCGCTCAGCCAATTCTTGATCTCTGCTGCCCTCTGCTCCTGCGTGTGCATGCTCTCATCCCCCACCATTGAAAACGAAGCTTGGAGCTCTCCAATTGCGAACTGCAACAGATCATCGCAGTCGCCTTTCGCCATCTTCACAATCGGATTACTGACTTTATCCCCGAATATGGAACCCGATTTGTTCAAAAACAACTCCACCTCGTCAAGGATGGCATGGATGGCGGCCTTGAGATAGTCCTTCGCGCTCGCAACTCTCGTTCTTGGAGTGGACGTCATTCATCTTGTCAACACACATTTGCTTAGAATCGGTGGCGCCACACACGATCGCGACAGACTTTGAGGTGGTGTGCAGGGCAATGTCGCTCCCATCGAAGACGTCTTGGGCGTCTCTACCCGTAAGGCCGATGCATACTGTACCGGCGATGAAGAGAATGGAGAAGGATCCAATTATTGATTTACCTGCTATCATGTTTGGTTGTTTCGATGAATGCAGAAGAAGAGTTGAAGGTAGGAAGGAGGTTATGTAGGAGCAGAGTTTCTAAAAATGGAGAGCTGCATTTTCCTCTTTTAGGAAAGAGACCAAGAAAAGGCGGGAATGATGGTAGTTATACTACACTGTTCTGTGACTGCTGCCATTAGTTATCCGAGCTTTCTACTCATAAGCCTTTTTTGTTTTTTTCTCCTTTTATTATTTACTTAAAAATGATAATAAATAAGAATCTATTCGCATATAAATTTTATATATCAAATTTATATAAACTCTTAATAATTTATTTCGCTTCACTTTTCATGGTTGAAAGTTATTTACATTTGTTTAAAATAATTATTTTTTTCATTTAAAACGTCGTGATATATTTTAATTATTAAAAATAGATAGATGAATAGTAAAAATTTTGTGTAAGTTTAATATATAAAATATGTGTAAGTAAGTTTCTTCCCATGATAATATTATAATGTGTAAATTGAGAATTATGAGATGAGCTTTATTCAAGTTTTTCC
>BPVZ01000009.1:4082970-4095235 GCA_020521535.1 Rubroshorea leprosula
ACTGCCTAAAAACGCCCGAGTCGAGTGACAAGACTCACAAGACTCACAACATTCACCCACCTTTTATCACTCGTGACTCACCACTCCGAGACGATTCTCGGATCGTTCTTCTTCTTCTTCTTCTTCCTCCTCAGATTTCAATTCTCTCCCCCCCTACGCCTCTCCAATCTTCAATCCTCTCCTCTGATTTGTGAAATTGTTTCCCTGAAAGATCAAATGCCGACGAATTTTCGAAGACCCAGAAATTGCATGAGAAAAATTCCCCTCTCAGGTATCAATTTCAAAATCGCATGATTTTTCCTAATCGGCTTTAATTTTGAAGCAAATTATTTGTCATTGATATTAGAACTGCAATTGCATGTTGAAAATTCCCTGCTTTGTGTCTTCCCCCCCTTTTTTTTTAACCTGCAATAGTTAAACAGTTACCTGCTTTATATGGCTTCATCAAAGGTGAAAGGGGTATATTTATAAGCATAATTCTTAAGCCTGCAGCTATGTTTGTCATAAGAAAGTTGAGCAACCTCTGTAGTACAAAGTAAAGGCATGGCATGTTTTCTGTAAAGGGAAGTTTTTGACACAAAAATCATGCAAGATTTGATTTTTATTAACATGAAATTGCTCGAACAGTTGCAACTGTTTGTTTGAGATTGATTTTATTCTATAATTTTATACATATTGGTTGGTTTTCGTTTAAAGTGATTGTTGTGACTGCTATGAAGTTCTGGTCATAATGCTTTAGCTTTGAAGAGGGTATGGTGCTGGTGCGTGTTGACATGACTTGGTTGTGTGTGTTCTGCAGAAGCCTGATATGGTAAGGGTTGAATTAGATGATTTGTGAAGTTACTGAATGGTAGAGTTGATGGCTTCATCGCGCTCCTCTGGGTCTGACCCTGGATGGGAGCATGGTGTTGCTCAAGATGAGAGGAAGAAGAAGGTTAAATGCAATTACTGTGGAAAAGTAGTTAGTGGTGGCATTTATAGACTAAAGCAACATTTAGCTCGTGTTTCTGGAGAAGTAACCTACTGTGATAAAGCTCCAGAGGAAGTATATTTGAGAATGAAAGAAAAGTTGGAAGAATGTCATTCCAATAGGAAAAAAATGAGATCTGACAGTGGTGGACAAGTTTATTTAAACTTCCACTCTAATGTTGGTGAAGAGGGTGATGAACATATTGGCTATAGAAGCAAAGGGAAGCAATTGATGAGTGATAATAACATGGGTTTGAACATAACTCCCTTGCGGTCATTAGGATACACTGATCCAGGCTGGGAACATGGAGTTGCTCAGGATGAAAGGAAGAAAAAGGTAAAGTGTAATTATTGTGAGAAAATAGTTAGTGGTGGCATCAATCGGTTCAAACAACATCTTGCTAGAATTCCTGGAGAAGTGGCACCATGTAAGAATGCTCCTGAGGAAGTGTATCTTAAAATAAAAGAGAATATGAAATGGCACCGCTCTGGGAAGAGACACAAACGCCCTGATGACAAGGAGATCTCTGCTCTCTCTTTAGAATCAAATGATGATGATGATGATGAAGAGGATGTGCAAGAGGAGGATGTTATGGGCCGAACAAGCAAGGAAAAACTGTCAATCAGCAATAGAGGACGAGGCAAAGATTTGAGAAATACTTTCAAAGTCATGTCTCCTATTTCTGAACCATTAGTGAAAAAATCACGTTTAGATTCTGTTTTCCTGAATGTAGCAATGAGTCAAGCACCACTTTCTTGTAAAAAGGCAAGAGGAAAAATGGGCTACGGTAAGAAATTCCGTGGGGAAGTATATTCTGCAATTTGCAAATTTTTTTACCATGCTGGAGTTCCAGTGGAAGCAGCAAGCTCCCTCTACTTCCATAAGATGCTAGAGTTGGTAGGCCAACATGGACCAGGCCTAATTAGCCCCTCAAGCCAAATGATATCTGGACGCCTTCTACAGGAGGAAATTGCAACAATTAAAAGCTACCTAGTTGAGTATAAGGCATCCTGGGTAACTACTGGCTGTTCTATTTTGGCTGACAGTTGGACAGATACAGAGGGTAGGGCAATAGTAAACTTTTTAGTTTCTTGTCCCCGTGGTGTCTACTTTGTTTCTTCAGTAGATGTCACCTATGTGTTAGATGATGCTGTGAATTTGTTTAAGTTGCTGGACAAAGTGGTCGAAGATGTGGGTGAGGAAAATGTAGTCCAGGTATTTGACATTTCTATCTTGAGTGGTTTTTCAACCTTAATGATCTGATGAGAGCTAATGAGCTAACTTGACATTTTCTATGTCTCACATCTCCTCTTGCTTCACTATAGGTAATCACTGAGAATACTCCAACTTACAAGGCTGCTGGTAAGATGCTTGAAGAGAAGAGGAGAAATTTATTCTGGACCCCATGTGCCACCTATTGTATCAATCAGATACTTGAAGATTTTTTGAAGTTGAAGTGTGTGTGGGAGTGCATTAAGAAGGGCCAAAGAGTTACAAGGTTCATTTACAACCAAGTTTGGTTGTTGAATCTTATGAAAGAAGAATTTACCTTGGGGCAAGAACTCCTTATGCCATCTTTAACCCAGTCTGCTTCCAGCTTTGCAACTTTGCATAATTTGCTGGATCATAGGACAAGCCTTAAAAGAATGTTCCAGTCCAACAAGTGGTTTTCATCTCGGTTCTCCAAAACTGAGGAGGGAAAAGTTGTCGAAAAGATTGTATTGAATGCTACATTTTGGAAGAAGGTGAACTATGTTAGAAAATCAGTGAGCCCAGTAATGGAGGTGCTTCAAAAGGTTTACAATAGTAAATGCCTATCAATGTCATATGTATACAATGACATGTGCAGGGCCAAGCTTGCAATTAAATCCATCCACGATGAAGATGCACATAAATATGGACCGTTCTGGGGTGTGATAGACAACCATTGGAATTTGTTATTCCACCACCCTCTACATACAGCAGCTTACTTCTTGAATCCATCATGCAGATATCATCCTGATTTTGTGCCTGTAGGAGAAACACAAATGGTTAGTTGATTGCAAATTTATATTGATTGGCTAAATTTTTTTAATATATATACACTGTTTTCTCTTCCAACTTAGCTCTTTATTTCATATAAATGTAGCATATGGAAGTGGGGCGTGGACTGAATGAATCCATTGCTCGGCTGGAGGTAGACAATGCAATAAGGATTTCTGCTTCCATGCAGGTAACAATTCCCTCAATAAGGTTGTCTTTTGTTGTGTTCTAAATGTCTCCAATTTCTTGATATTTTCTCTTTGTACACAATTTCTTGGTATAATATCTCAGATCCCAGATTATACTTCTGCAAAAGCTGATTTTGGAACTGAATTGGCAGTTAGTACAAGAACAGAGCTTGATCCAGGTAAACTTTTCGCACTTGCATTTAAGGATGCATTATTGAACCATTTGGATGTGGTGTGTTTGTATATCAAGTTTAATCCACCACAAATCACTATGTTATAACCATTTTCCTTACTAGCCGCATGGTGGCAACAACATGGAATAAGTTGCTTAGAGCTGCAACGTATAGCTGTTCGCATATTAAGTCAGACATGCTCATCTGTTGGGTGCGAGCATAATTGGAGTATGCATGATCAGATCCGTAAGTTAAGGCACAGTCGCATAGCACAGAAGAGGTTTAATGACCTCATCTATGTACATTACAACTTGCGACTCAGAGAAAACCAAATAAAGAAAAGGCCCTGCAACTCAGTCTCCTTCGACAACATTCTGGTAGAAAGTTTACTCCATGACTGGATTGCAGAGGCAGAGAAAAGATCCTGGCAAGAAGATGAGGTATATTTCATCCTTCCAAACTGCAACTATTTCAATTAATAATAGAAGCATTCTGTCATGGTAGTTTGCCAAGGTATGGATGTTTGGACTTTGAAGCAGCGATGCATGAATGCAGAAATTTGACAAAATCTACTAATCCTGCTGTTGCAGGAAATCATTTATTATGAAGGGGAAATGGGAGATGACGAAGATTATAGGAATGATCTGATCGAATATGAATGTGGTAGAGTGAAGCCTGGAAATGGATCATTTGACATCTCAACCTTTGACAATGTGGAATCCTTGGATGTTAATCCCACAAATGCTGTTGGTGCCCCGGGTGATGATGAGCTAAATTTCTACAATGATTTAAGTGATTAACTAATGTTTGATGGCTCAACTAACAGTAAGCAACGCAGTCTAGGTAGTGCAGGTAGTGTCTCTACTGCATTTGTTGACTATTCATGGAGACTTGAACTTGTTCTCGCTCTGTTGTTGTCCCTTCTCAAATTTTTGTCTTGGGACGGTTCTGAAACGTTTGCGTTGTCTATGAGATAATCTGTTCAGCGTTTTTCCCCTCCCATTCCTCTTTTTTATTTTGGTTATTAAGGATTGAACCTTAAACTTGTGATTAAAAATTCAGATGACTCGTCAACGACTTAAATAGTTCAGTGGTTATTGTTTTTTATTAAAAGCAAGAGGTCTTGAGTTCGAATCATTAGACATATGAGTGGAGTGAGATAAAAAATGAAAGATGGTTACTTTTCACTATACAACTAAGATAAAAAAAAAAAAATACAGATGACTCTATCAGTCGATAATATAAAATGATGATATTCCTCTCATGTGCTGAACCATCAATTAAAGGTGAAATTTGGTGTTTTGTGATTCGTATTATATCAGAGAATAAAACACTTGCCATCTGCCATTAGATGGAGAGACTTGCACCTATTTCCGTTTTCCCAACAGGAAAAACAATACTAATGCCGCGGCTGGCTGCTGTAGAGATAATATTAGTTGGGCCGTGGCTGCTGCAGTTCTGGGCCTTTTAGCTCTTTAGTCTGTATATTTTATTGGGCTCCAGAAAGGCCCAAAATCCCTTTTTCTTCAATTTTCCAAATTCCCAACGCTTAAACCCTAATCCCCTTCGACCTTTCTTAAATCCCTAGTTCTCTGCTGAAGACAAGATCTTCGGAAGCAGTTTCCAACCCCAAATTTCTCGTATTTTCTGGCTGGTTTCATCTACGGTGAGCTCTTATCTTCAAATTTTCTTTGCTTCCTCATCTTTCGGTTGTAATTTTGTTCTTAATGTCGAACATAACAATTTGATACATTCCTCTGACGCTTACGAATTTCGAGTTCTTAGTTCAATTTGAACCATCTAATCATGGTTTCGATATCTGTTTGTATGTGCAGCTTGTTCGTATTCGGAAAAGCTATTAATTTGAGCTTCGTTTTCGAGTGGCAATGCCGGAGAATAAGCCGGTGATCGGGCTCGCATGGGAGCCTAAGATCCCTGGATTACCATGTGAAACTTTAACCAAACCAAAAACTGCAACTTTTTCTGATGGCAAATCTCGAGATGAGCCGGAAAGTAGTGCGCTTTGGAAACCCAGTTCGGAGCTCATAGATGGGCTCTTCGTTCCGCCTAACGATCCTAAAAAGTTGAACAAGTTGCAGAGAAAGCAGATTAAAGATACTACAGGCAGCAACTGGTGTGTTTGGTTATTGCTGTTAAATTATTTCTTTCCAGAGTTTGCTGCGAGAGCGAGATTTTTTAACAGCTATTGAACTGGACGTTAGTGCAAATTGATTGCCTTTTTAATTGTTTGTTTTTTTGTTGTAAAATTCTACTAGGTTTGATATGCCTGCTCCAACAATCACTCCAGAAGTGAAGAAAGATCTTCAGCTGCTAAAGGTGCAATGGCTGTTGCTACTTATTGTTTAATTTGTCTCTATATCATGCTAACTTTGCAACTTCTCTTAGTTTAATGGTGAGTTTTGCATATTTTGGGATTGGACATTGTCTTTTGTGGCAAATTCTTTCTGCTATATGTCAATTCACGTGGCACTAGATTTAGGCCCTTATCAATTGCCCTGTTGCATTCAATTGGTGAGTTGAGAATGTAAAATAAGTTCAATTGAGTATTGGTTATATGCAATGCCCAGTTTTCATTGATAGATTGTTTATATGAACTTGAAATCAATATAGTTACTGTAGTGGTAAATGGACTCATCAGTCGTTATGATGATAGAGTAGTTTTGTGGTAGATAATTAACCAGCCATTTTATTGTTGGCAAGGGGTTATTAGATTAGAATCAACAGCCATAGGATGTTAGATGTATCTGCCAAAGTATATGATACAGAAGCTATATCTTATTTTTTGGCCCATCACAGAACCTTTATTTTGACATTTTGGATTTATACGTGATACAGTTGAGGAGTGTTATTGATCCAAAGAGACACTATAAGAAGGGTGATTCGAAATCAAAGACACTGCCAAAGTATTTCCAGGTAAGTGTACTCTATTGTATTAACCTGATTATGCAGTGCAACATACTTGGAACAAATAAGACTTTTTGTTTATTGGCGAATTCTGCTATGTTATGCTTTATTGTTAATTATTATATATGTTTCTTTTGTGTAATTAATCAGATTGGTACGGTGATAGAATCTACAACAGACTTCTTCTCGGGTAGGCTAACTAAGAAGGAGAGGAAGCCAACCATTGCGGACGAGCTACTTTCTGATCCTGCTGTCAAACAGTACAGGTGAGATATTCAGAAATTTGCTGACTAAGTGATATGTTTTTTCCCTGGATGAAAGTCATATATGTTCATGAGCTGCTGGATTGATGACAATATAATCATATAATCTGTTAAGACTTTTGACCTGAAATTATGGTAAAGAAAACAATATTTTACACAATTCAGTATGAAAGGTGCTTTAGTTTGAATAATGGTATGTTGCCGTTCAAAAGAAAAAAAGTAAGTTTGACTGATGGTATGGCTGTTAGTTATCTATTGTATTTTTCTCTTATTTTGCTGACAAGTATCCCTTCACTTTACATCTGTTAGTATGTTATTAACATGTATCGACATTTTTACAGGAAGCGCAAGGTACGGGAGATTGAGGAACGAAATCAGCCGGCTGGAAATGACAAATGGAAGATTAGGGGTCGGCAGACAATGAAGCGTAAAAAGCAAAGAAGGCATTGATCTCTTTACAATTTTGAATTATGGAATCTTCTCTTTTCGTTTTAGGAGATGGACTTGACAGAAGCACGAGGAACGCCTATCTCAAAATTGCCAGAGTTGTGTTTCCAACCTCATACGTACACATCAAAGCAGCATTAAAGTGAAAGCGTTTTTCTCTAGTATGGATTGGATACCCCATTTTTAGTCCTCTATCATGTGGGGTTTCATTTTTTACTATTGTTTGCTACTGGACCCGAGCACAAGAAGAAAGTCCAACGTATTAATATTAGTAGCTCGGTCTATTGTACCCAACTAGTGGTTGTTATTTGAATGCACTGAGCAATGATGAGTTTATGTTTCATAGCTAGAGGAATCTATTGGGTGATGATGACGTACAATTTTTAGCAAGTGGAACTGCTGAGTGGTGCAGGAAGCTGCCAGCTATCCTTATCCACAACAGAGTTAGTTTGTGAGCAGCTACGGCAGTCTAAAGTTGTCTGTGTGGTCCTGATTATGACTTTGGGTTGGGGTTAAGTATACATTTAAAAGAGATTTTAGAGGTAACTGTTCAGTGAACGCTTTAGTGAAAATTTGATTGGTTTACAATATCTAATGTGTCATGGCCAACATAAGGAAAAAAAAATCAAACATGGTGAAGCAATGTTCCGTGGAGGTAACGTTGATGAAAGAATAGATGGGAGGAAAGGAGAAGGGATGATTTTTTTACTTGTTAAATTATAATATTTTTAAACATTATAATTTGATTAGTAATAAAATCCCCTTCTTCATTCCCTACCATAAGAAACATTTTCCTTTTAATACTTGGAGGTGAGAAAACGTTTCAAATCTGTGATATTCTAACCATTCCTACACTACATGCGGCTCCTAGTAATTTTGATGGCCCCAGACATACACACACGCCAACCCCCAACCAAACCCATAAAACTGGAAAGAGAAGGCAAATGTAAGAGCAAATGAACTTTTCATTTTGAACCAATCCAAGTAATATGTCAACTGGTTATATGAAAACTGCCAATTTATTAACATGAAAAATTGACAGCAACTTTATCCTTCAAACATCATCATCCAACAACTTTCCTTGCATCATGTTTGTATGAATTGATTATGAGACCTTATGCTTACTCTTTGGCTTTGAACTGCACGTCTGCACCCTGGACTCATGGCAATGGTTCTTGTGAGTCTGCCAATCGAGACAGATGAAGATATGCATCAGTCCCTGCACAGAGCAACAAAAGTAGTTAGAGACATAAATTTGCATTGGGTTTCTGACTGTAGAAGATGTGCATCAGTCCCTGCAAACACACAGCAAGTTTTTTCCTTACAATAAATTTCAATTTTCAAGGTTTCGAAAACTATAAAGAAGTTCTCAAACTCGCTGGATTTGCCATTTGTCTTAAGATGATCCCAGGTCTGCTAGGCAGATATCAGTTATAGGATCCACCAAAAGTTAGTACTTTATAAATTAACTGTTCACACCTACTTATCCTGATTTACAGTTCATAAAAGGGTTTTGCACATACAACATTTTCACTTCCTTTCCACCATTTTCTAGTGATAAAATAGGCATTTCACTCTTAGTGAAAAGGAGTGAATGAATATCATATGCTTACATGTTAAGAAACATACATTGCAAACAACAAGCACAAACACATGATATAAATAAAATGCTGCAAACTGTAGTACGTACTAGAAGGAAACTAGTTGAATTTTCACGATCAAATTTCTCATTCACATTAATCTCAAGAGTAACTAAACTATAACTTCAAATTGCAATAGAAGTTAACTCACCATACCCTTCCATAGATATAATTTGCAGATCCCCTCCAAAATACCGAGCGTACAAGCGGCTAATTGGTAATCCGTAACCATATCCTGCCATTGTAACTGCATCAGCTGTTCCAAGATTTGAGTGCTCATCCAGTGGGTTTCGAGCAGTGCTGTAAAGATAGGTAAAAATTTTGGGAAGACCACTTCTTGGTATCCCACCCCCCTCATCTGACACCTATGATGCCAATAGAACCAACTTATTAGTCTTATCTCATTGAACAAAAGAGTGAAATATGAATGAATCATGTATGGTGGTAGTACATGACAATCTCAAAAATTCTAGACAGTTCATAAAATACTGAGCTGTACCTTTATAGTAACATCTTCAATTCCATCAGCAATGATAATTTTAATTGGAGGTGCAACTTTATCTGAGTCCATAAAACATTCCTGGACAGCACGTAGGGAGTTTTTGACCAACTCAAACACCATGAGATGGAGATGTGCTGGGACATAGCTGGTTATCATACAGAGCAGATCATAAATAGAAGTTAAATCACAGCAGTCTTCACTGTTTTCATTACTACTAATATTGAAATTAGGATGTATATTGGTCAACCATTCCAATAACCAGCACAAGAAATAATGGAAGAATAAGAGAGGGTAGGTCAAAAGAGAGAACAAATTAAAAACCAAAAAAAAAAAAAGGAAAGAGGGAGTAAGCTCAACCAGTGTGACACTAAATCAACTTACGGGAATGTAAAATTGGGATCTCCATAGATCGTAACATTAGGTGCACTTCCATATTCTCGCAAACAAATGGCACGAGCATCCTCACTAGCATTTTGTGCTACCACCAGAGGTGACATCTTTGTATGAATATACCCCACACAATGTGGAGGAGGATTAGGATTGTGCAGCTCCACATGCTGCCCTGGTAATTTAAAAGATTACAACTCTTAGAAAGAAAATCAACAACTGTAATATAAACATGTAGAAGAAAATGAAGAAGAAAACATTCAAGTTATAAGAAGGATAATGAAGTTAAAACTAACCTATAAGCATGCGAATTCCAATCCTTGACATGTAAAATCGATCTAGAAATTGATGAATCTCATCAAGATCCTCACAAACAATATTTGGGTCCATTCCTTTCTTCAGTTGTTGAACCCCTAAAGCCATCATAGGGACCACATTGTTGTGTCTCACCTTTACTGCCTTAATCACCTGCGTGAACTCCTTCTCATCATTTGCATCCTTAATCTCTGGAAACGATCTTACATCACGGAACGAGTCCAAGTACCAGTCTCGGACCTGAAAATGAGACTTCAACATGAAATGAGCTCCAGCTCCAAAATCTTTGAAATTTAGCACTAAATCTATAACCTTCCAATTTCCCTATCATCTTTTGATTAAAAATCCCAAGGAACAGGGATGCAAGAGTCAAGGTGTTCAAAGCAAGGTTCCCTCGTATTCAAAAAGATTACCATAGACTGCATAGGAAAGCACAAAGCAGAATGAAAGAATCATTAAAGAATTTAATCTAGTGCTCATGGCTTTCATCTGTATCGAAGTTTCCTCCATGGATTCTCACCAAAGGCCCTAACAAAAACCAACGCAAGTGCAGCAAAAATATAGTATTTAAAATCAGAACCCCCCAGAGCAGAGACAGCCAGAATCTCCATGCACACCACCATAATTAAAACAACGAAAAAGAAATGCTAGTTCACAGGACATACGTTTGCCAAATTCCAAATAAAATCAAAATAATAGAAATTATCACCAGAATCTAGGCAGTTCAATACAATACAACGGTCCCAGTTATAACACAAGATATTAACAAGACACCCACCATTACCGAATTCAAGAAATGCAAGTCATGAACTTTCAAGCTAAAAGGCAAAAGGGTACCGTCAAAACAGCAGGTTTTTCAGACAACCCGTAAGGGAGACGCTCGAGCTCGACGGCTCTCCTGGCAATCCTAATGGCCAACTCCTTGTGGAGGAATTGAGCCGAAAGCAACAAGTTCCTCTCGGTGGGTCTGGACCCAAACTCCATCATGTACCTCAAACTAACCCCCGTCTGCTTCATGCAACCCCATTTGTGAACCTCCCCTATCAAGCTCTTAGACAAGGACTCACACGCCTTCTTAGCTGCCATGGCAACCTCTGCCTCCGACTCCGACAACCAGCGCAACACTCAACCCGACACCCACATGCAACAAAGGACAAAGGAGAAACCTTGTATGGAGAAATCCAACAGACATAGAGATCTAAATACAGAAAACTTTTAAAACTGAAAAATTTTGGATTAAATTAAATGAGAAAAAATAAAAGAAAAAAGAGAGCCCCCCGAAGAAACGAAGGAGAAAGGCAAGTGGGTTACGAACAAGAGAAGCCACGGTGGGGCCCGCTGCAACTCTCCGTCCGTTACCCTTCGTGAAATTGAATTAACTATGGTTAGTTTCTTTTAACCAGGGTTACAGTGCGGTGAGCGGTTAAGATTGTTTTTAGGAATTTTTATTTTGTATCATAATTATACAATATAAAAAGTATAATAAATATATATTTTTATTATTAATATAAATAAAAATTAATTTAAATTTAATTAATTAATTAAAATTATTCATGTAATAATAACGTAAAAATAAAAATTAATTTTTATTATTTTTATATAAATTAATAATAAAAAAATATTTATCTCACTTGACAAAGGACTCTTGTTGAACTCCATCAAGCGACCCGATGGGTCGCATGCTTTATTGAGAAAGATGGGATATTCATTAGATTTGGAGATCGAATCTTAATTGTTAATTATTAATAAAACTAACCTATTAATCATTGTTATTGTGAAAAAAAAAAAAAACCCTTGTTTTTACTATATTTTTAACTGTGGTTGTGTGGCGTTAAATGGGGGCACGTGCGGAATGGGGGGCTGCCAAGCCTACACGTGGAAAACAAATGGAGTTTGTTTCGGGATTGGGATTTGGGGAATGTTGTTCTGGGTTGAGTTGGCTAAGTGGTTCTCTTCTCGCCGTTTTGGATAAAGATAAAGATAAAGATAAAAGACTGGTTTTCGCGTTTGCCTGAATCCTTATTGGATTAGGCAGAAAGCCGCCTAACAGAAGATGGTTCCGACGTGCTGCGCGGAATGTTGTCCTTCGCAAGAAATGTTTTCCATTTCTTTTCTTCTTTTTTTTGGTTTTTTAATGACATTTAGCGCAAATAATCATCACAAGTTTAAAAAAAAAAATTAATTAAAAATATAATTTTTCCAAATTTAATCTTTACTTAAAAAAATTATAAATGTCATATTTTAGAGCACATATTATGATTATAACACTACATTATGTTATATAATATAATAATATAAATTAAATAAATATATAATATTAAAATATATAATATTATGTGTGTTTTTAAATAATAAAAAAATTAATTACAAGACAACAAATCTTATCATGTCTAAACATTCATTTGAATCATTTTCGGACTTTTATTTAATGTA
>BPVZ01000009.1:4097226-4116437 GCA_020521535.1 Rubroshorea leprosula
AATCAATTTTTAAATTTAAATATCAATATTTAATATAATAATTTTTTAAATTTTAAATTAAATTTTAATTAATAAAATAACATATTTTGAAGACTAAAATTTTAATTTATTTTAGAAACTAGAACTAATAAGCAACTTCTTTCTTTTAAAAAAGTACAATTCATTTTGAAAAAATAATTTTTCACTAAAGAAGATTGAAAAAGAAAAAAGAAAAGAAAAGAAGCATGGATCGGGCTGGATACGAGTGGATGTGCTGACTGCTGAAGAGAGTAGGCCCACAACGAAGAACAAGACACAAGGCCCAGATGAAACCCACGATCCACGCCATCGGAGCTGTCGCGTACCTCTCCAGGGCTGAAGAAAACGCAGGGTGGCGATTGCAAAAGAGGACACGAGGTCATGGAGGAGGAGAATGAAGGTGGTGGCAGCCAACGGAGCCAAACCCACATCCACAACCACTACTTGTGGGCCCTGGCAAGCGCCGCCCAGTTCGGCTGGGCCATATCTGCATATCGGAGAGGGTATGCCGGTGACCATCGTCTGATGCCCTTCAAAGCTTTCGGTGTCGCATCCCTTTTCATCGGCGCCTCCGCCTCCGGCGCAGTCGCCTCCCTTCAAGCCTCAGGCATCCAAAAGGTGGAGGATTTGGTGGAGCTCGGAGCTAGTATAAGGAATGGACTCGGAATTCCTAAAAGGGCACGAGACGAGTGAGATTTTCCCTTTCCCCACTCCTAGTACAGTTCTAGAAATTTCCTGCATTCTCTTTATCTTCCTAGTCCTTTGATAGAGTTTCATTGTTCGAATTTGGATTCTGTGGTTTGTAGTCTTCGCATTAGCAAAGGAGATGCAAAGAATGTCTACTTAGTTTTGTAGGGAAATCAAGAACATCCTGCTTCTTTTTAAGAAAGATTACAAGATCAGCGAAAACAAGTCTCTATATTTATTGATTGTAAACTTCTTTTCATCATGAATTTGCCAAATGGTATGTCAAATCAGTTGCAGATTAATAAGCATTCATTTTGGTGAATGCACACTGAAACATAGTCATGGAGGGCTTAAAAGAGAAATGGGCGAAATCCCAGACATATTTTCCCCATCTCTGCATGTCATTTATGTTTCTCTTAAGCTAAACCAGAGAGATCAAAACTGGGACTTGGGAAACATAGCTGGACCATTTTTCTTCTAGAAGAATTGGAACTTCTGGATGACTGGTAGCAGGATCGAGTTATGTACCAAACAGCAGAAACAAAAGAGATGAGAACCTAAACTCAGCTGCTGGTGGGCTTGTATGCTGGCAAATATGACTCCAGCATTAGCTCTACTCGGGAAGGTGAAGTGATTTGAACAATCAGGTATGTGTATTTCCATTGTTTGTCTGTTTGGTCTTTGAACATACTAGCAAAAACTTTGCCAAATCCATGGGGACCGCGGATGTAGAAATTAACCTGTTCAGGAAGGAATGACATGTAAATCACAGATCGATATTTACACATCCCTTGAGTTAAGGGTATAGCCACCAAATGTGAAAGAATTTCATGATGTTTAAGTAATGGTTCTATCTCAACATGTTCCACTCCATCTTCATCCATATACGCTCTATTAGGAATGCGTTGGCAAGCAGCACGGTTTCTACTTTCTTGGCCATAGCCAGTAATAGGATGCCCAAGTCTCACCCTTACCTGATGCAAACAAATGTAATCCAATGCGATTAAATGATGTTTTGCACATAGAATATCATTGCTTACTTGGGTAAGCTTGAAAATCACTATGAGCAAATAGCCAAATATTTAACCACTGCTCAAGAAACACGAGAGTCATCATGAATTCTTTTCAAGACAAGGGTATATTAATCTTTTCTCTAACCTGACTGTCATCTTGAATTCTTTTCAGAGCTTTGTTGAAAATCTTATACCTATAGAAAGATCATGGTCTCAAATAAGGTTGCAGGTGAAGAAAGACTTATATCCCAAATTACTAACAAGCATGACTTGGACATTTTCACTCTTACTCTTTAGGTTCAAAGATCAGCTCCTTGAAAACAGCATATCCTGCAGCAGCTGCAATGCCAAGCCCTGCAAGAATTACGACACTGTAGCCAGCACCCTCAGTAAACGTCACTGGTTTTTCAGGGATGTGGTATGTAGGAGAATCAAAGGGGTCCTCAATGGTAAATACTTCTTTCTTAGCCTGAAAATGTTAATCAAATACATACAAGTTAGCCTTCCAAAGTTAATAGAACACTAGTAGAATTGAAGCAACCGTTAACTTGTAGAGAACATAATTTGCAGCTATTATGTGAATTGTAACCAGTAACCATATGGCTAATGTAAGGCTAATTGAGATAATTATAAGTTTATTATTGTTCCCTAGCAGCAATAAAGAAAACCCTTAGCAGATGGATTTTTCTCCAGCAAAGGATTTACTGGGCTAATATTTCATCCTTTGCCAATGCCTCACGGGAATTTCATCCCTGAATTTAATGAAATAAATTGACCTGTGTCTGACCATCCAAAGGAAGACAAGATGGCTAGAAATTTATCATCTTTTTAATGAATCCTTCTTCAGGATCCTTACAACAAGTAACTGCCTTACTAGAAAAAGGAAGATTAAACTTACATTTGCTGATTAGTCTAAATTATAGCTCAAATCAAACATGCAGACCAAGTGGCAATAGCATGGAAGACCTTTCTTTGGTTTATTGCTGATTATGAATGTAAGCACACAAGTTAAAAACCTTTCTTCTCAGATTCAGACCTCAGATTGTGTTTTTTCCGATTGCTTTGAAGCTTTTGATGCAAGGGATCTAGCAAAGGGGGGAATGGGGAGCAGGGCATAGTTTTTCACAAGCTGAGGTGCTGACTGACAACCAATTAGACAATCTCTAAGTTGTTGTCCTCTTAGTAGAGCAGAGGGTGCTGCCAAAATTTATCATCAGGACACTATCATGGATTTGCAGAATGATAAAAATAGAGAACTATTATTCATAAGCTAATCCAACTTAACTTAAATAAAAGATTATACTGAAAGAAAATAATAATAAAAAATAAAAATAAAAACTACTTGAGCAGCTTTTATCCCATTTGTAAAAGCAAAGTTTCCTTTAAACGTGATGCTAAGGACATGTAAACTCACAATAATTAATAAAGAGCACCAAAATATAGTGCATGACAATTAAAATTCATAGAAATTACTAACATCAGCCATTAATGGGTCATAAAAAACAATTCTCAATCTGACAACAACAGTGAAAAAAGAATCCATGAAACATGCACCAATATTTGACAAATGCTGAATAAGGCACTTGCAAAGAGTAATAAATGAGATCAAGCATATTGTATATCAAAAAAGTTTCAACCCTAATTTAAAAGATCAGCTATTTGTTGTTTGGAGATATAATCTCGTATTAACAGACTGTTCCAATCTTGTAAACCGTAGGTTGTATTTTGGTAAGACCATGTGCTAGGAAATTAAATTCCTTGCAATGTAAACCAATGAAGATTGTAAACAACTATATTTTAGTCAGGCAGAGTTTTTGAGAAAAGAATGGCTACAAAATTTGCTTAGAGTTTGACATCTACACGCACAAACAAGAATCCAATTGATGGAAGAAAGAAAATACTGATGAGGAAGAAAAATCTTCAATTTGCAAAAATAAATTGATTGAAAACGCAAGGATGGCACTGGCACCACCATAAAAAGGTGAAATCAATTGCAGAGCTTAATGTATAATGCTGACAGACATAGGATAGCATAATCCTCACAAAACTGATATCAAATATGATTAATCAATGCATCAGGACAATGTGGGGATGTCTCCTAAGATAGCCCAGAGAGGAGTTAGTGCGCAACCTGGCCTGAGATATCGTGACAGTTCAAACCAACAAAATAAATCAATGCAGTAAAACACTACCCTTCAGCTCCAATCACACCCTGTAGAATCAAAACAAGAAAGCAGTTAGTTTAGAGACATACATAAATGATAACTGCCTATGAATGAGAATTAACAGACTCAAACTACGCATGAGATTAACATCTGTTGCACACCGTCTTACAAAACCAAACCTCAAAGTCTCAAACCCACTTGAATTCATTGTCATAGAATACAGATAATGATAAACCCATTTGCTCAAAAATCAAATACCTATATTATTTGGGCCTAAAGTCATTTGCCTCATTGCCCACAATATTTCACACATAAAATCAACCATTTACAAGTTTACTGCTACCATGACGTATTACAGTCTCTTAACAAGAAGGAAAAACGTCCAGAAAATAGCAATGGCAAATGAGAACAGAAGCAATGCCCAAGGGGAGAACCACCAGTCCAAGTAGAAGTACCGGAAAAAATCATACCTTTCTTGCAGAAGATGAAAAACCAGCCAAACCCACATCAGAAAAGCACTTAGCAGAATTATACTCCAAAAAGGAACGCAACCCGTTCTGAGATTTCAGGACGGAAAGCCATCTGTTCCCAGTGGACACTGCTGACCTCCTAATATACTGCATCTCCGAATAAACGAACTAAAATCACTTATTCCACAACTCAATATATGAATAACTCAAGAATTGAACAGAAGAGTAAACTCAAAATCGAAAAAAGAGAAATTTCAAAATGCTGACTTGAGGAACGCTGTTGTGAGGTGAGAAAGGAAGCAAGACAGCCAACGGAGAACCAAAACCAGTTTGAGGGGTTCTATTGCAGACACGTGCGACCTACAGCTCTATCCGCACGTGTTGATGCCCCGGCCTTTTCAGTTGGGCTTCGGGATTTTCTTGAGCTCCAATCATCCTTTGTTCCTTCATTCTGTTCGGTCCGTTGGGCCTATCAATCGCACCTTTTTGGGTTAGGTGAAAACCGTGAAAGGTTTGTTAGTTTGTTTGTTTAGTTTAGTTTAGTTTTTTGTTTTTTGTTCTTTTTAAATACTATAATTATAATATTATATGATATTATAAATTAATAATATGATATATTATTATATAATTAAATTTTTTTATTTAAGAATTCACCTATAATATTACATGTATTCGTTCATTTAATTTATATTATGATTGCAAGTTTACAATTTTACATTATATTATAATTATAACACTATTTTTTTTTATACGCTCCTTTCCTTTCTTTTTTTATATATATATGAGTTGCTTTCAATGTGCTGAATTGTCCTATTATTAAAAATGTTTTGTGTATAATCTATATTGTACTAAATTATGCAAAATTAATCACTAAATAAAAACACACTCTTACATAATGATTCTAATTTTACAATTTAAACTTCAGAATTGAGAACCTATTAATTATATACATAACATAGTATGTGTCAATTTTACAAGATCATGTTTGGTTGAGGGAAAGGGCATGCTTTTTCCCATATCAATGATAACAACCTTCATGCTACGTGCATTTTAGCACCACAAATTTAGCAAAGTGCTTTTTCCAACAAACCTATGAAAGAGCATTTTCCTTCAAACAATAGCACATTTCTCATCATAAACCAAAGTACCAAACACAACTAAAAAAAGTAAACTTGAGGGTGAGTACTCCCCCACAACCAAACCTTCACAAATTGCCAAAGTCTAGTGTGTGATGTGTCCCTTTAGAATTCAATTTCTCTTTCCAGTAGGCCGTTGACAGTGCATTCCAACCAATCTACACTCATTGCAAAAAAATATTGATATTCTTTTTTTTTGGCAAAAACCCTTCTTAAGCTCCCAAACTTATTTCAAAATAGCATTTAAACCCCTATACTAGAAATGAAGCAAACAAACCCTCAAACTCTATTAATGATGCAAATAAACCATTCTCATTCATGGGTATTCATGCTTTTAAAGTGATATTAAATATGAAATATTGTTTGGCCTTTTTGTGAAAAGAACTTATTTGCATTGTTAGCAGAATTAGAAAACTTATTTGCTTTACTTTTAATTTAAGAGTTTAAATGCTATTTTGGGATAAGTTTAGAGGTTTAAATGCTATTTTGGGGTAAGTTGAGGGGCTTAAAAATGGTTTTTGCCTTCCTTTTTTCACTAGAACCATTTTTCTCATAAATAAATAAATGTTTTTACAATGTTAACAAAATATTAAATATATAGATTTTTAACAACCGCCTAATAATGGTACTAATTATTGTAATATTATTTTTTAGATTTTTTAATAAAAAAAACTATAGGAGAATTTGGATTATATTAGATTATATAAAAGAATACTTGAATGCGAAAGAACTTTTTGTTATTGAATTTATCTCTTAATTTAAGAATAATATTGTTATAGTTATAATACTACATAAATTTGAAATTTATAATTTTATGTAATATTAAATGAATATAAAGTAATATTAAATATATATAATATTATAAGTAAAATTTTAATAAAAATAAATTATAAAATAATATATTATATTATAAATTTATAATATAATATAATATCTATAGAATTTTTTTAAAAAAAGTTAAAACTTATATTTATAAATTGAAATTTTAATTCAAAATTTATAAATATAGTCAAATTTTAAATTTAAATATTAATATTTAATAAGATAAATTTTTAATTTTTAAATTAAATTTTAATAAAATAAAATAAAATAATTTAAAATTAAAACTTTAAATTTAAAAAAAAAATTAAAATTAATATACATTTTTAATATGCACATAAATATAACATTTTTTAATTAAAAAAATCATAATTTTCAGTTTAATGAGTTCAGGTAGAAAATTGAGTTCTATCTTTCTCGAATGGCCAGAAAGAACTGCAAAAAAATATTAAAGAAAAGAATTTTGTAATATTTTTATGACATTATTACCGAACAGCGATTCTTTCTCTGTCTTCGCCTTGGCCATTCCAGTATTCCGCTCTCTGTTTTCTCATTTCGTCGCCTTAATCTCAACCCTAACAATTTCTAAATCTATCTTCGATTTTAGCACTTGAATTCCTCTCTGGTCTCCGATTTCTGTCAGTGCGGTTAGGGTTTTGATTTCTTCTACTGCCAATGTTAGCGTCGGGAGATTGTCTGAGCAGAGGGGGATTTTGAATGTTGATAGTGCAATAATTTCGGCGATTTGGATTCGAATTGCTTGGGAAAAAGGGTTTTGCCGTGGACTTGAAGATCTGCGGCTGACGAAATGGCCACTGACTTGCCGATGAGCCCTGAGTTGGAGCAGATCCATGGTGAAATTCGCGATAATTTCCGTGCTCTTGCGTATGTCTTTCTCTCTAGCTTCAATTTCTTCACTTATTGAGTTGGGTTTGAGGTTTATTTGTCTATTATTAAGGTTTTTATCTGTTTTTCGATTGCCTTTTAGTGTGATTGGATATTATTAACCGATCCAAAAAACCTAAGAAAAAGCTTAGAAAAAGAGTGTTTGATTGATGTGTTAATTGACTAAAAATGATAATTGAAAAAACCTATGATGTTGTGATTTTTTATGGAACTTTTTTCAATCTGGATTGGTGCAGCAGAGTTTAACTCGTACTGTAGTTGTTAATCGAAAACAACATTAACCAAAGAACTTAAGTCTAAATTCCTGGCCTTGTTTTATATCTGTCTTATCTATATCACCTCGACCCATCCCTAACTTGGCCTCTTCAGGTTGATTTTCATGGGGGTTTTTTTTTTTTTTTTTGGCTAAGTGGTTGCATGTTGTCTCAATTATTTTGATCACAACATTTGGTTAATTGCTAATGATTATGTTATAACCGTTGTACTTCTTTTTTAGAAATGGCTTTCAGAAGCTCGATAAAATCAAAGATTCCAATAGGCAAAGCAAACAGCTGGAGGAACTCACTGGGAAGATGAGGGAATGCAAAAGGTATTCTATTTCTCCTGTATTTTTCACATTCCTCAGCTAATGGTGTCATGCTGAATATTTAATTTTTTTTTTCCTGTGGCATTACAAGTTTGATTGGGAACAAATATTAGTTTCCCAGGTGTTTTTTTATGCAGCAACTGAGTGCTTGCATGGTTTTAGCTGCTGACAAGTATTAGTCTTTTTCCAGATCTATGCCTTTCTAAATCTTGCCATTAATGAATTGCTGCAGATTGATTAAAGAGTTTGATCGTGAAATTAAAGATGAGGAAAGCAAAAATCCTCCTGAAGTGAATAAGCAACTCAATGATGAGAAGCAGTCTATGGTTAGTTCTTTTGAACATTTGTGTTCTTAATCATTGATAATAATATGATGTGGCGGCGATGGATTCCCTTTTTTTTTTTTTCTTTTTTGGAGGCAAGTTAGTTAATGTATTAGAAGTAAGTTTTAGTGGGGAAAAACCAAAATCTTACTAAAATTTTAGGTAAATCATAAATTGAAAAGGATGCAGTGGCAGCAGTTGCCCCCACTGCCTTCATGAGGGTGTGTTTCAGTAGCATACTAATCAAGCAAAGAGTTTTGGGGGATGGTGTCCTAAAATGTGTGGGCTAGGAATTTGGAATCTGCCTGCAATCTCAATTAGGTGTCTGTGTTTTGCTTTTTGGCTATTTATGTATTGTCAACCTCCTAACATTTTAAAAATTGTTTCCTTTTGCAGATCAAAGAACTGAATTCCTATGTGGCATTGAGAAAAACGTAAGTTCTGGACCTTAGTTCTTATATTTGGGTGGTTTTTGCTGATGCCAAAAATTTGACATAATTAAATCAGTTTATGGTTGAAAATCTGCTCTTATATGTATAGGATAAACAATAATAGAAAAATATAGCAACTATATATTTTCCCAGAAATTAACAAGTTCCTGAACAGTGGCCTTTTATGTATAACCCATAAAATCTAATGAGCTTCCACCTGACTTGCCAACATTGCTTGGTGTTTTTACAATGTATATGTTAACTTTTATTATTGGCATAATTGCAGATTCATGAATACTCTTGGTAACAAGAAAGTTGAACTCTTTGATATGGGAGCAGGAGTAAGTGAACCTACTGCAGACGAAAATGTCAAAATGGCATCATGTAAGATCTTATTTATTTTCAGATATACCATTGAGTTTTGCTTTGTACGGCATGCTGTTTTCTAGAGCAATATGGTATCTTAACACACACACACACACACACACTAGTTTGTCTGTGCTTGATTCTACTCTTAAGTAGATTACTCAACCACTTATCTTTGTTTGTTTGTCTTGCCCTCTAGCAATGTCAAATCAGGAGCTTGTTGATCATGGAAGGAAAGCAATGGATGAGACTGATCAAGCCATTGAACGCTCTAAAATGGTAAAAATATCAATATGAACATGTTTAGGGTCTTCTTCACTTATTTCAACTTTTTAGACTAAATTCTGAGATGGTAGGTTGTCCAACAAACAATTGAAGTAGGAACACAAACTGCCGGGACCTTGAAGGGCCAAGTAAGTAGATTTATCAGTCTTCATAATTGTCATTTAAAGGTGTAACATTGCATATACTGATACAATGGTATGCAGACTGAACAAATGGGTCGTATTGTGAATGAGTTGGATACAATTCAGTTCTCCATTAAGAAGGCTTCCCAACTAGTGAAGGAGATTGGCAGACAGGTTTAGTTGATTGTTTGGGTTCTAAATCTGTCTCTTTAATTTAACTTTTTATGTGTATTACTATTTAAATTTCTTTTTTCACCCACAGGTGGCTACAGATAAATGTATCATGCTATTCCTCTTTCTTATCGTCTGTGGTGTGATTGCCATTATAGTTGTGAAGGTATTCATTTCACTCTATTCACTTATTTCTTTTAAATATTGTTGCCTTTAAGGTTTACTATCTTATGAACCAGTTGGTGAGTTCTCTTAGGGCATCATAGCACCATCAAAAGAATAATCTGAGAATTATTCAAATGTGAAGATTTTGAATAAAGAGATTATTATGTGGAACCTGAGCTCCATGATGCTCAGCCCTATGATTTATGATTAGAATCAGATGGAAGAGGTTCAATGCATGGAATGTCATCTTGCTAATAATATCTCTAATAGGCCTCATGTGTTCTGCATTTGTGTTTATGTGAAAACATGCTGGCACACAAATGTGCATCATTACCAGTGCTGGCTCATGCTCCATGCAATTTTTGTGACCTCTATAACTTCAATTTGTAAATCTTTCAGATTGTCAATCCCAACAACAAGGATATCAAGAACATTCCTGGATTGGCACCCCCAGTACCCTCAAGGAGGCTGTTATATGTAAGGGACCCTCAGTAATTGGAGTTGATGCATCATTCCAGACTGGAGATTGGCAATACCCATCTGGTTTTCCACGATATAGTTGGCTTAATGGGAGTGGAAGGTTTGGGGCAATGCAGTTCAGAGGAATGTATGGGTTTTCTCCTTGTCTTTTCAATATATCCGTTCTTGCTTGAGGTGTGCATATCCTGGTTCCTAACCTGTTTGTGTATATCATTTCCCGGCGGTCTTTGGCATTATTTTCAATGAGATTCCATGGTTCTTTTTGTACCCTTGAAGATTGTTGTAGAGGTAGAAAGTGATAACATACCTTGGTTATGAATGGACTCGACATGTGTAATGCTTAATTTCATATTTTAAAGGAAAATAGCTTCTTGGACTATTTTTATGATGCTGTATCTACTGCTGGTCATTAGCGCCTCTCTTTTGAAAACAAAGATGTTATTCTTAAATGATATTTGAAAACATCCAATTGCAAGTTGAAATTATGTTAGGTTAATTCTTCCATTGATTGCGTAATATCCCCAAATTTCACAACCAAAGAAATTACGAAGTTTTTCTCTAAGATCACTGTCAGCAAATCATCAGTCTTACTGAAAATAAATCTGTAAGCCGCACATTGCAGCCATGTAAGACTTGTAACTTGCAAGTCTGAATGAAAGAGGTCTAATTTTCACTGCCAAACGTGGCAGATCAGAGGAAGGAAACCTGCCTTCATGGTTTCTTCTTCTTAGCATGCATGCATACGCTCGATTCTATTTAGAAATAAATAAAAGGTCCTCTTTTACCCAGGATTTTTCTGACAGTCAAATAGGACTTGAATACAGTATGGTGAGCTCATGTTTTGTGCCACCATTCATGAAAGTAAGAATCATCCGTAGGTTATATTGCTGAACCAAGAAAAAAAAAAAAAAAAAAAATCATGGATTCTACAAATGAAAGTAATTACAACCAATTGCTCTTTTCTTTGAGTGTGAAATATCTAATCACTCGAAAAATGAATATTTTCCGTTGAGATAAGAGGTTAGAATGTGTGAACTGGCTTCCTATTGCATTCTGGTTTTCCTCAACTCAACTCAACAGGATTTCTGCATCTTTGTCTAAACTAGAACCTTGATATATTATCATGCAGTATGGTTGCCTAGCTGAGAACGTCCAATATTGAGATAGCCTTGATGGTGAAATTAGTGGGGCTTCTTCATCGACTTTTAATTCAGAAGCAGCAAAATTCCCCTCACCTCTTCCTCAAACACTAGCACTGCTGTTACTAGGAGTGAACAGGTCGGATGACCTCTTTTCCAATTTCCAATCCTGCATCAAGGAAAACATAGACATCAGACTTGGAAGCAAGTTGGGCAGTAGCATGAGCTCCATTCATGTCACATTAAAAGGAAGAAACTAAATCCAAAATTCCTCTCTCCATGAGCATCCCTAGCCTTTATGTAGTTATACATCCAGAAATTTGAGGAAACTGACCTTTGTGATTCTTTCTTGAATACTCTCAGAAGGTAGCTGAGATGCACGGACATCCCTGACCTTTATGTAGTTGTACATGACAACACCACAGAGAGCTGCAGAAAGAACAAATTGTCATTCATTGTGATAAAATAGCTTATGAAATAAAATTGGAGTAAAAGTATTTAGACATGATAAGTGTGGACTAGGTTTAAACAGTGAAGTACCAATGGCATAACCAATTATGTTCAGCCCAGTTATTGTAGATTCAGGAAATACAACAGTTGAAAGGGCAATGAGTATCCAGTCTTTTAAAACACCAGCAACCCTGATGGTAACTGCTCCAGTTCTCCCAATTACCAAGAAGATGGAGAAGTTCAAAGCCAGGGCACAAAGAGCATTGGAGAAGAAGATCCAGAAATTGAACTGTATTTGTGAAACTGCCATCACAGGCTTCTCCAGGAAATACCAAGGCACAAAAAGAAACACAAAACTGCACATAACAGATAAAAAGTGAGAAACTCATGCATTGGATTGATGTTGATCAACAGCACCAATTGCACAAACCACATTTAGAAAAACATTGTTAAATAATAAAGAGAGAGGTTTGATCACATTAGTTTATTAAAGCTCAACATGCCCATATTTGACATTACACAGACACTAGTTCCTTTCTACCATTGCTTTTCCTTTGGAAGACAAAAAGCAAGAGGTATCAGATCAGTGTACCTGCATGGTGCTATGTAATATAAGCTTGTAATGGGATTTAAGGTCAAGCCCTTCTTTTGCAGAAGGACTTGAGTTAAGACCAGCCTAAGAGCTTCAGCAAAGATGCCCGTAACCTGGTAAACTGTGCCCACTACATTAAAATGAATTTCCCCATATGAGGAAACGACAACTCCAACACTGACCAGCACCATGTTCAAGAACACGTCACACCTTGGTTTGTCAGTGCCACACAACACAGCCATGATGAATGTTGCCACTGGCACTGTAAAATGCAAATGCACAAGCTACAAATGTTAGGAATAGAGAGCCATACTATTTTATGGAATGAACAATGTTCCCTCCTTCCACTTACTTAGAGCTTTAAGCATTTGGATAAAGGCCACAGAAATGTGCAAGTAAGCAGTGTTACCAAACCTGTTAACACCAAAAGTGAAACAAATGACTGGGCTGTTTTCACCAAGAGTAGTTTTCACAATTATCTTCTGAAATCCAGTCTAATCTAATAAGTCCTATGCTCTAAGTAATTTATAATCTAATGCATAAGCATTAGCTAAACTTCAAAAGAAAAATGCATTCCTTCTTATAAAAGTAAAAAGAGCAAGAGAGAAATTTACTCCATATCAAGTTTTCTTGGAAAAATGATTAGGATTAAATCAAATGTTACATCTTCCAACAATTTTATTTGAGATCATTCCTGCCACAGTTAAGTGCTTACCAGAGACTTGATGCAAAGAAGGCACTTATTGGTATTACACATGTTGCATATCTGCCACATAGAAAAGGAAAGATAAAGATAAGGGCGGGGTGGTACAAAGCAAAGCAGAAAAATATAGCAATTTTGAGAAACCATACTTACATCTCCAATGTCATTTTGACAGGAGATACAACCTGCATGTTTAGATCAAAAGATAAAAATCCAGGTCATTTCAAGAAGAACAAAGTTCAAAGGAAAGAGCAATGTTCTGTAACACAGAAAAAGGTAGTAATTGTAGAAAGAAGTAAAAGAAAAAAAGGAAAACAAAGCTAAATTTGCATTTAGTTGGAACTCATACCTTGAATACACGAACAAGAAAAAATGCTACAGCTCCAGAGAATCCCATGTGAATCATGGTAAGTGTTATTGGGAGTGGAAAATTAAAGTATTTTGGAGACAGCACCCACTGTGAATAAAAAAGGTAGGGTCACTTTTCTTTTGGTACATATAATGAGTTCATGACACAGATACTTCAGTGAAAAGTTCACTCCTAAATCACACTGATAAGCCAATCATTATTTTCATTTTATTTCATGATATACAACAGTTAGCTATGAACCCAGTGACCTAAGGATAAGACCAATATGTATCTAATCCTACAATGTGCAACACTGCTATTAGCAGATTTAGACGCATCCTCCACAAATTGTTACTTAAAAAAGTAAAACTCTTTCCTAAACAAGAACTCTACTCTTATTATCAAAGTTGAGACCAGATAGACAACTATAGATTCAAAAATCAAGAAAGCATCAGTGCATTACCTTGTTATACAATATAACTCCCGAGGAAAGCAAAATGTAGATCAACAAGTACAGATAAGTTAACACAAGCGGCTTGTTGATCATCTTGGCTTTCCCGTTACTTCCACAGAGAGCAAAATAAACTCAAAAGCAAACCACACTCGTACAATCAATTTATTGTCACCAGCAGTTCAGAATTCCATTTACGTACATCAACAACAAAAAAGCCTCGATACAATTATCTAAATAAACCGTTCAGCTGTCGCTCTCCTTAGAAGAATTCCTGAAAATGAAAAGGAAAACACCAATACATCAATTAAACCCACCTAATTAAACACTAACACCATGAAAAAACACACATAATGATTGAAAACGAAACAGCAACCAAATTTTAGCCAAAATACAGTGATAAAAACAGCATCGAAAACTAATCCGATTCCAGCACCGACAATGTGAGTAACTTCAAAACTCGAAGATTACCAAATCTAGCTAATATCTAAACAAAGAAACGAAGACAATATCGCGCCTGATCCGATTGAGATCTAGCAATCAAAAACGGAACAGTAGAATATAAAGAACCGAAAATTAAAAAAAGAAAAAGAAAAAAGAAGCATTTACCGCGAAATCAATCGTCAGAAACAGCGATGCGACTCTGCAAAAGGAGCTGCTTCAGCGTCGCCGGTGATGGATCAGAGAAGAAAATGTGGCTGCTTGGGGCAGTGTGAACAAGTGAGGGGGAAAATGGGAACAGGAAAAGCAATAAATGCCTCCGTGCGTACTCGGAAGCAGAGGCAGACAAAACAAGTGGAGGGCAAGAGAAGGAAGGAATTAGTGAACGCCACCGCTTACGGTTCACAGCAGCAGGGCTAAGCTGGGGGGTTCCCGTGCGGGGACGCCTACGCGGTTTCTTGAAAAGGAAGGGTGGAGTCTGCCGTTGGATTTTCATCGGACGGTTCAAGTTTTTGACTGAAGGTATCTCCGTCATGTGATTTGTAGGCTTGATTACCGTTGGATTTGAATCGGACGGCTTGTGCTATGTAACCGATTTGATCCGCAAAATGTAATTTGATCGCCATTTTGGCATTGGGTAAATTACCTACAAATTATTATACCTTACCTCTTAATAATTATAATTAAATATTTTAATATTTTTATGAATAAATATTCATAATCTATGTCTATATTAAATTATAAAATAAAGGTACTCATTTAAAGTATAGGTCTTTTAATATTAAATTTTTTTATTTAATAAATTTATTTTACAAAGATTAAACAGTGAGTTTTCGTGCACATGGGACTATAGGCTCATTGGCATTAGCCATCTTATTAGGTGCATTTTCTTTTTTTTCTGGGCGGATTTCGAACCCATTCCATATCAAAATGTTCTAAAAAAAAAAAAAACAGTGAGTTTTCGTATTATTATTTTTATTATATTATTATTATTATTATTATTATTAATGTTGGTTGCATAAATGGTACAATCTTTTTTTATCTTTTATTTCACCCCACTCATATGGTATGTGACTCAAATTTTAAATTTTTTAATTACTTCGGTGGTCAATTACGCTATTATAAGTTTGCCTAATTATCGATTAGGACATTATTTTTCATATTTTTACTGTAGAAATTTTCTATAAGGAAATTTATGGAGGTTTTTTTTCAAATGACGAAACTATCCTTAACAAATTAACATGCGTAGTTGATTTATCCATGGTAGCATCGTTATTTCAATGCCAAAAGTAAAATTTTTATGGGTTAAATTCAATTGAATGGTCTGTTACTATAGGCTCTATATCGTTTTAGTCTAAAAATAATATTTTCTCCCAAATCGAGCTAAAAACAACTAATTTCTATACCTAAATGAAAATGCTAGATGTAAAAGGTTTTAAGTACAATATGAGGTGAGATTTTGTGATTAGCACATTTTATTTAGAAACTTTACATATATATATGTATATTCATTTATTTAATATTATATCATATTATAAAATCATTATAGTTAAAATCATTGTACTTAGTAAAATTGCTGATATTAAAATGGACTATTTCATCCAACTTCCATTAAGTGGCCTGGTAAAGGACCAAGTTGTCACTTAGGTGGTTCCACCTAATTAAGCTCCAAGTGATAATAAAATTAACCCATAAACTTATATTTTTACTAAGACAAATTGATTCTTAAAAATTAATTATTTTACCATGTAAACGGTTAAACCCCTCAAGTGGCAACAAAAAAGGAAGTGGATGTACGGAGAAGAGATGAAGGAAGGGTAGAAGGTCCAAGAAAAGAGAGGAAGGCTCACTAAGAAAGGGTGAGAGAGAAAGAAACGCGATAAGAAACAAATTCAGGTAAAAGTTTAGTTTTAACTCCTTACTTTATTAGATTTGATAGTTTTAACCCCTCATCTCATATTATGATATTTTTAGCCCCCCACCTATTAAAATTAAAGAAAATAACCTCCACTTATAACATTTTGTTAATTCTATTAGTTGACTGTTAACTCTATTAGCCAATTATTAATTAATTATTAACTGGTAAAAACTTACTTTAAGCTAATAGAGTTAACGGTCAGTTAATTTTGTTAATTGATTGTTAACTCTATTAGTTGACTATTAATTGACTGTTAATTGATAAAACATTATTTTCAACTAATAAAGTTAACAGTTAGTTAACAAAATTAACAATAAGTTAATAAAACTAACGAAATATTATAAAGTTATTTTCTTCAATTTTAATAGGTGAAGGGCTAAAAGTGTTATAATATAAGGTAAATAGCTAAAACCTACAAATCTAATAAGGTAAAATGTTAAAACTAAGTTTTTGCCACAAATTCAAGGTAACACAAGGTTCTTGTATTTCAAGTTAAAAAAAAAAAAAAAATGGAGAAAATGGGCTTTTAGCCCAGAATGAAACAATTGGCTTTTATTATGTGGATTTTGGGCCAACTGACTAATCTCATTCCAAATCCAATTAAGCAAGCGGCGGAGAAAGGCAACTTAAAGAGCTGATGAAGGCCCTTTAAATAAACTCTGGATTTACTCAGCCCATTAAGATACGCTCTTCGCTCCTTCCACCGCTGGGAATGACTGCTATTCCTGCTATACAGCACACAAAAAAAATTAAAAATTAAAAAATCTTTCAAAACCCCACTTAGCTTTTTCCTTTCCCACCACGTCAAAATAAAACGGTCTTTCATATTAATGTTGTGTAGCTATTTTTGATGAATCATGTTATTATAATGGTTAATGATAGTGGGGATTGGGCATTGAAGGTCGATAATGGAGTGGGACTGGGGAGCGTGGAGGAGGAACCCCACTAAACAGGATTGGGTGTATTAACCATTAAGTATTGAGCCCACTAAACTTTATTTTTCTTGAGTATTGCCTTTGAAGAGGGCCAACGGACACAAACTGATACACCTTGAAGGCAGGGGCAGTGCTGGTCGCTACTGTATCCCTACTAGGTTCTGAGTTCCATCTGTGTGGGGGGACTTCCCTCTGATGTACCAATCCCCTTCCCCTTGTAATAATACCCAAAAAAGGACACAAATAACTGCATTCTTAATCTTTGACTCTTTGTAATCACCATCTTAATTCATTCTAATCATGTAAATAACATATATTGGTAAAATTATTAATAATATGATCTAATAGTAAAATTACATATACTTTTAATTATAGGTTTAGATTTAATCTTTAGTTTTTACATTTAAAAAAAAAAAAAGTTTCAACCACTAGTTTAGTTGGTTATGTTGACAAAGAAAAGTTCCACAGAGAAGTTTAATCAAATAGGTGTTGCATGCACACGCGTACTCAATATTTCTAGGCTGCTAATCTCCAAGAAAACCAACAAACCCCATTTGGTTGGTAACTTCTTTAAAATAGTATTATTTGTTTGGAGCTTTTTAAACAACTTTTAAGAAAATATGGTTTGTCTTTGTTTCGGTTTTTGTAATAAAGAAGTTCTAAAAGTTGGGCAAAATGAGTACCAAACTCAGATAAGAGATCACTAGGTTCTTCCTAGGAGGTTTCCCTTGGACTAACTTCTAAACATAAAGATTCCTATATTCAACCAATTACGAATAGAAAAGAATAAAAATTGGGTTGCAGACTATTATAGTTGTTGGGGGGTTTGTATTAATAATCAGTATCAAATCTATGCTGGTAGCATTTTATCCAATGGAAAGTGATTCCCTGCTTGCTTTTGATTGACAGACAAGGAGCAGATATCTGACCAGGTCTAATGTATGAGGACCTTTGAGTTTGCAAATTTGGGTCCCATTCTCTTATCTACCCTACACAAATTCTGATTCAAAGCAATCTGCAGGAATGGAGGTCTCCTAGTGGAGACAGGTGGTGAGGAAGGAACTTTGGTATTTGGTAAGGCTAACTCTATATATTATTCAAAGCACACAAATGATATTCAAACTAAGATTATATGTGTTTCACTTACCAATGCTTTCTCAAGACTATATGCCTTTCTGAAGTTTGACTTTTGGTTTTTGGAAGGAGAATATGCTCAAATTATTTTTATATGCACACCGACACAATCCTTGTAGTTATATGTTCATGTTATCTTATTAAAAATTTTATTCATGTTTCCATTGTTTGTTCCTTCACCTTGTCCTTTTTCTGTTTGGTGACTTTCTACCCATCTAATTGATCTAGTTTCTAGAACAGTTTCTGTACTATAAAAAATAGAGTCTAGCGATTCCCTCTTTTCTAGTAAGATCTTACTAGAACATTTTGTAAGTTAATTATATTTCTAGAAAAGCTCCAACTGAGTGAAATGCACTAATCTATACGTTAGTATGGAGTGATTGTCACTAGTCATGGCATCGAATTGGATAGCTCAACATAGAAAAATCAATTGCCCTTAGTAGAGCTAGCATTCCTTGTCAATTAACCTCATTAACCATAGATGAGCAAAGAAGCTTTAAATTATAGTGACACGGAAATGGCATCAACTGTGGAGGTCCTTGAAAGTTATACATCACATTATCATAAATTGCTAGATGACAACATTTACAAGGTAATTTCCGTTTTGGAATTGATATCTTAGACCTTCAAAAGTCTAATGGACTAATGCTATCATCTATGCCCTATTAATTACTAGAGTTTTGAAAAGGATAAAACATGCAATGAACTTGTTCTTATCCAATAATTGCACAACTACATTTTCCCCTTTCCCTTCAACCCCATATCTTTAACAATCAGCCTTTGATTCTTAGTAGTTGGGAGTACTTAGGAAAATTGAGGGATTTGTGAAAATTGTGCATATAAGTTCAGCACAAAACTTATATACAACCTACAACCAATTGACAATAAATGGAGTAGCGCTCCTTATATTTAACCTACATACCTTTTTGTTTTAGACTCAAGGTGCGATTTTCCAA
>BPVZ01000009.1:4116537-4131745 GCA_020521535.1 Rubroshorea leprosula
CCATATACTTTTTTGTTTTAGACTCGATGTGAGATTTTCCACTCAATAGGGTTCAGATTGAAAATGTGAGATGATGAAATTAATTTTGGAAATATTTGCTTACTCATCTGACAAAACAAATGTAGATGAAATGTCATGTTTTTACCTAAAACACATCGGATTCAAAGCCATTAGAGTCATACTTTGGTTTTCAATCCACACTTTAAGATCACTTTATCAACTTTAAAGTTGCGTTGTTAAGACAACTCATACCCTTAAATGTGTTCTAATTTCCCTTCTACGAAGGGACCTATGCGTTCTTTCAATTAATGCAGTATTGTGGTGACTCTTTCAAGAGATGTTGACACTTTCCTTTGATCAATATCAGTGAACAGAGTCTTGGATACTAAGATTGAATCTCAAGCTTAAGGTTCTTTTCTTTCTAACTAGGTGTTAGTTTTGTGGTAATATGTCAATATCCCTTCAAGATTAGTGATTGATGGCATTCTCTCATCTTTTTAAGATTTGACACAAAATATCAAATTGATTTAATTTGTATGTTTAAAATGCATTATAAGACTTTTCAATCTATGACTCATTTTTAATTTAATTAATTTAAGTCAAAATTTAAACATATTAAGTAACAATTTCAACAATTCAAGTAAATAATTGATGAAAATTGATCCGATCCACCAACGCAACCCATTATTCAAAACGTCAAAACAAGTTATAGACAAGATTTTCTTACTCTCAAACTCATTTAACCCAAAATTGGTAGCCACACCCTAGACCCTACCTAAACCAAGACTCGGAAGGATCTCAATTTCTTAAGCAAAAGAAGAATCACATTAAATACATGCTGAGTAAAAAACCCTTGGAATGAAAAGGTGCAAGATCTAGATCAATAGAAAAAATAGGGGTGGGGGTGGTTTGGTGAAATCTTAAAGTCATGCCTTGCTACTTCCTTCAACCATACGAAAAATAGTTGACATCTATGAAACTCATATAACATTTTCAAAGGACGACCAAGCCACACGTGAATGTCCTGTTTTACGTCTAAATGATGGGGTGATGCATTAATGGTGCATATAGATGGAGGCATGCATGATACATTCATAACATAAGAAAATAATTATGTAGCCAAACAAATTGAGCCATTGCCACGAATCTTCATCATATAATTATATTTTTTTTAACAGAAAAAAATTTATTTTTTATACAAATAATAATTATGTTAACCAAAATATTAATATCTTTTTAATAGAAAAGCAAATAAAACTAAATCGATACAACAGTGTGTTTTGCAATCAAAGCAATCTGACCCATGCTTAACACAGAGAAAGAGAAAAAAAGAAAAAAGAAAACATCTCAAAATTAACTTGTGGGCTTTTTAAGGTATATGTTAAAAGTTTTTAAAAAATAAATATAAATATTTAATTTATTATTTATTCATTTAAATTTATTTATGTGATAATAGTTTTAAAATTAATATCAATTTTTATATTTTTATATAAATTTATAATAAAAAAGCATTTTTAACATATATTATAAGAGTACAGATTAAACAAAATTTTTAATTATTATTTTTAAATTGCATTCTTCTGAAAATGTTAAACTAAATTATTGCATTTGGACACTTGATTTTGTACAAAGATCAGAATTTTATCACAATATTTTGTCATAAGAAGAATAGTTCAGGTCAGGACCACCAAAATAATTCAGGGCATCTTCTTGTCTGGCTGTCTCTGTTCCTCTCTATTACAACCAAATTTCTTCCAAATGATCAAATTTGAGGGGCTCTGTTTATCCAAATTCATCATAAATTTTGGATCTTTACACCAACTGTGTTATATTTTTGGGTATTTGTTGAAATTTTTATATTTTGTCTGCAAAATTTCAGTACGGTGACTTTGTGGGGACTTGTTTGAAGATTCCACATTTTTCAACCATAGCCTTCTTGATAAACCCACCTTACATTATGTTTTTTGAACATACCCACCTTACAATATGTTAAATGCATCTCCATAAAAGGATATTTTTATATTTTAAGAAAAAAAAAGTGATATGTAATTTGAATGGTATAATATTAATTATTAAATAAAAATTTAATTTATATATTAAAATTTTTTATTTAATAATCTTTCTGTTATAATTGGATATAGTTCCCATTATAAGACAAGTTTTTTTTTAGAAAAGTAAAGCCTTTTTAAAAAAGAAAGAAAAAAAAGGGAAAAAAAGAAAGGGATGGATGAATGCATGAGATGATCTGCCAAGAAACCACTGAATGGTGATTGATGTCCAGTCTGTTTCTTTGACCGTACAGTCTCAAATTTTTCCAAAATTTCGGAAAATGAGAGAAATAATGAGTTTAGAAAATAATAAAAGTCGACAGAATTCAAGGAGGGAGTAAAGATTACTGCATAAATCCTCATAATGAAGACTAATTATGGTAATTTTGGTGTCCAATCTCTTCATTTGACCTTAAAGTTTCAACCTTTTTATTATTTCACGTGGAACTTTGTCTTCAATCACGGTAATTACTCTCTCTCTCTCTCCTCCTGCAAATTGCAATCATATTTTTTTTATTATTCATTCATATCCCCTACCCTTTTCAATTTCTTTTATTTTTCTGTTTTTTTCTTCAATATTTGCATAATGATTGACTGAGTTAAGAAGAAAAGCAAAAAAGGGGCTACATTTACAAATGGGAATTGAATAAAATACAGAAAAGGACCCACAAACGGTTCTCCTTTTCAATGTTATTCTCTGTTAAGTTTCTGATTATTTGTCACTTTCAAGACTTACAATTAGAAATTTAAAGAAAAAAATGAAAAAAGGAAAGGAAGAAGAAATAAAGAAACATCAAAGAGAGCTTCCAATTCTTGTCAGGATGCTTCTCTCTCAGACTCTCACTGTGTTTGTAATGTAAAGCTAAGGCATGTCTCTCCTCCATTACCTACCCCTGACAACTCCACTTCTTCTTTTTACTACCCAATAGCCCAGAAGTGAAAACCCCAGAATGGAAACCCTTGAAAATTTTATTGAATTTGGAGATCTTGACAATGCAGATGAATCTGTTAGGTGTGAATGGGTTTATTTCCAAGTGGGACCTTTGGATTCTCTTCTATAAGACCTAGGGCTTGAGTCCAAGATCGGTTCTTTTCCTTTAGCAGCAGGCTGTGGACCAGGCGGTTCACCAACCAGGTTTGTAATTCATTGATTCTATTTATCTTAAAATGCTGAAAGCTTTGATCTTTGTTTATTTGACTGATCATGTGAGACAGTGTATGGAGTTTGTGTTCTTTGTTGGTCGAAATCTGATGTTTTTCTGTGCTTGATTTCGGTCAAATGATGTCTAAATGCGTGTTCTACTTCTTGGAAATGTGAAACTTATTCTATTTGTTTTTTTGATTTAATATGGGTTTGGCAGTCGGTGGACTTTCATTTTTGCTTCCTTCCTTTCATTTCAAACTTCTTCAGTTTCTTTTTAGAGACTAGATTGCTGTTCTTCTAAGTCCTCTTTTCTTGTCATTCTGTGCAATTCCTTCTCTTACCTTCTTATGTTAGTTTATCCTCGTGCCTTCACCACTTGCTTTTCATTTCTGAGTGAACTGTGTGATGCTGCCTGGTTTTGGATTTGGCTTTTCTATTAGATTTGTTTGTGGGCAAGTTATCTTGGTGTGATTTAGAGTTGAAATTTTGTAAAATAGTTTGCTTCGATGATCAGTTAGTCTTTTAGGAATAAAATGCAGGGCAAGTAATTATGTTGAATTGTTGGATGCAAAGGGTTGAGCTTTTTTAATTCTCTTACTTGTGCGTTTCAGGCATCTAGGTGTTAGCAAAAATGGCTTCTGATCTTAACCAGACTTTATCAAAGACATATATTGGTCTGCAGTTGTGGGTAATAATTGTGATAGGCTTGGGATTAATTTTTGGAGTGGTCCTTGGGTTATCTCTGTGGCTTAGTTTTCGGAAGAAATCCAGGAGGTCTAATGACATGCTTCCAGTGAGCCAACCAGCCTATATTTCAGAGGAGATTAAGGAAATAAGGGTTGATCAGGCCTCAGCAAACAATGCTTTCAGGGATACCCTTCATGACAAGTTTAATGAGAGGGAATCAGAGAACGGTCTGATCAACATTGAGCATGGAGATGATAGTGAATCAGGTTCGTTCAATCATCTAGAGAAAGATGTTAAAGGGCCTCAATCGGGAGAGGATGGAGGCACTGGTGCAGTTTCCACTTACAAGCCTTCTTCACATCCCCTGACTGCTCCTTCACCTCTGTGTGGCCTACCTGAATTTTCACAGTTGGGCTGGGGTCATTGGTTCACCTTAAGAGACCTACAGCAAGCAACTAACCGGTTTTCTAGGGATAATATTATTGGTGATGGAGGGTATGGAATTGTTTACAAAGGCAATCTAATTAATGGAAATCCTGTGGCTGTCAAGAAGCTTCTCAACAATCCGTAAGTTGAAGAGATCATTTTGGAATCTATAGAATGATTTGGTTCATTTTTGCCTGTTAGACTATGCATATCAATGTTTATTTTGGCAATCCTTTCTCTTTCTTTCTTGTAGTGGTCAAGCTGATAAGGATTTCAGAGTGGAAGTTGAGGCTATTGGGCATGTCAGGCATAAAAACTTAGTTCGACTTCTAGGATACTGCATTGAAGGAACACAGAGGTATATTTGCTTACCCACGTACACCAGGTTTTGAAAACTTATAATAGAAAAGAAAGACATTTCCTAATGCTATGTGAATTTCTTCCATTAATTTCAGGTTATTGGTGTACGAGTATGTCAATAATGGCAACTTAGAACAGTGGCTCCGTGGAGATATGAGTCATAAAGGATATCTTACTTGGGAGGCTCGCATTAAGATTCTTCTTGGCACTGCAAAAGCGTTAGTTTGACATAACTCAATCTTGTTTATTGATGCTTACCTTGGGTTTATTCTTATTATTGCTCAATATTGAATGGTGCAGGTTGGCTTATTTGCATGAGGCAATTGAGCCAAAAGTTGTGCATAGAGATATTAAATCAAGTAACATATTGATTGATGACAATTTTGATGGTAAGATATCTGACTTTGGTCTGGCCAAATTGCTAGGTGATGGGAAAAGTTACATCACAACTAGAGTCATGGGTACATTTGGGTAAGTTTTTTTTTTCTATCTTTTTTACAATCAGGAGCATGTTAATTTTGATTTTTTTATTTGTGCCATTTATTTTTTCATTAGAAAAGTAATTTAAAATAAAGACTATAGGTCTAACTTGATTATTAACGCTTCAAATTGGGGAAAATGGTGTTTAGAATTGCTATCTTACAATCTCTTTTGCTACCAACAGCCAAAATAGTTCCGTCTTTTTTCTTAGTTTGTCCACTGGTTTTTGAACATTAGATTTTTGAAGGAACTTATATTCCCCTGCTTGAATGATTTCAGTTATGTGGCTCCAGAATATGCCAATTCCGGCCTTCTGAATGAGAAAAGTGATGTTTATAGCTTTGGGGTTCTGCTTTTAGAAGCGATCACTGGAAGATATCCTGTGGATTATGGCCGCCCTCAGCCTGAGGTATGGAAGAATATTTCTTTCGTAATAGAGCTTTGTGTGAAGGAATTATCAATAGACATTTTTATCTCTTCAATATAATCCATTCAAGATATATTTGTTAGTGTTTGAGATCCCATTTGCCTAGCTGGTGCCTGTGTAGATAAAATGGTTGAGTAGAGCTGTTTCTGAAAATTCTGTATCATTCAACTTAGAAGTATACCTGCAAAATCCTATTTTGGAATCTGCAGCTTTGGCTTCTAGCTTCTAGAAGTTTCTAGGAAAGCCAGAAGCACTTTTATCATGTTTGTCCTAACTTCAGCTTCTACAATAGAGAAACTATTCTAGGTTCTAGGCTACACAGGTGTATCCGAGTGTTTGTTCAACTCCAAATTAATATTTGAGATTGCTAGTTCTTAGTAGCTTACTAGCTTGATTTAAGGGCGTGGCATACAGCTTGTGTTGTTCTATTAACATGGGCTAGTTGTTGGGTGTTCTTTCAGGTAAATATGGTGGAGTGGCTAAAGATGATGGTTCAACAAAGGCGTTCAGAGGAGGTTGTAGACCCAAACATTGAGACTAGACCCTCAACAAGTGCCCTTAAACGGGCTCTTTTAACTGCTTTAAGATGTGTTGATCCAGATGCTGAGAAAAGACCAAAGATGAGTCAGGTTGTTCGCATGCTTGAATCAGAGGAATATCCTCTTTCCCGAGAGGTTTGATGTTCAAACTTTCTTTGCATTTTTCGTTTATCCTTTTTTCAATTTATGTACTACATGTCACAATAGTACATGGAAGCAGCATTTGTGTTACCTTTTGAATTTAACTGTCTTGAGTTGAGATTAAATGATTTACATTTTCAGGATCGAAGACGCCGGAGGAATCAGAACACAGAGGCTGAGCAGCAAATGGATAATTCTGATGTTCATCAGAGTAATGATCCAGATTCAAGGTTGGAAAGCAGGAAGGACCATCCCAAATAGATTGGGGGGAAAGTCATATGCAGAAGCTAAAGAGTACAATGTTAACTATTACTCTCTTCACCCTCAAAGTCTTGGAGCTCCACCATGGATCGGATTGAACTGCAGGGAGCAGATGCAGGGAACTCTGAGATTTTCTTTTGCACTCACTTTTTCTTACCTTGTGTACTTCTAGATGGTAGAGGTAAAATTAGTTTGTGTCTGAAAACGGCTTTGTCATAAGACACCATTGCTGCCGACAGTTCTCTGTACAGTTTTTATGGATTTTTCTCTCATTTTCCCCTTCTTTTGGTCTAGGTTTTGCTGTATTCTTCTCTCAAGAGGAATCTATTTGTGAATCTATTTCATTGTTGAAAAGAATGCTAAAGAAAAGGGGTTAAAAATATCTTGTCGGGTGTCGGAACAGAACACTTTTTGTTTCCATTAAGCCCTTTGTTTGAGAGTACTGTGGTGAGTTGTTTTGTGAATTTATGTTTTTTTTTTTAATATCATAAAAATTAAAAATTATTAATTAAAATTAATTATTTATAACAAATTTATATTTTTAGAAATGGTGTCACGAGAAAAAGTGCCTTATAAAGCATTTTTAAAGGAAGCCTAAACACAATGTGAAACCAAGGCCTTTTTTCGAGAGAGTTTCAACTTCAAATGGTTGAAGCTTATAATCATTGATCATGGCACTTACCGTGTATGTGTTCAACATGGTCCCTACTAGTCCTTGCATTGCTAATATTTATGCCGTTTCTTCCGGACATAAGCTGCCCTAATTAATGCCGGCTATGTTGACTTGCACTTACCGGCCAATAATCATCCTAGACTACGTCTAGAATGAATGGGGAAGTCACAGAGTAACGTGAGAGGCATGCAACATGATTGGATCCAATCTGTCATATGACTTCCATGGCAGCGGTAAGAGGTTAAGAACCGCCCACCATGTGAGTTCACTTTCATTCTTTTGTGCTGATATTAAGGAAATTGAGATCTTGGACGGTCTTAAGTTCAAATATCATGCCTCAATCATTCAAGTCAAACCAGAACTCCAACGACAAGACAAATAAAATCTCCAAGGTTTAAAACAATGGAAAAACCAGAAAGCATCAATTTACAGAAACAAATCATAACGACAGAATTAGCAAAGACTGGAAGGTGAGTCACTGAGGAATTTATGGATGTTGCATTTTACCCTGGGAAGTGGGCCTAGTGTGCAAAAGAGGCTGGAGAGCTTTGACTACAATGCTCATGTTAGGCCGGAAATCAGCTTCGTATTGCAGGCACAATGCAGCCACAGCAGCAAACTGTTTGCAGCGAGGAACACATGAGTAACAAGTATTTATTTCATCAAAACTTAGTTCACAGAAGAAAAACATGTTTTGAATGATTAGCAAGATAAAGGTAAATGCAAGTTCATAGCCAGGAACATTGTCTTTATCACCTTTGCAACTGCCTTTGAAGGGTAATCTCCAAGTAGTCTAGCATCAACACACTGCTTCACTTTATCTTCACTAAGTTGTGGAGTTGCCTAACACAGTCAAGCACATGCAGGGATCAGCCAGAATGAATGTTGCAAATATAGACTAGTAAAACATTGCCAAGGAAAATTTTGCTAGGATACCCATGTCACAAGACTCTGCTGTCCACGTGGGAGTGTATGATCAACAGGTTTACGCCCAGTTAAGAGCTCCAGAAGGATAACCCCTAAACTATAAACATCACTCTTGAAAGTCAGTGCTCCAGTCATTGTGAATCTGTCATTTGAAACTCCAGAAGTTAGATCAGTGTTTGATTGTCACAGGAAGCTTATATGCTTATGGTTCATACTTGGCTATCTCTTGGGAGGGATGCCTAGGACTTCATCTATGAAATAACTCCATATTGCAAGGAAATCAGGCATTATATTTACATGATTATACTTAAGCAGAGGTCAATCAAGAAGTTGAGAAAGCAGATGGCAACTTACTCCGGAGCATGATAACCAAAGGTTCCAAGAACACGTGTGGAATGAACCCTTGCTGCTGTATCGGGAGCTTGATTCGACAAGTCAAAATCAGCAATTTTAGCTACATCTTCATCAAACAGTAGAATGTTGCTGGATTTAAGGTCTCGATGAATAGTACGAGGTCGTGCCTTTTCATGTAAATATTCAAGTCCCTGGGCTATTCCCACTGCAATTTTCACTCTTTGAGTCCATGATAGAACAGGACCTGGCTTTGCACCTTTGACACCTTTCTTTCCTACATCCAAAAATTAAACACCCACATCAACAAGAGAAAAACCTTTCCAACAGATAAACCTTCTCTCTACCAAGAACTGTTGACAAAACCCAGTACTCATTCCAAATTTACTATTAATGGGGAGCTGAAATTCTTCTGAACCGGTATAGTTCGTTGAGGATAAGATTTAAACAAAGTAAATATAATGATATTGCTTACCATGAAGAATATCATGGAGAGATCCATTTGGAGCATACTCATATGCAAGTGCACGGAAAGTCCCATCAACACAATAACCAAGAAGCTCAACAAAATTTTCATGTTTTAGTCTTGATACCATGGAAACCTGTAAAAAATTGTGCGGCAACCCTTAACTTTGAATCCCTAAGTTAAACATTCTCTAGCACACATAAACATAAAGCATGAGGCAATTTCATTAGCACCAACCTTTGCTAGAAATTCTTGGTGTGGTTGCTTACTGGAATCCAATTTTTTGATTGCGGCAGCTTGCCCACTTTTTAGAACACCATAATATACTACTCCATGAGAGCCCTCACCGATTAAGGATTTTGTACTGAAATTCTCTGTTATTTCCTTTAGTTCATCCACTGAGATGGCAGGGACAGCAATGGGTTGGAAAGTAACAGCTTGTGCTTCCTGTCTTGGAGCTTCATCTTGATGACCTTCAATATTTCCTACATTAACATCTTCTTAGTTTCATACTAACCAATTAGAAATTAAAAGGAAGAAAGAGCTAGCTGAGAATAAACAATGATTTCCAAAGTGGTGCAACAACTTGCAGTCCATTAATGCCATTATCTGGGTAAAAGACAAGTGAACATGAGATATCTACCAAGGACAGAACCCTCAAGTTTGAAACAGATATCAAGAACGTGTTAAAAAACTAGAATACAGGTTGCTATTAGGCAGTTCCAAAGTAAAAGTGACGAAATGAAACTTTAAGCATGAACAATAACCATTTCTCCTTGTATTCATGTAGAAGACTTTCATAAAATTCAAGAATGAAATACTTGGATTGACTAAGAGACAAGCCAAAGGCAGAACTGCGTGCATCACAGACCCATTGGTAGAGATAAACAGGTTAGCTAGTGAATAAGAATTACTTTCTGGGTTATTTGCCGTGAATGGTCCATTTTGAGAAGAATAATGGATGTTATCATCTTCACAACAGCTGAAGCAGCTCATGTTTCTTTCTCCTGAAAAAAGTTCACGGAGTAAATAAGAACAATTTTACGAACATGTAAAAGATGGATTCATTGTAATATAGCTACATGAAAGAACATTGTCGCATGGATCCCAACATAACCACAGCATAGAATCAAAGGAGAAGTACATGGTAACTTCAAATTTTTTAAAAATAAAGGCTTTTCCTTTCATCATGGGAGACTGAGAAATCTAATTTCTTATCAAAATTACACACAAGGGAAATTGAATCTTTTCACTGACAATGGCAAGATTCTGCCAATTGCTTCCTAGATATGATATCAAATCAAAGAAATTTCCTTTATAAGAAGTAAGAATACTCAACATGAGCACTTTGCATCTAGCTCTCCAAGGCAAATTCCATACTTCTATATATTTCTATGCTGCTTTTTCTCCAAATATAGACACTCCTAGAAACTAAACTCATTTAAACTGTGAAGAAACTCACATAACTGTCAAAGATTAACAGAAAAACCCATCAGTAATTCATAATTTCATTAACAACCAAACATAAGAATGGGTCTTTCAAACTCTTTTCTAACAGAAACAATATCAAACATCAAATTCTGCTTCAAAATTCGTCCATTTTTGTTCTTTTCCCATTTCCACAACAACCAGAAGAAGAGAAATCAAGAAAACAGTTATAAAAAAACACTGATCAAAGAGAAGAAATGAATAAATCAACTTAATTAGTGAAACAACTAAGACCCAGGTTTCAAAAGATCAACCAATCCATGAAGAAAAGGGAAAATAGAGAAATACTACTCAACTGCTAGCTAGGTCCCTGGCTCAAGCCTCTGTTTTCCCTCTGTGCCCTGGCTTACACAAATTAAATTTGTATATATACATATATGCTTGTATTGAGAGGAGAGATGGGTGAAGGGATGCAGGGTTTTGGGAAGACTATACCTTTTGGGGGCGCGTCGGTCAGCTCGTCTCCGAACTCCTACTCCTTCTTTGCCTGGTAGACTTTGCAGTCTATCTTTAGCTCCTAAAAGAAGACTTTGGGGCAGGTCTTCTTTAGTTCATTCTCAAAGTTGGATCAACTAAAGTAGATGTTGTATTTCATGCTGAATTCCTGATTCAAGTTTTGCATTAGCATAAAAAAAATATTTTTTTTAGATATGGGGTGCACTCAAGTTCGTTCACTAGTAAACGAAGTCTTCTTTTTTTTTTTTTGGTTAAACCCTGTTTTGGTTCCTGAACTATTATATGGACCCCGATTTGGTCCTTGAACTAAAGAAATCCCTAATTTGGTCCTTAAACTATTATACAGACCCTTGAGTTGGTCCTCAAGCTATTGTACGGACCCGAGTTAGTTCCTAAACTATTATATAAATCCCCAATTTGGTCTTTATTATTTACTAATTTAACCGAACTTGCTCCTTCTGTTAAATAATAGCTCAAGGACCAAATTGGAATGAAATTGTAAATAATAAGAATCAAATTGAGATTAGTACAATAATTCAAGGACCAATTTAGGTCAAATTATAAACAGTGAGACCAAATCGGAAGTACGTACAATAGTTTAAGAACCAAATTAGGGATTTCTTTAGTTCAAGGACCAAATTGAGAGTCCGTATAATAATTCAGGAACCAAATGAGGATTTAACCTTTTTTTTAATTTATAATTCCAATTTTGAGAAAAATATAAAAAAATTAATTTTTTTAAATTATCGAATCAATCTTGGCGTCTGGTAGCCTCCGAAAGAACTGTGCGAAAACTAAAAAAAAAAAAAAAAAAAAAAAAAAGGACTTTGTGGTTTGGATTTTGGAATTTGGACTGTTCCTCGCTTTCCTTCCTTGGCATGGGAATTACCCTTGAGTTAGCCCTCAAACTTTCTGGTCTAGTCCTCACCTCAAACTTTAATTTCATATTCTAACAAGGAAGTGCGTGTTACAAAAGAAATATTAAGAAAATTAATTATTTTTTGAATGGGTTCAAAAACCATAAATACTTCAGATAGTTTGGATTAATATGAAGGTATTTGTGATAAAACTTAGTAAAACTTTATTTATTGTCTCCTTATTAATTAGTTTATATGCATTAAAGTTGCTGTATTTTCTTGTTCAACATTATTGTGCTTGCTTCCACAATTAGGTAAGATAAGGAGTTGAAAAAGGCTTAAAAAAGAGTTCATATTGCTTTTACTAAAAAAGAAAAAGAAAGAGTTCATAATTTCATATTGCACAAGGGCATAATTGATCCAAAAACAAGTTCGAGAGCTAGATTTAGGGAGCAAAGTGAGATTAGGGGCTTAAAAAAACGAATTTAGTTGCACACCAGCATGTGTTTAGTTGGCAATGGGAATAAGCCAATGAGGCGCTTGTCCGATTTGGTGGCTGTGGAAGCTTCCTATGGCATATTTTTCACGTCCACCACTGAAATTTCCTATTTTTGTTTGTTGGGGTCTTTTTGGGTTCTCCTTTCTGGGCCTGTCAATTGTTGTGTCCATCGGGCGAGACCAGATTGAGATTTTCTGAATTGAGTGTGTGTGGGCAATCGAGTTCAGTGTCACGATGCTATTACTTGGATTTTGTTTCGCAACATTTCTTGATATTTTAATTTTTAATATTTTAAAAATATACAAAATATTAATTAAGAAGAGATATTAGTATTTATCCATCTTATTTACTAAAAATTAAGAGAAAAATCACCTTAAAATTATGTAATTTTAAAAAGTATTACAGAAAAAAACAAAAATACGAAAAACAATTTAAATCATATTTTAAAAATAAGATATATTAATTTTTTTAATGAGAATTTGTTGAAATGATGTCGTTTTAAAATGATTTTCTTCTTAATTTGTAGGAAGAGGTAAGTATTATTTCTTTAAGATAAATATTAAATATATATTTTATATTTTATATTTTTTAACATATTAAAATATTAAAAATTTTATAACAATAATTATAAGTCAGTATTGTTCAGTTAAGGGTCAATTATAGTAGGAGGTTAGCGGTAACTTCTTACGGGAGTAATAACCATTACGTAAATGTTTGTCGTTTTCTCTATTTACTGAAAAAGTAATATTTGTCGTTTAAACTTCTTCCATACAATAGTTTAAGTAATGATATATTTGACAAAAAATGCCAATCCACCTCGGCTCTTAAAAATTTTGAAGAAAATGACCCTAAAATTTTATTATTCTAATAAATGATTAGAATATTTTATTTTTAAAGCATAAAATGAATTATTTTATTATTTTATTAAAATAATATAATTTTAATGTAATTTTTTTTTTAATTTTTATGAGATGAGGCAGATAAATTCTAATACATATATAATTGATTGAATTTTTTTAATAAAGTAAAACCACTTAAAAAGAATTATGATGTATAGAAATATAATTTTTTAAATTGAGAATAATCTATTCACCTTATTTCTTAAAAATTAAAAGAAAATTATTTCAAAATTATGTTATTTAAATAAATTTTCATTAAAAAAGATTAATATATTTTTATATTGTTTATAATATTTTATTAAAATAATGTAGTTTTAAAATAATTTTTTTCATAATTTTTAAGAGATAAGACAAATAAATATTAATTTTTTAAATTATTTATTTATATATTATATGAAAATATTACTTAAAATTATTCATAAAAAAATAAATGATAACTATTTAAAGATGGGAGTTACCTTATTACCAATTTGTAACTTTCATTGTTTAATTTTATTTAGGTAGTAACTTTGTTGCAAGACATTGATTAAAAATACATTGCTTTAAAATATTCATTGAATACTTCGAAACAAGCTTAAGCTTCCAGATGATTGGAATGTATATACGTAACCTTCAAACCCTTTTTCATTTTGATACATGAACTGAATAAAACGGATATATATACTTTCAATTTCTCAAATTAATCAGTGTCTGTATTAAAGTTGGAATTTAAGACTGATTTAGTTATCAAACTCTTACATCAGGTTAGCCTCCAAAAGATTCAAAACCATTATTTATGATTGCGGAGAATCCAACGCTGTAATGATGATGTATATAAGTATAAGAAAATAACTAGTATATTTTTTTCTTTAATATCTTTTATGATATGTTTATTAAAAAAATATTATTTTTAAATTTAAATTCAAAATAAAAATAATTTTAATTATAGATTTTAAATTAATAAATATTAATAAATATATTCAACTGTAAAATATATCTATCAATTTTCATAATTATGTTTGCAGCACATCTTTAGGCCCATTTTTCTATTGAGAAGCCCTCTCATTTAATAGTTTATTTTATTTTCATTATCTCAATTATAAAAAATTATTTTACAAAATAAATTGTATGTAATTTATTTTGTAAAATTATTTAAATATTATTTAAATATTATTTTATATTATTTTAAAAAAAAATTTAAATAATCTTACAAAGTAAATTACCTATAATTTATCCTGTAAAATAATATTCTATTTAAATTATACCATACCTTTTAATATTATAATTCTTTATGAAATGTATACAGTACCAAATAGATTTCCAATGATTGTGAACCATACGTACAAATTGGAGAAGGTGGTGGCAAACACATCATCTTGTAAGGAGAAAGTCATCATGATTTGATTCTGATTTACAAAGGTGTATGCATCCGCAGATAAAACCTACAAGTGACATATTCCCAAGTTAATATCTTACCAAGTCAACAGAACAAGAATCTCTCACCATCCCCCCTAGACACAGGGAAAAAGAAAAAAATGGCCGTGACATATTTCATGGGCGGCCTTCAAACTTATGATTATGCATTTTAATCATATTAATTTAAAGATGTGTTATAGAGATAATTTTTTTATTTTATATTTTGATATAATTTTTACATATAATTAAATTAAAAAGATATATTTAATATTACAAGTTTTATATAAATTAAAAATTATTAATAATTTAAATAACACGTTAGATTATATTAAAAGTTGATAAAAAATTATCCTAAAATCATTTTTCTTTAATTAACTATATAATTAAATCCGGTCCCCATTTTCTTACATTGTCACTAATTGTGACGACATGCTACGAGAATTTTTCGTGTGAGAGGTTGTTTCCTTTTCTTTTCTATAAATTGGTTTAATGCAAACCAAAACGACGTAGACTTTTGTCATTCGTGAGTAATATAATGATGTGGTTTTTAGTACAAATTAAAAAGCACTTATTTTAAAATTATTATTTTCTTTTACAAGTTTAAAATTTTATTAGAAGGAAAAACTTAAAATTTGGTGAATTTTAAATAAATAAGAAAAAAATTATACATCTAAAATTTATTTT